>OZ034805.1:60662194-61262194 GCA_964028335.1 Altica lythri | reverse complement strand
TGTTTTAATCCAATTATTTGACTTTGATGACTACGTCCAAACTTATCAAGACTCATTATGAAAATGATCACACTACAACGTTACATTAGTATATAATATCTGCTTCTCGTAATTCATTAATGATGGAAACAATTTCATTAGAATGAGATGTATTACCAGCTTCTTTCGAAGCATAGAGTAATTGCAATCTTTCACATAATTCATTTGGATCATCCCAATACACATATTCTACAGGATCATCATTATATGTTAAATACATTCCATTACCTAAAGTCTTAGATGTATACATAGGTTTTATAATATACTTATACTTAAATGTCGAACTATTTTTTAAATATCCTCGCTTATTTCTATGTACATTTGTTGCTTCTAATAAGAGTTTGTAATTTTCTAAATCTTTAGAAGTGTAGTCTTGAGGTGCATCATAGAAAAGTAATTCATATAGTTCAGGTGATCCTGAAACATATCCTTCTTTTGTGAAAACTGCTCCCGTTTTAGTATCAAAGTTGATATTTTCTGCTCCAAGAAACCATTTAGATGTCGATATATCATATGTTGGACCATATACTTTATCTATTTTATCATCATTTTGCCAAAATTCTTTTAAATATTTTAGAACTCCTTGTGGATATTGCTCGAGGTACTCATTTAAAACAGTTTCTGGAATATCTTTATCATCTAATTCTTCCGATACTTCCGCGTTATCCTCAACCTCATTCTCAACATCACTATTATCACCTGCTACATGTTTAAGTTCTAGAAATGATATGTTTTTATTCTCATGTTTTTCTTTTTTAATATTAGGTTTTTTTTCATGTTTACAATAACTTAGATTAGCTGTCGATTGATTTAAAAATTTTGATGATTTAGCAATATCCTCCAACGGTTTTGATATAGGTTGAAAAAGCTTATTTAACGTTTCATCTTCTTCTGTTCTATTAAGTTTTAATGCAAGATATTTTTTTCTAATATCTTTGGTTAGTTGAGCTATTTTTCTTTTTCGGGCAGCTTCCAAACTATTCAACATTTTGTTGTAGACTGATTAATATTATTCAAAGCTTAAATTTTAATATATTTATCAAAACCCTTACGATAGCGACCGTTATTTAGAGGGAACTCCTTAACAATAACCATCATACCATGTTTTTCATTCCAACACTGTGAACATATGTTTTTAAATTGATCAAAATTCATATCTGGTGATACATGTCCATCGAATATATGTTTAAGATTTAATTCATCTTGTTTGAATATTACAATCATGTTACAATTATCTCTTATTAGCACTTTCGGTATTTTAGAAAAGGTCTGACAAAGATATGCAACATCAATATTTTTATGTCGACACATAGAAAAATATTCACGAATTTTTTGTTGTTTGTCACATGCAACGTCATCAAAGATGAAAACTGAATTAGATTTCGCATCACTAACATTTATGATTTCATCATTATCTCTAAACGGAAAATATTCAACACCTTTCACATTATTTAATACTTCTGCTAATAACTGATATTTAGGTTGATAGAGCGATTTAGAATATACATAAACGTTTTGAAACTTTATCCCATTTGGATTAAAGAGTAATGACATCATTGCGTTTGTTTTACCACATCCTGATGGACCGCATATGATAATACGAAGAGTATTTGGTAGCAATTTGCTATGTTTACTTTCTTCACATTTTATATTAAAATCTAAGTTATCCACAGGTAGCGACTGTACTTGTCGAATGATTTTCATTTTGTGTTAAAATATATAGCACGTTTTTTAATAAATATATGTTTATTGAAAACAAAACAGTTAGTTCTCATGCTACTGTTTAAAGGTGAGGGTCTAGTAAATAACTTAATAAACAAACTTCCCTTCGAAGCACATTTATTGGGTGGTTATCAGTATTGTGGACGTAAGTATTATAAAAAAAATGTTTAATTTTTATTAACATTTTTTTGTTTTTTTTAGCTGGAACAAAACTACAAAAACGTCTATTACGTGGAGATCCTGGTATTAATCCATTAGATGTTGCTTGTAAAGAGCATGATATTGCATATTCAGGCGATAATACAATAGCGGAGAGGCATAAGGCTGATCAAATTCTAGAAAATAAAGCTTGGGAACGTGTCAAAAATAAGAACGCGAGTTTAGGTGAACGAGCAAACGCATTATTAGTTACAGGTGTAATGAAAGCTAAGCGAAAACTAGGTATGGGTATTAAACGAAAAATTTCTTTTAAACGTGGAATTATAGATAAAATTAAAAAATCCTTAATACCTAACCTAACATTAAAAAAGACTATTCAAAATGCATTAAAATTTGCTAAAAAGACTGTTTCAAAAGCTGGAAAAAAGAATATTCGAGTACCTACAATTATACCGTTTGAGAGCAAGATGGGAGGTTTTTTGCCGTTGATTCCTATATTAACAGCTTTAAGTGCGATAGGGACAATAGCAGGAGGAAGTTCAGCTATAGCAAAAACTATAATTGATGCTAAAAACGCTCAAAAGAAACTTGATGAAGATCATCGTCACAACAAAGCTATGGAGTCTATAGGAAAGGGATTGTATTTAAAGAAAAATATCAAAGGAGGCTACGGCTTGTATCTGAAGAAAGAAAAAAAAAACTTCCAATAAAGCTACCCAATAGACCACTAACTAACATCGATTTAATTAATTATGCAAAGAAATTAAAAATACCATATTTTCGTGGTGTTTTTATGCGAGATAGTCTTCCAATTAACGGATCTAGAAGATGCGAGTGTTCAATTGTTAATTTAGATATATCGCAAAATGCTGGAACACATTGGGTAGCTTATAAAAAGATAAATAACAACGTAGAGTATTTTGATTCATTTGGTAATTTGAAGCCGATGAAAGAGCTTGTTAAATATTTTGGTTCAGGTGTTAGAATTTTCTACAACAATAATCAATATCAAACATATAATCAAATTAATTGTGGACATCTGTGTTTGGAATTTTTATATAATGGCAGCTTACTTATCCAAAGAGGCACTTAATATCATTGAAATACTTATGGAAAATATTTCACCTTCAGTTTGGTATAAACTGCCATGTGAAATACGTGAGGATTTAAAAGAATATTTACCATGCAGTATAGATCCGGATTGTCATGAATGGTCAGATGTTTGTGGAAATATGACGTCAAAATGTCTATTTTGTTTTATATGTTATAAATAAATTTAATGATTAGCATATTAGTCTATTATTTAAATCATAACATTTTCTGATAATGGTTAGTCATGTCGCAACTTTTAACCTTAACGAGTACCAATAACGAGTTCTCTTTTACACCGTCAACACCTCTTGTACTTAATCCATATAAAAGTTACTATTTAGCAGTGCTAGGGTTTCATTCCTACAATTCAATACCTAATATTGATGGTGAAAAATTTTACTACTTCGAGTACGACAATTTAGAACAACTTAGAGAAAGAGAAATACTTCTACCTGTAGGTTGTTACGAGATTAGTGATATAGCTGCTTATATAAAAAAACAATTGATGTTAAAAAAAAACATTGCTGAAGAAGATTTTTTCTTAGAACCAAATAATAATACCCTTCAGTGCGAAATTTATAGTAAACTATATGAAATCTCTTTTGAAAAGACTGATAGTCTTGCTAATCTCCTAGGATTTTCTAATAAAATATTAGAACCTGGAATAGTTCATTCTTCAGATCTACCTGTGAATATTAATAAAGTGACAAGTCTACTTTTTGACTGCAACATTACTGAAGGAGCTTTCTATGGAAATACACCAGCTCATATAATTTTAGATATTCCTATAACAGTAGATCCTGGTTTTGCTATCAACGAGAGACCTATCAATCCAATATATTTGCCTATAAAGAATTTGAAAGAAATTAATCACATCATTGTAAGGGTGTCTGATCAAGATTTAAGACCTGTTAACTTTCGCGGAGAAAGAAGCACCCTTCATCTAGTTTTACAAGAACGATAAATGGGTCTCATTATAGAACATAAAAGGACGGTTCCAACTAAAAAATCATCAGTTTTATCTAGATCTTGCAAGCATCGTAAACTAACTAGAGTAAACAGAGATTTTTTACAATCGATTGGACTTAAAGTTAAATATGGTAAACCGTAAATATATACGATCTGAAGTTGAATCTAAGCGACTTAAAGTTGACCCCATTTTTGATCTACATCGTGAACCAAAGTATGATGATTCGATTAGAAAAGAAGAATTTAGATCGTACACTCCATATGTGAAATCATTTAATAACAATGATGTCGTAGAGTTTGTAATAAATCAAGCTGATTCGTTTTTTGCTCTACATGAATCTTTATTAGAAATTAAAGGTAGATTAGATATAGTTGGAGGTGGAAACGTACATCTAGCTCCCAATTTTGGGGTATTTCTATTCGATTCCTGTTCATATAGTGAAAGTTCAAAAGAAATTGAAACAGTGAGAGATCCCGGAATTGTTAGCGCCGTACGTAGTATGCTATGCTATCGCAGTGATTATGCAAGATTTATGAGTATTGCTGGATGGAATTTTCCTAACCATCCGTTCTTAAATGAAGATGATAAATCTTTTAGTTTGTTGATTCCTCTTAAACATATTTTCAACATTTTTAATGATTATACAACAATAGCTTATGGGAGACAAACATTTCGTCTCGTACGAGCTAGTTACGATAATGATAGTATTATTGTAAATGAGGTAGGTGCTGGTAGTACCGCAACTACAACAACTGTTAAGATTATTATAAATAGTATGGAACTGAAAGTGAAACATGTGTTTCCCAATGATGAAATTAAAATTAAATTGATGGAACCTATTAAAAATAATATACCAATATATATTCCATTCAGAAAGTGGGATCTTAATGAACTACCCTCAATTAAAGACGGTGCAAGAAGAGAAATCTGGAATGTTAAAACAAGCTCATCAATTGAAAAACCGCGTTATGTTATAGTAACATTTCAAACTGAGAGGCGCAATAGAAAAGAAAAGGATTCAACAATTTTTGATAATGTTAATATATCAAGTGTTCGAGTATCTCTTAATGGTGAATATTGGCCTAATGAAAGAATGCAACTGGACTTTGAGAAAAATGATTATGCTGCAGCTCATTATAACTACACTGAATTTTATCCTAGTTATTCATATTCGACTGAGAGACGATCACTTTTAGATTATCAAGCATTTAAAGATCATGCCTTATTTGTAATAGATTGTTCAAAACAAGAAGATGGAATGAAATCTTCAACTGTCGATATAAAATTAGAAATTGAAGCTAACAATGGTTTTCCAAAAGATACAAAAGTATATTGCATCATTATTCACGATTGTTTAATGGAATATTTCCCTCTTACGGAGGTAATCAAGAGTATAATATAAATACCTAATTTAAATGTGTTATATTACCTATGTAAATATTATACTTTTTTATAATAAAAAAATAATAAAAAAAATGTGGTTATTAATAATAAAACAATTTTACAATTATTAAAAAATATATTTAATATTTTATACTTCTATAACTTCAAATGAAGCCGCAGGCTTCGGTTTTCCGGTGTCCACTAACCCGTGGAACACCAAGCCATATTTTTGGCTTTTAAATTCTTCCATGAATGGTGTATAATCTTCAACCACACGTTCTGGTAGAAAAACAACCATATCCAACATTTCTAAAAGTACAGTTTTCCCATAGTTTGATTTCACAATTTTTGCATCTAATATTTGATATGATGTGCCCACCTCCAAGGAGGATAACTTCACCACAGGTTTCTTTTGCGATAAAACAGACGATTTGTTTATTTTAGAAAAATCCATCTATAAGAAATAAATAAAATTGTAAGTATATAAATATCGTAAAGCTCATTATATATAAAAAACAGATAAAATGTATAATAAATAAATAAGTCAATAAATTAATAAAAAATCATGTATACCTAAAGGATATAGAATAGTAGACGCATATATATAACTGATAAAATGTATAATAAATAAATAAATAAATAAATAAATAAATAAATAAATAAGTGAATAAATTAATAAAAAATCATGTATAAAGAGTATAGAATAGTAGACTTACTGTAATAATTATAGGTAATAGCACTTCAAGAAACAACTGGAACTAACTTAATAAAATTGAATATTTCGCTTATATTTATACCCACTCTTTATATTAAAATCTAATTTACAAGAAAAAAATAAATATAAAGTAAATAATTTTAGGGAAATTTTAGTATAGGGCAAATTATATATAAAGTACTTTGTAGGAATTTTTACTAATTAATTTTTAATGGGAAAGTTAGAATATAAAGTATATGACAAATTATATATAAAGTACTCGAGGAAATTTTTACTATTTAATTTTGGTAATGTGAAATTTAGTATATTAAGTATCGATTTAGAGTCGAATATGACAAATTATATATAAAGTATTTGGAGAAATTTTTACTATTTAATTTTGGTAATGGGAAATTTAGAATATTAAGTATCGATTAAGAGTCGATTATATTTTTTTTATCTGTAACACTTTAAAAATTAATAAATTTCCGTTAATATATTTATTGTTAAATACTTAAACGTAAATTAATGACTTTATATTTCATATTTTCTAATTATGATTGAAAAAACTATTTAAAATATGGTGTTAACAGTATGAGAGTCTTTATTGTCAAAGATTTCATAGAAGTTGGTTGATTTTAATAGTCTGCGAAAAGTGATAATTGAAGTGTGTGTATAAAATTTTTTGGTAAGTTTTTTTATTAAATAATTTTAAATAGCTATAACTGTTTATATGGATTATTTTGTATCATATTGAATTTCAAATTAATGTTTTTTTTTTTTACTAATATATTTTTTTTTTTTAAATTTCATTATAATATTTTACCATTATTATTTTTAAAAATTAATTATTTAATATTTCTCTTGCAGTGTAGTTACCTACTTTATATCAGACACATAATTAAATTTCTTTTTTTTCTATCTAACTATTTAAAATTTAGCATTATGTCAATAATTACTGATCTTATTCAACATATAACAGCTATTTTAGGATTTATAAGTATTACCTATGATGGTAAAACAGTGGAGGAGGGGTTGCTGGAATGTACAAAGGCTGTCAGAAAGATAAATAAAGATATTAAAAATGCTACTTCCATGGGCGAAAGACAACACCTAGAGGCTTGTTTAAGAAATGTTAAATCGTTAAGATCTCAGATTAAATTAACAAAAAAGAGAGGATCTGGAATTATGACTAGGGCAAAAGAGTCTGGAATTAAAAAAGTAGAATGGGATGATTTGACTTCAGCTTTTAAGTCTAGAATTCGAACTGGAGTCATTTCAAACCTTAAACATAAAGATCCTATAGCATTTCTTGTCGATTGTAAGACACTCTTCAAACGTAGAATTGGTAACGCACTCAAGAAAGATGAGTCTGTTAAAGTGAACACAGTTTTTTGTGGTGAATTTGAGATATATAGAGGCCTACAGATCATAACTGAATATAAATATTTCACCACAGCTAACTGCCCCATCTATAGAGATACAAATTTAAATAACTGGTTTGATGATAATGTGACAAAACTTATTCTAAAAGACCTGGAAGAATTCCAGGAACGTGATAGCGGGTGGTCGTTAAAAAGAGTAGTAAACTTGGGCGTAAATATTAATAAATTTGTTCCACAACTTGGATCATCATATATTGAACTACCACCTCAAATTAAAAGAAAAGAAGCATGCATTAATGTTAAAAATGATGATCAAGCCTGCTTTGCATGGGCAATTACATCAGCTTTGTATCCTGTTAATAATAATCCGCAAAGAACAAATAAATACCCACATTATTCTGAGGTATTAAAACTTAAAGGTATTCAGTTTCCTATAACTATCAAGCAGATTCCAAATTTTGAAAAAATGAATAACATTTCTATCAATGTTTATATCCTAAAAAAGTATAATAAACAATTTTCGACCCTCCCTACATATTTAACAGCGGAAAAGAAAGATAAGCATGTAAATCTGCTTCTAATACAAGATCAGTATGACAAAGAGTCTACTAAATATCATTACGTTTGGATAAAGAATCTTTCACGACTTTTGTCTAAACAACTCAGTAATGAAAATGGTCAAAAGTACTTTTGTGATAGATGTTTACACTACTTCCGTTCGGAAGATAAGCTAAGTAAACACATAGTAGACTGCATTAAAAGAAATGATACCGCCACCAAAATGCCTACAGATAGCAAAAAGATGCTTAAATTTAAGGATTTTAAAAACAAAATAAAAGCCCCCTTTGCTGTATATGCAGATTTAGAGAGTATTTTAAAGCCTTGTGCAGAAAAGACTGCTTATCAAAAACATATTCCAGCAGCAGTAGGATATTATTTTAAATCTTCTTATGATAACAATCTATCATTCTACCGTTCATATCGAGGATCCGATT
The DNA here is from genome assembly GCA_964028335.1 of Altica lythri. Taxonomy (NCBI): domain Eukaryota; kingdom Metazoa; phylum Arthropoda; class Insecta; order Coleoptera; family Chrysomelidae; genus Altica; species Altica lythri. The sequence goes on along the minus strand of OZ034805.1, from coordinate 61,253,755 downwards.
GTATGCAGTGGTTTGCTGATGAAATGAATCAACTTGCTGAGGATGTCTCTACTATATATCTATGTCCGTATAATATACACATGACTCCTCAACAAGAGAGTGATTTTCAAGCATCCACCCGCTGTCATATTTGTGAACAACCCTTTAAAGTTGGCGAGAAAAAAGTGAGAGATTATAATTACTTAATTTCTGAAAATAATTACCGTGGAGCTTCACATAATGAGTGTAATGTTAATTATCAAGACACGCACACAATCCCGGTAATCTTTCACAATTTGAGTGGTTATGACGCACATTTCGTGATAAAAGATATTGCAACCCGAATGAAAGGATCTATAGACTTACTGCCTCTCACTAAAGAAAAATATATTTCGTTTACGAAGCATATTGATGAAGCTCGAATTCACTTTAGATTCATTGATAGTTTTAGATTTATGGCATCATCCTTAGATAAATTATCATCTTCTTTAACAAAATTTACAAATCTGAGGTCTCAGTTTAATAACATACCTGAAGATAAGTTTAATTTGTTAACAAAGAAAGGTGTGATGCCATATGATTACATCAATAGTTTTGATCGTTTTAGTGAATCCTGTTTACCTCATCAAGATGCTTTTTATAACAAATTAGATAATAAAGCTTGCCCCCGCCGTATGTATAAAAGAGCACAACAAGTATGGTCTTCGTTTAACTGTAAAACTCTAGGTGATTATGTAGACTTATATATGAAAACAGACATTCTACTCCTAGCAGATGTCTTTGAACAGTTTAGATCGAGCTGTCTTAAGACGTATGATCTAGATCCAGCCCACTATTTTACGCTACCCGGATTTACTTGGGATGCTATGTTAAAGTTTACGAAACAGGAGTTAGAACTTCTTACTGATATGGATATGTTTTTGTTTGTAGAGCGAGGCATTCGAGGTGGTCTCAGTCAAGTCTGCTCTAAAAGAAGGGTTCATGCAAACAATAAATATATGTTGAATTATAATCCTGCAAAACCGGAAAACTATTTAATGTATTTTGATGTCAACAATCAGTATGGTTGGGCTATGAGTCAAGCTCTTCCATATGGAGAATTTGAGTGGGTGGATTCAAATATTGATGTCACTACAATTGCTGATGATAATAATGTAGGTTACATGCTTGAAGTTGATTTAGAGTATCCACATGATTTACATGATAAGCATAAAGATATACCTTTCTGTCCAGAACATATCAACCCTAAGACTATGAAGCCTCCTGCAAAGTTAAAAGAGAGTACTAAACTTATGGCTACACTTTATAATAAAGAGAAATATATCATACACTATCGATCACTAAAACAAGCTTTAGAACATGGCTTGAAATTAACGAAAATACACAGAGTATTAAAATTTAAACAGTCTCCTTGGTTGAAACCGTATATTGATTTAAATACGGAGCTTAGAAAAAAAGCTAAAAACGAATTTGAGAAGAATTTATTCAAATTAATGAACAATGCTGTTTTCGGTAAAACTATGGAGAATGTAAGAAAAAGGGTTGATGTAAAACTTCTTACCGAATGGGAGGGTCGTTATGGAGCTCAATCATATATATCTAAGCCTGAATTTAAGAATTGTATAATATTTGACGAAAATTTGGTGGCGATAGAGATGAAAAAAATTGAGGTTTATCTAAATAAACCTATATATGTAGGGCAAACAATTTTGGATCTTGCAAAGACTACAATATATAGCTTTCAATATGATTATTTACAAACACGATTTGGAGAAAACTGCTCTACTTGCTACAGTGATACAGATTCCGTTTTATTAGAGATACGAGGAAAAGATCCTTATCAAATTATAAAGAATGATTGTGAGAAATACTTTGATACTTCAGACTATCCTACAAATAATGTGTATGGAATACCGCAACTAAATAAGAAAGTTTTAGGTATGATGAAAGATGAAAATAATGGATGCATTATGACTGATTATGTAGGACTGAGATCAAAATTATATACTATGAAAGTGGCCATCTCAGAAGATGAGGTGCAAAAACTGAGGGCAAAATTAAAAGACGAAGAATATGATGATGATGAGATTGAAAAAAATGTTATGAATTATGGTGTAACCAAAAAAGCAAAGGGGGTTAAAATGTCGATAGTAAAAAATAGTATAACTTTTAATGACTATATTGAATGTTTAGAAACATCTAGAAGTAAGACCACTTCACAGAATCTCATACAATCGAAACATCATAAAGTCTTTTCAATAGAACAAAAGAAAATTGCTCTCAGCTCTGATGATGATAAAAGATATCTGATACCAGGGAAAGATGAGACATTACCATGGGGGCATTACTCTATTAACCCTAAAATAAATGTTTATGATGATGATCAAGTAATGGATTGTTTATAGAGTTCAAAATTATTATTTTAAATTTAAATTATTTACATAAAATTGTTTTCTTTTTTTTTTTTTTTTTTTTTTTTTTATCATAATTTAGTATAATTGTAATATAATAAAACTACTTGTTTTATATAAATTAGTATGTATAAGCGTGTCTGATATTATGAAGTTTGATCAAATTGGATAGAAATTTACGTACGACTATGGATTAAAAATGAAGATGGAATATATAAAATGCAGTCTGATAATAGATGAGAGATATATGGATAAAATAATTCTACAAACTGTTTTGAAAATATTTTTAAGACCAAATTGGATAGAAATTTACGTACGACTATGTATTAAAAGATGAAGATGTAATATATAAAATGCATTCTGATAATGGATGAGAGATATATGGATGAAATAATTCTACAAACTGTTTTGACAATAATATAAATTTTTTGAGTTGGATATTATATAGGTGAGTCTAAAAGTTACTTTAATAATTTTTTATTATAATAATGTTTTTTCTTATATATGATTTTAGATCGATTTCAAACAGATGGGAATAATATTTAATCAATCCGGAATCAATCAAAATTTTTATATAAACCTATCATATAGATAAGAAGATTAAAAGTGATTGTTTAAAAGGAGAAATATTAGATTGAAACCCCACTTATCCAGCCTTAAAGCTTAATATAAAACGAAACTTTTATACAAATTTTCAGTTTCATAGAAGGCATCATGAGAATAGCACTTGTAGATATTCAAGGAATTATCTTTGAGGATATATTTTATCCGAAAGAATTGTCTATACTGATTGGAAAACATATTACTAGTTTTCTGTTTAAACCACCAGTACCCTTCCACACATTGAGTTCTAAGGATAAGAGAACTAATAATTATGTTGAAAAATATGTTCATGGAATAAAATACGACTCTGGTGATATTGAATATAATGAAATTAATAACATACTGGAAAAATATTTATTAAATTCAGCAGACTGCATATACGTCAGAGGTAGTCAAAAACTAAATTTTTTAGAAACCAAATGTCGAGAACTTGGAATTTCGACAAATATTTACGATGTTACAAAATATGATGGAACCCCCTGTTGTACTGACGTCTTTCAACCTGTATTCACTCAATGTTTCAACCACGCTTATGGAAAATATATGTGTACTCAACATAATGTAAATTGTTTAAATAATTGGTTAAAAAATGTTGTCTTACCATTTTAAATATATATTTTTTAATAAAACAAACTTCTTATTATTATATTTTTTTATTCTTTAATCCTATAATCACCCTAATGATTTTTAATAGTGGTATAATGCTTATCAATATATTACTCTTAATATTAATTATTTCAAACATGGCTACTCAATATCAAATTATGGGTGGGGTTTATTAAATATTTATCAATTATATATTTTTATTATAATGTAATTATTTCATAATAATAGTTGTGGGGCTAATTAAATAATCATCAATCAGAACGAAGCAATGGGGGTAGTAAACATCAAAAAATAATTAAATAAATACAAAATGGGTGGGGTTTATTAAATAATAAACAATCGGAAGCGGATAATGGGGCACTTGTAATTAAGTAATTAAGGGTCGGAGATTGTCAACCAATCAGAATCAAGCAATGGGGCATTTGTGACAAAAGTTGGTAGCACTATAAAGTTGGTAGCATGTAAAGTTGGTACGATGACAGCGAAGTGCGAAAAAAAATTCAAAAATATACAAAAAGAAGAATTGGCTGCTTGCGTCGAATGTAAAAGGTCAAAAGTTGGTAGCACTGTAAAGTTGGTAGCATGTAAAGTTGGTACGATGTCAGCAAAGCGCGAAAAAATTCGAAAATATACAAAAAGAAGAAAAGAGGGTTGGCTGCTTGCGCCAAACGTCAAAGGCCACTCGAAAATTGACAGTTGTCTGCTAGCAGTCAACCAATCAGAACCAAGCAATGGGGGATTTCTAATTATTAAGTAATTAAGGATTGGAGATTGTCAACCAATCAGAACGAAGCAATGGGGCATTTCTAATTATTAAGTAATTAAGGGTCGGAGATTGTCAACCAATCAGAACCAAGCAATGGGGCATTTCTAATTATTAAGTAATTAAGGGTCGGAGATTGTCAACCAATCAGAACCAAGCAATGGGGCACTAGTAATTAACAAGTCATTAATAATAATTAAGAGGCGGAGTCAGGCAGCCAATCAGAACGAAGCAATGGGGCACTAGTAATTAACAAGTCATTAATAAGCAATTAAAGGGCGGAGTCTGTCAGCCAATCAGAACCAAGCAATCAGGTTAAAAGTGAAAGTGGGTGGGGCCGGGTGGGGCTATGACGTCAGACGACCTTGAACGGTAACAAAATTCGCTTTTCGGACCTTCATAAGAAAAAGCATGGGATTTTGGGCTCGTTCTCTTGTAGGTCCTTTACTGATTCTGATAACTATTAAAGGTTTAAATAAATATTTTATGTTTTTATACCGATACTGAATTATGAAGGTATATTTTGTATAGGTAGATGTTTTTACAGTCCCGACTAAATTTTTTGTTAACAGTTGCATAAGTTATTAATTGAAACACTTAACCTTTTGACCACACAAAACACAAAAGAGTGAATATTTACAACACTAATTAAAAATATAGTATCCCGTTCCAATACAATTAGTTAACAAAGTAGATAACAGACAGTAGGGATACTTAATACTTGGTGAAGTCGTCCATCTTTTTTCATGTAGTCTTATTAATTTTTTGAAAGTAAAGTTCAGAATCTGGTCTATGAACAAAATTTTACAATAAAAACCGCTTTCTGCTTTAATTAATTTGGGCAAAGCTATTGTAATCTGCTTTAAAGATATTAAAGAAGTTGATAAATAGTACCACTATGATGAGTGCGCAAAGTGTTGAAAGCTCTATTGGTGTAAAGTTAAAACGTCCTTAAATACCCTATTTCCCTTGCTTGTTCAACTAAGTTGTGGATCACCTTTAATGAGACTTCTCCAAACATATTATTAAGGGCGTCAAAGTACTAACTCCATAAATTATACTTCAGACTATCATCGGACCTAGAAATTTGAAATAGGTGATGAGGCTCCCGACATCGGCTGGTTTGAGGCAGTACCCGTCTAAACGGATTTTCGGATTTCAGTAAAAGCAAAGCAGTCATACATTATATGCTCTACTGTTTCCTCTTCTTGTTCACAACCTCTGCATGGAGGCGATTCTGCTATTTTCATCCTAAAGAGATGTTGTCGCAATTGGCAGTGACCTGTTAAGATTCTCACAGCTGTTTGGAGATTTTGTCTGGTCAATGCCTTAAATTTTCTTGCTGTTTCCTCGCCAGGATGAGGTAATAACTCTCTGGCCAGTCTACAGTTCAATGTTTCATCCCAGCACCGTATAAAGTTTTGGTGAGACTGCTGTTTAATAAAGTCCACGATAGCGGACATTGTTAGCTTGGTAAATGGGCGAGGGCTAACATATGCGTAGCCCGCAGCCCTCCTTGCTAATTTGATCGCAATGCGGTTGCCTTTAGAGTTCCCATGTCCTTTGATCCAGTTCAGAGTGACATTCTGGTACTATACTTGAAGTGATAAGTGGTTTATTCAGGATCAGTAGTGCTTGTCGGCAGTTCGTGTCAATACTTACATGTTTCTATTGATTAATTCTTTTCCAGCTATGGTTATGCCTGTGAGTTCTGACCAAACTACAATTGACATCCATAGCCCATTTCATTTTTAGGCATAAGGATCTAGAGTAAATTCCACATCCCACACCTTGTCTGTTAATATTTTGTAGGGTGTGTCAAAGACAAGTCTTGGTACGATCGCATTAGGTGTCTGACTGTAAGAGTGATATCGCCTTTAGCGATTCCCTTCACAGACTGTCCCTACAGTGGGTTTGATACCAACCGTGCGAAAGCATACCATGGTCATCAATGCTACCTCCTTAACAAATATATCAAGGGGGATGAGTTCAAATATTACTTACATTTCCTGGTCGGTGTGCTTGGCATGGCTCCTGTTACGAGAAGAGGTGCTTACCTTTGGATTTGGTTTAATATTTATTGACTATTACAATAAATTTACATACGTTTATTTACAGCAATTCTTACTTGTCAGTATTTTGAAATATTAAACACTAGGTGTAGGTACCTGCGACGTCGTTCGCGTGGCGTGTTAATTGTTATATAAAAATGTCTCCCCTCAACCTGTTAAAGGGGTGGGAAGAGAAATTTTTATACACCAGATGTTAAGTTAAAAGAAGACAAACACATCTGTGAAAACCGCATTCGAATCGGATCAGTAGTTTTCATGTGATGCGCGCACAAACATATAGATAGACAGACAGACGTACAACAAAAAATCTAACCACATTTTTGAGTTTTATATCAATGTACCCACGACGTCGTTCGCGTGACGTACAGATTGTTGTATAAAAATTTCTCCCCCACACCGTAAAAGTGGTGGGGGAGAATTTTTTATACACCAGATGTTAAGTTAAAAGAAGACAAATACATATGTGAAAACCGCATTCGAATCGGATCAGTAGTTTTCATGTGATGCGCGCACAAACATATAGATAGACAGACAGACGTACAACAAAAAATCTAACCACATTTTTGAGTTCTATATCGATGTACCCACGACGTCGTTCGCGTGACGTATAGATTGTTGTATAAAAATTTCTCCCCCACACCGTAAAAGTGGTTTTCCCAACATTTCCCTTCACTGCTCTGCTCCTATTGATTGTAGCGTGATGTAAAATATCTTATAACTAGCTCAGGAGTATGATAAATAATTGTACGAATTTCGTTAAAATCCATCAAGTAGTTTTTGTTTCTATAACGGTTATACAGACAGACAGACAGACAGACAAAAATTTTACTGATTTCATTTTTGGCATCAGTGTCGATCCCTAATCACCCCCTGATAGTTATTTTGGAAATATATTTCATGTACAGAATTGACCTCTCTACAGATTTATTATAAGTATAGATAGATATAGATTAGCATCATTGTACTAACATTTGGTTAAAAAATAACGAGTATTAGTCTGTATGGAATTAACAGCATTTACCAAAACGGCTAAATGCGACAAAAACGTTCTAAATGAGTTTTCTGTGAAAAGATTTCAATTTTGGTTACATGAGTCATTCTACAGTGAATAGAAGTGATTGTATTCCTGTTCGATTTTTTAAAAATTATTTCTATGGGAACCTATTCGAAGCTAAAACTAGCAATTATAGAAATTTCTCCCTATTGGAATGTAATAAATGTTCAATTTTCGTTTGGTAAAATTATGTTTCTGATTCCATTCGATAAAATGGATATTTAATTCACAAAAAATATCTTATATCTCAAATGGTACTTGACTTATACATTAAATTCCTCTAAGGGAATTCAGAAAATATAACCATTAAGGAAATAAATAAAGTTAGCCTGAAAGTATGCAATATCAATGAATAGAATCAAGAAGCTCACAATAACTTTTTTGATATATTTATAAATTTACATAAATTTAAGATATATGAGAGTCAAGTAAGTGGATCACTACTTTACATTCTACAATTGTCATCTCAAATAGTTGGAATTGACACAAATTATGGAAATGATAAAAAAATACTTTATGGGTATAAGGAATTGGTAAGATCGATATAAATATACTGAAAATTTTTTTAAAGTTATACTTCTATTCATGCACTGGATTTGTGTGGGGTTAAATGGCAAAAATCATTACATATGTAATGGTGTGAGTAAGAGAGAGACAGAAACACATATAAGGTATCAGTACATTGAAAAGAGATAGATATACAAAAAACAGTCTGAGCTAATGTTTTGGAATATCATAGTGACGTATTACATTGTGTTTGACAGATTATTTTATAATTCTGTCACGTAAGTAAACATATAAAGTTTAGTATTTTATATTAATAATATTAATCATAATATTCAGTAATGAGTATTGTATTGTAGTCCATACTACCGTCACATGGTTGCATTATATTTTGCACTATGGGGTTTTGTAAACACTTAATACATTGATCGTTTTACTGTTTAGTTTTCGTGTTTGAAGTAAGGACACACATCAACTGGTCTTATTTTTCTACTTATTTATTTAATTGAATACAGTTAATTCAAAAAAAAAATATTTCTACTTGCCTGTGTTTGTAGTTATTAAGTTTTATTAGTTAACAGTGATGCCATTGATATATATTTGATGGCGCCGAGTGATGATGATATAAATGTGAAAATTACATGCGCGAGTTGTAAACGATCTCTAAAAGGCGAATTAAAATGTACCAAATGTGAAAAACAGTATCATATCCTGCTTGCTTAGTTCGTCTAAGAGACGCAAAAGTGGTTGGTCAAAATTTAATCATCTGTCCATCATGTGCTGAAACTGAAAATGATGGCGACCATGCGTGAAACAATGTCGATGCTCTAAGAAGAGAGAACAGTTTAATGAACCAATTGCTCATTCAGATGATGGAAAATCACGACTTAATATATGGTAGACTGAACGACATGGAAGACCTGGTGGAAAAATTCTCCATAGAATTGAAATCATTACGTGACGAAAAGGTAAACAAGGTAACAACCCCTCTACCTCCTGTTCCTCGCGCCATTGCTTGGTCATTGCCATCGGAGGCGCGCACGAACACATCGAGCGCACGTAGGACGCGCTCTACGACTACGCAGGTTGAGGGTACGTCACACCAAAACGAGCTGAAGTTGGGTACAGGTCATGATACTAAGAAAGAGAAGATATGATCTAGCGCATGCTCGTTCATAATCGGCTACGTCATCATGTGACGATTTCAGCCATGACACTTCGTTAACTTGCTTGTACAGCTTGTTGTTGTGGAAGAAATTGTTTTAAAGCGGTTAGTTTTTCCTGTTTTCGATCAATATTTCGGTTGTTTAAGATTGACTAATTAGTGTTGAATTTATTATGAGGTGCTCAGTGTATGGATGTTCCAAAAACAATCAGTGTAAAGATTTTCAAAACCACCCAGTTAGTTTTTTCAGTTTCCCTTCAGATAAACGTGTTGCATCCATATGGAAGAATTTGTGCTGCAGAAAAGACAAATTCAATATTAAATACGCAAGAATTTGTTCAAATCATTTTCAAAAACAAGATTATGTTCGAAATCTCAGACATGAATTGTTGAATTATGAACCTCTTCATGGCAAGAAACTAAAGCCCGATGCTGTGCCAAGTTTGAATTTACCTAACTCGAACTCCTCAGCAACTGACAACGTCAACACTGTTTCGGAACGTAATCTTAGAAAATTGAAAAAAGATAGAACCGAAGAAGTACAGAACATTTTATCTGAACAGTAAGTTATTTATTCCATGTCTTTCTAGTGGTGGATAATTTCCTTTTTAACTTTAACTTTAGTTTAATTGATGAAATTCCTGAGCATGGGGTGAACAGTGGATGTATAACAAATGTAGATAGCCCTAATGTTAATACTAATACAGTTGATGCTTGGTTTGTTTTGGAACATGCATTAATTAATTCTGAATTTTGTTTACAATTTACTTACTTTCAGTGTTAGCACAGATTTGAACATGGTAGATATCAAAGAAAAGGATCAGCACATTTTAAAATTGGAACAACAAGTTGCATCTCTGCAAGAAGAGAGCAATTTATTAAAATCATTGTTCAGCTCGAGACAAATCAAGAAATTGTCTAAAAAAAAGGTTAATTGGACACTCGAAGATATTTCAAAGTCGATTGTTTTATATTCAGCTGGTCCGAGAGCATATCGTATGTTGCTTAAGAAAGGATACCCTTTTCCTGCAGTGTCGACATTGAGATCGTGGTTGAAAAACATAAATCTTTCACCGGGAATTTTGAAACCAGTATTGAACATTGTGAAACGTATTGAAATGCCTGCAGTGGAAAGAATAAGTGTTATATCATTTGATGAAGTCAAGGTTCGACAGGTTTATGAATATGATAAAGCATCTGATAGCACGATGAAAGCTTCACGATATGCACAAGTAATTATGTTGAGAGGTTTAGTTGGAAACTGGAAACAACCTATTTTCTATGATTTCGATTGTAACATGACTAAAGACATTTTGATGGACGTCATTCAGTTTGTTGAGACTTCTGGTGAGTTTTAATATTTTATCTTAATTTGAAATGCATATTTTGGCCATTTTTCAGGATTCAATGTGGTTGCAGTAGTCAGCGATTTAGGAGGTTCTAATAGAGGACTCTTTCAGCAGTTGAACGTGGATTTTAAAAAATCATGGTTTATAAATCCTGCAAATACTGAAAAAATCTTCGTTTTTGCCGATGTACCACATTTAATTAAATTATTAAGGAACCATTTTATAGACGATGGCTTTACAGTCAATGACAAAAAAATTGATAAATCTATAATAGAAAAATTACTTGAATTAACTGATGTTTCTGATCTGAAAATAACAAATAAAATATCTCGTGAAAATATTGATGTAAAAGGTCCTGGAAGACAAAAAGTAAAGTTAGCAACCAAATTATTCTCGCATACCATTTCTTGTGCTATTAGCCGATGTGGAACATTGGGCAAGATGAACAATTCTGAATGGTCTGAATGCTCGAATTTTTTTAAGCAAGTAAGATTTTCAGTTTTTCCAGGGGAAAAATAAAATACATATTGCTTTTAGGTTAATGATTGGTTCGATGTTTTCAATTCTAAGGTACCAAAAATTGATAGTCGAACTAGAATGCAAGCTTTTGGTCTGGCCATTTCACAGCAAGAAGAAATTATTGACTCTTTTTCATCAACTATTTCAAAAATGAAAGTTGGTAACAAGTCAATGTTGCCCTTTCAGAAAGGTATAGAATTTTCTGAGAAAATACTGAATTTTTTGTTTATAAATTTTTTTAAAGGGATTCTGATGTCAAACAATTCTTTGAAGATGCTCTTTCATGACTTGAAAAGACGATTCGACTTGAAATATATTTTAACATACCGGCTAAACCAGGATGTGCTTGAAACTTTTTTTGGAGCAATAAGAGCAAAAGGGGGACTTTTTGACCATCCCAGTCCTTTGGAGTTCAAATATCGGCTCAGGAGTTATATCCTGGGCCGTAATGACCATTCGTTGACGTCCTTTGCAAATGTTGAAGAAGATGGCACTCCAAATTTAGCTGTTTCTGAAGAGGATCTTTCAAAGAAATTATTCTCGAAGTTAACAGCGGATGTATTATCTTCGCAACCTAACCAACAGCAATTGAAGGAACTGAATGAAGTAATTTTGGAGGAAAACGAATTAGAAGAATTGGCTTCTGATGGACTGGAGCATTTAGCTGGTTTTATTGGTTTCAAATTGCAAGAACCAGCCTGTTTTACTACAGAGGTCAATTATTTCTCTTGGACTGATCACTTAAGTGAAGGTGGATTTAAGAAACTATCACCAAAGTTCATGTCAGAAATTGAAGAATTAGAAAATATTTTTAAGTCAGTAAATGGTGACAGTATATTAATTTCATCAAACTATTTGAAAAATTTAGTCGACTTGAGTTCTTCAGTTAATTGTTCAAAATCCTGTAAAACTCTGTTTTTTAGGTCAAGAATGTTTTTCAGGATGAGACAACTGAATAAAGATTTGACAGAAAAACTCCAGTCGAGAAAAAGAAAATATAATAAAATTCTGAATTGAACATTTTCCAGAAACTATTTTCACTTTGAAACACTGTAATTTATGTTTTGTACATTTGTTCTATTCCTTTACCAAATTTTGATAATTTACATTTAATGATATAGTTCATCTTTCAATAACATTGTATTTAAGATTCCCTCTGTTTCAATGTGAGTATCATTTCTTTCATAATTATAAATTTTATTCTTTTCCTTTTCTACGACCACTACGTAAATCATCCATAATATACTAGGATTTAATTCAGTAAATGTCGTTTTACATCCATATTTTCATTACGTTATTTTTTTTGTTTATTACGCAATAGTTTTTTTGTATCTTACTCTACAGTTTTTGTTACTATGGTTAAGTCGAATTTAATTCCAAAATGTGATTGATATGGTTGTCATTCGAGATGTCATTGTTTTATCACATTTTATTTACCTATATTTCTTCAGATAATTATGGTCGTAGAAAAGTATAGTGCATTACTTGGGACGCAAGGCAATTACTGTAATTGCTTTCTTACAACCCGCGTTACGTAATATACTATCGATCTTCATTTAGTTCACTATTTGTTTTATTTATAATTATCAAGCTCTATATAAGTATGTAAAAATCATTAATAAATCAAGTACCTACCAATCTACTTTCATTTACCCTCAGTTTCCGCACAACATCGGGTAACCAGCAAGTGAGGCCGCTTTTAATTTAATTTTAAAAGATTTAATTAAATTGAATTTTACTTCATTCTAAAGATTTTGAAGGAGAATTTGAAATTTTATTGAAAAAAATTAAAGAATTCAATTAAAAACGTATATTATCTTCAATTTTCTCTATTGTGATTTGAATTTACAAGCAGATTTCGAATAAATTCGTCACATGATGACGTCATGCGCGCGTCTCTACCAATTCGAGTATTTGATGTGTCATATCTTTATTTTCTTAGTATCATGGGTACAGGTTGTGATCGTGCCCGCAAAACATATGGTCAAGTGGCCAGTCGTCCTGTAGCAACAGCAGAAACAGAAAATTGTGATAATCCGAACGGAAAATAAGAAGACCTGGCCAATAACCAAGATGGGATTTTTGAGATTCAACTTCATCAAAAAAAAAAAAACGCCAACAATACAAAAAACGTCTGGGAAATGTGGAAGTATCCCAGGAAAATGAAATAAATGGCTTCTCGGGTGGAGAAAGAAGAGATTGGATATATTTAAATCGTGTTAAAAGACAAGCAACTGAGGCTATGATAACGGATTACATAAAGAATAAGGTGGGTTTTGAAACTGAGAATATTTGCGTAAGGGAGATACCCACTGATCCAAACAAACTCAAATGCTTTGTTGTAACAGCACCGTTAAACCGCAAGGATGAGCTATTATACGATCCAGATTTCTGTCCTCGGAGGGTTGGCATTAGGAGATTTGATTTTACGAAACACAGAGAATTTTTGCAAACTGCCGGTAATTTTTTATAAAAGGCTACATACCTGATTTACTACTTGTTGATAATAGCCAACCTGAAATTATTAGTCATAATACGAACATATTTAGCATATTTTATGTCAATATCTGCTCAATTATAGAAACAAGATAGGCGTTCTGGAGGCCTTTCTCCATGATCATAATATAAAATACAGTGCTATTTGTCTGGTCGAGCACTTTCTTTTAACAGAAGAGGTTCAGCATCTAAGTGTCTTTGGTTATGACCCGAGCTCTTATTTTTGTCGTGTACAGAATAAACGTGGTGGAGCTATGATTTTGGCAAAACATGGTATGGAGGTAAATCCTTTAAAAATGATCGAAAACTTATCAGTTGAAGGACGAAACACCTGGTACTTAAGACGAACCTCGTCTCCAGGAAATGTTATGCAAATTTGATACAAAATGAGTGTGTACTCGATACTAGGAGGTTTTTGAGGTCGCTGAACACGAATATCATGTAATGATTTTGCTAAATTATTCGCATAAAAATTTATGAATCCGGGCGCGTGCATAGAAGTATAACTTCTGCCGGCAGTCCGGCAGTCCCACTGACTGCCACACCCTTTTTTTACATAAAACATTACCATAATACTATGCAAATTTTAAATTTATATAAAAAAATACAAATCATGTATCTTATGGGCTATATAGTAAAAGGCAGTATGCTCATAGATATTATCTTGTATGTGTCAGTTGGTGTCAGTTCGGTAGAATTAAAAAGTATAAAGTGAAATGTGTTAAATAAATTATATTATTTATACCTACATATTAATTATCCAGAAAATATTTACTAGAAAAATGTATAATTAAATACTTTTGCAAAAAATACGTCAGTGCATTCCACGAGTGCTTTTTTAAATGGAATCGAATAATAACAAAAACCGCTTAAAATGTTGTAATTGTATTATTTTCGTGCTATATTTGAAATAATTTTGTGAATTGGGCCGATTCTTGAGTTCCCCCTAAATCACAAACGAAATTTAATCTCCGTTTACAATAAAAATAGCTTCCGCAGTTGATGTCAAATAGAGCTATCTACCCCATCCATCTGTGATAGCAGTCAGTCATTTAACAGTGAGAGGCACTGATATATTTTGTTTTGACGAATAATGTAGAATGTTTTACCGTAAAAACCTAAAAACATCGCAAAAATTTAACGACTTGGAAAAATCTTAAACGTATCGGTATAAATTTGACTGTCAAAAAAATTCAACAGTGCACTGAAAAGGTTACTTCAGTTTCGTTTCTTATTTTTCATTTATGGTTCGGAAATTTCTACACGGTCATCTCTTTCAATCATTTTCTTTATGTTTGTAAAAACAGATTTAGATATAAAGTAAACATGTTTTGTGTTTTTTTTTGAATTTAGAAGAGCTTGGGTATTTCAGTTTCGACTTAAGAATATCCAATATCTTTATAAAATATTATTTTCCGAATATTTAGGTAATACAACAAAAACATAATTCAATATACTGTGAATTTGATTTAATTCTTGTTTATTTTTATTTTACTTTTTTTTTGATTAATTACTTAAAAGTTTTTAAGTAGTTTATTACCTATTTTTTTAATAATGAATATTAATAAAGCTTAAACAAATAACATGTAGCTTTTTTCTACAACACCATTGAAAATTGACGTACCGACTTTAATATTCTTTTAAAAAATATTAATTTGAACTAAAGAAAAAGAACCTACGTCCTTTAACCCTCTGTAAGTCGCTATCGGTCTCACACACCGATGGCAGTATTATTCATTCGGGGTTTGTAAATAACGTTTATGTTTCTATCGCCGCTTTCTGTATCTCTTCCCACCAACCAACTTTGGCTCAGTGTACCTAGATTCTTAGCTTTCTAGGTAGGGTTGTGCATGTTTTATAGTTGTTTTCGGTGCGTGGCACCCAGCTTTATATTATATTGTCTCTGGTGGCACCGTAGCGACTAACGTTGTTGTTATTACTTATAATACTTATTGACATTGCAAGCCACCTTTGTTGCAAGCTTATGTTTGCCGACGGCGAGATATCCTACACGTGACTTGAAGACTCCAATTGATATTTGGAAATATTTTGTGAATAACGCTTTGTTAGAAATAACTGTAGAAAGTACAAACAAATATATAGACTCAATAAGATTCATGGAATATGTCAGTATTGCATAAGTGAAGATACGCAATAAAATGTTTCACTTCCTAAATAAAGTGAAAAACTTGTTGCTAAAAACCAGAACTATATTTTTTTAGTTCATATATATATTGCTTAATAAAAATTACGAAATCTTTTTTTATTTAAAAGTTTTTAAAAACTTTTGTTTTTACGTTTATTTTATGTTAAAAAACAAGAAAATATTGATGTTGAAGTTTTTCGTTATATATATCTGTTATTTTTCAATAAAACTCTTTCACAAATATGTTTTAGTCAATCCTCAGCGTAATATTAATTTTTTTTATAAATTTTATTGCAATAACTATTTTTTTTTAATTGTCGGTCTCTGACACCGTAGCGACTCTTTGTGCTTCGTGCCTCTTAGCGACTAACAGAGGGTTAAGAAGACAGAACATTTAAATTAAAACCTTTACAATTGCATAGCTTTTTGGAGGAGCATGATAAAGTTTAAGACCTAAAAAAAAACTTTAAACGAGGAATATGATAAAAAAACTAAAAAAAAAATGCTTATTAAACCGACGAACGCTGGAGAAACTGTTTTTAGATGAGATAGTTTTTGGTGTAGGGGTACTATTAAAATTTGTGCGAAATGTGTGAACAAAACGTTGACTGTCAACTGTTTTGGTTCAAACAGGAAAACATACAGTTTTTCATATCTCTGCACTATGTCCAATGCGCTTAATCTAACAGAAGGAGTTCTTCAGGGTTTCTTTTTAGCCCCCTACAGTCTCCAGCATTTAAAATTTACATCTGTATCCTGACAACACAGTAATACACAATCCCTAGAATCACAGCTGCTTTAAATGTTAAAACCCAATGTATGCTGGAATACTTTATAGATTGGTGCAGAAAACGGGTTTCCATAGAATCTTAAAAGCCGAAATTATTGTCCTTCGCACCCATTCTACAGCTGTAAACAAAATCTATATTTCGAGACTTATGGTAAAGAATAAGATTAATTGGGGGTGCGTTTTACGCGCACGCACGACTAGCAATAAAAATCCAACACATCTACAACAAAATTAAGAAATGCACCTCTTTCATCGAGACGTTCTGTACGTTGCGAGGACGCATTGAAAGATTTTACCCAACCACTTTTCTCCTCGTAGACAAAACCTACATTCAACCAAAACTATCCTGTTTTGCACATTCACGATTCAATAGATAATTTGCATAGCCACGATATATCGAAGAATCTTTAGAGTAATTCATTATTAACACTCATTTACTCAATTATTCATCAACCAATACCACACTTCTACCTTTTGGGTTACAGGATTTTAAGTTACATTAAGCAGCTGTCCGTCATCTTCCAGAAGAGCTTCAGAAACACCTCACTGAGGGATCCCTTATGTTACATATATACTTGCGATTGTTTCTAACTTTCGCAGACTTTCAACATCAAATACCAGCCAGTCTATATCGGGGATGTCTTTTCATTAGTGACTGAAGAGACTGATGAAGTCTAATAGACCGAAACACAGTGTCTACAGTTTGGTTTTGCCCTTGTATAGACTGATTGATATTTATATCTACGTCGCAGCATCATGTGCATTTGAAACCTAGTTAAACTCTAAACAAATACAAATCTATGGGAGTAGGCCGAGGTCTTATACCTATCTTAACCTAAAAACGGGTTGTTTTATAATATTTCTTATAAATAACATAACATCGAACAGGAAAACTGAACCATCGATGAACAAAAAAAAAATATGTTAAAAACTTCGTTGTCCAGGGGCTTCAAAAAATTTGAAGCAGTTATCTACCCAATCTTTGTTTTTGATTTAGCAACGTGTCATTTTTCTAAGAAAATATTGAATTATTTTATTGACAAAAAGGTAATGCTTCTGGAATGGCCTGAAAACTCACCTATCAAGAATTTATCAGCTAGATAAGCCAGATTATGCTGAAAATTAATCTATCAAAACGTTAGCAAATACCAGATTAGAATTAAATGCAATTAAATGTCTGAACAAACATAGCAGGTAGTTTAGAATGTCAAAAAATAGTTTAAAAGGTAATGAAGATTGAATAAGAATCATTCAAGTAAATATAAAATTTAACGTAATTCACTTAATCAATAATCTGCAGTACCTTCTGGATTTTGCGAATTATTTAGGTAGTCATCAAATCGTTATTAAGTAACTGAATGAACTTTAAGATTTTGTAGGAACGTCTTAAATGAACTAATTTTAAGGTGGTTTAGGTCTTTAGTGCCTTCTGAAATTAGCAGCTGTAAAATCGTTAGTTAACAATTTAAATCAGTCTGATGTGATTAAGGTATTTGTTGAACTTCTTCTTGACCTAGAAAAACCTTCAAACAAGTTATAAAATCGATAGTGACTAACCTAATGGAATCTAAAATAATTTTGCCAACATAAGTTGTTTTTGAAATATCCTTAGAATCTATTTTGAAAATTATTTAGGTAAATATAAAAAAAAATAGGTTAAGGAGCAAAATCTTTCATGATAATATCATTTTTCAGTTTTATATAAGTAGATCATTCAGGTAGCCACAAATACGTTGGTAAGAAATTGATTTATCTGCCAAGGTGACAGATTCAATAATTTTACGAGTTACGAGTGTCCACTGCACTTAAGACAAATAAAATTGAAGCTGCCAAGGATAAACCTGTCCAAAAAAAGGTATTTATCTAGTGTACCTCATATTATGTATCAATTTTTAGTTCGTGAAAACTGTCATTATAGACAGCAGTTCGTGAAGGATTGAAAGTGTGCGTGAAGTAACAATGTATTTTAAATGGGATTTACTTTTTCGCACTCTTTTTGACACACCTTCATATAATCAAATATCCTTAGAATTCGCGTTGCCATGGTGTTGCTATGAGAGCATTAGTTTTGTTAGTATCTTGTAAGGCCGATCGCATACTTACAAGACATATGTTTGCAACATGTCTGCGACATGTCGCTTCAACACAGTTGAGCACCAATGTAGGAAACAAAACTCCGTAGTTCGCACATCAGTCTACATTATGTCGTCTGATGATGATGTGGCAATATTATCGGTTCTAATATTGCGAAGGCGAAAGAAGAAAAATACTCGAAAATATTGGGTACATCCATATAGTAAAGCTAATCTTCATCGCAGTATATTTATTTTCAACGATTTGCACAAATTTTACATTAAATGTTGGATTATTATATTATTATTATTATTATATTATTATTGAACCATATACGTGCATTCAGAAGCAGCTGTCGGACACAAATGACGCTTGAAATTGGAGCAAGCAGTGTCGTATAAAAGTTGTTTTCGACAAGTCCATCTGTCCGCGGCGTTTCTGTTTGGTTTACGACTCGCCATAAGAACCGCTGTGTTGGCAATGAAACGACATGTCTGCGACATGTCGCAGACATGTTGCGAACACCTGTCTTGTAAGTATGCGATCGGCCTTTATGAATTCAAAATAAATTGCTTTCCTGTAATTATTTTTTATTTGATTATTGTAGATAAAATATTGTATAAAACTGTGCGTGAAGTGCCCTTTGCGCACTTACGCGATATCGCGACATCGCGTGCGTGCGCAAAAAGCATATTCACGAACTGTTTTATAAATAACTATTTTAGATTTGTTCTTTTATAAGATTATAAATAGAAAGTGAATTTTCAAAATGTATTTTTTTTGTGAGTTTACCTGACTGACATTGAACCTATGATTTGGTTATGTTTTCTAAGTGCTCAACTAGCCCTATACCGGCTATACCCATGCTCAACTTGCTAAACGTTAAGCATACTTAACTATCAACATTAAATTCGATGTAGCTCCTAAATTCAACTTATTAGAAATAATTTACTATTAATACTATTGATAAGAAATAAATTACCGATTATAACAAATCAATTGAAAAATTGCCCTACCTTCTATGACGCCATGTTAGGTGGCGCAGTTTACATCTCATCTACTTAAACAAGTAATTTTTAACAAACTAAATACTATGAAGCCACCGTAATCGTTAAATGGTAAAATACAAAGAAAAAATGGTAAAAACCTGGAAACTAACAAAAAATATGATTAAAACGACAAAACAAAAAAAAAATAAAAACAAAGAATCGTAAAAATTTGAAAAACGGTAAAAGGGCAAACACATTAGTGTTAGGCGGTATGAAGTCAGCCGGGTCAGCTACTTATAAATAAAGCTAGAGGGATTAACGGATTGCAAGTTCTTAGCCTCTAAATAATCAAATATTGAAAACTGAAGGAACTTTAATAAAGGATTATAATGGATTATATATTCTGTAATACTATATAACGCAGAAATTGAGCTTTTTCTTGATCTTAAAAAAAAAAAAAGATTTAAATTCAAATAAAATTTAAAAATAAAAGTGATAAATGGATATGTAAAAAAAATCAATGACTGAATTTCTAGGACATTTTACCCTACTAGTTCTACATAATTCATGAACCCTAAGACAACACCCAGTCAAGAGGATTTTAAAATGTTTTTAAGAAAATTGCGTTATTTTAGTATTGACGTGTTCCAGTGAAAGAGATTATGGAAATTGCCATTCAGGAAAAGTATAAGTCTCTGCAGAATTCTTTTGAGTAAATAAATTTAAAATTCAACGTTTCTATGAATATTTAAGAAGACTAAACACTCTAGAAATGTCAGTTTTAATTATACTTTTTCTTTAAAAATATCCTTCTTTATTTTATTTCAAAAGTATTTTGCATATTCGTATCGTCGTTTCAAGACAAAAAAATTTTCCGAATTTTTATTTTGTTTTAATGTAATTAGAAAAACCAAATTATTATTTTTGTTAACTGTGTACTTAGATAAACATGTATCTAGTAGACGAACATCATTTTCTGTCTGAGTTAAATATCGTGCACAAAAAGTTAATGAAACTTTTTGTATACACAACGCGAAACTACACTCAAATACTAAATTTTATTTGTTTTAGTTATTTGACTTTAATTCAAACAAAGAATAATAAATAGCGAGATAAATTGCTCATTAAGAAAACGATTATAAAAATCAATAAACTGTGGCCTTTATAATTCTTTTATTACTTATAATAAAATGATAATATCACAGTGCTCAAAGTAAAACAATAGTCTTCATAATAATCATTTTCTCCTTTTTTAGGACCCTCTGCAAATTTAAAAATAATATAATATTTTTATGATGACCCTTTCATAGATTAATATTGTTATTTTGACAGATTGTAAAGAGACGTCCTTAAACCTAAAACATCTCGATTATATATAAAAAATATTTAATTTAAAGCTTTTTTTAAGTCTTCGAGCAAATCGGTTATCTTCCTAAAAGATTTCCTGATCAAAATAACAAAAAACGAGCTCCGCCCAGCTTCAGTTGGCTCACACACAAATTTTGTAGTTTTTGAAGTTATACTTCTATTCGTGCACTCGGTGGAAAAGATTTGTGTACAGTTAAATGGGAAAAATCATTACATATGTAATGGTGTGAGTAAGAGAGAGATAGACACACTTATAAGGTATATTGGTCGGTAAAAACAAAGATGAAATATTTACCACATGTTATTAGTCATAACTATAAGTCCTTTAAATACCGTTTCAACATTCAGTACATTGAAAAGGGATAGATATACAAAAAACAGTCTGAACTAATGTATGAATATCATAGTGACTGACCACATGATTATTTGACATATTATTTTATAATTCTGTCACGTAAGTTAACATATAAAGTTTAGTATTTTATATTAATAATAATATTCAGTAATGAGTATTGTATTGTAGTCTAAAATACCGTTACATGGTTGCAGTATATCCTGCACTATGCTTTTGAGGTTGTTGGCTACAAAAACAAAGTTTTTGCGAATAGTCGAGGAAATAAAGCACCAAAACCTCCGAATTTTGTAACGTAAGATGGATCGGAATGCGTTTTTTTTGCATTGGATTAGTTAAAATATCAGGAAATTTGTTGCTATATTTTATAATGTAAAAATGGAAATTGCATTTCTGCATTCGAAAAGTACATTCCGAACAGACAATGGAGAGAAAACTTACAACTCGGTAAGTATTGCTGAAAATGGGTTCAATTTATATACTCGGGGTTTTTGGAGTCCCTGAACACGAATATCACGATTCCGAAAGTCTCCGCGGCACTTGGTGTCTAGGGTATTTACCTCTTCTCCTGGGGGTTTATGTAAATTCTGTACGAAATCAGTGCACACTTGGTATTTGGTGGTTTTTTGAGTCGTTAAATACGATTATAATAATGACGATGGTGTTCCAAACACCTGGTGCTTAAGACAGACCTCGTCTGCAGGAATTTTATGCAAATTCGATACAAAAAGTGTGTGCACACGGTACTAGGAGGTTTTTGGGGTCGCTTACCACGAATATCATATAATGATTTTGCTAAATCATTCGCATACAAATTTATGAATCCATGCGCGTGCATAGAAGTATAACTTCTGCCGGCAGTCCCACTGACTACCACACTAGTTTTTTTAACTTCCCGCTAAAAAAAATTAAAATTTTTTTTAAAATCGGGAAGTTATTGGTTTCACCCCGTTTTTCGAAAATTGAGTTTTCATCGGATCTCAACGTTTTGAGGTCTTAGGAACCTCCCCTGACTATTTGTACGAGGGTGTCTGTATGTCTGTATGTACGTGTGGATGTGTGTGTGTGTGTGTGTGGATGTATGTAAACCTCTTATAACTTTTGAACGGCTTGACCGATCGGAATAAAATAAAAAGCATTCCAAAGAGTTCCATCTAACTTAGATTCCCTGTAAGTTTGAACCGATTCGAGCCGGTAGATTTTGAGAAATTTCAAAATAACCGAAAAAAACAATTGGTAAAAATGATGTTTTTTGGAAATATCTTTTTGGCTATTGCATTGATCAATTTCATAACCTAATCAGCTCTCAAGCTTAAAAAGCCACGTCGAATGCCGTTTTGCAAATTAAAATCGGTTGATTCGTTCGTGAGATATCGTTGTCGAAAAATTTCAAAAAAAAGATTTTTTTTTCAGATTTTTTGACTAATCGATTTTGCACTCTAGTAACGTTTTTAGGTCTCAAAAAACTGCGTCGAATGCCATCTTGAACATTAAAATCGAATAACGCGCTTTTTAAACATTTCAAAAAAAGTCAAAAACGTCAAAATACGTCACGTTACTATAGCTTTACAATTAAAACTAGCGGGAAGTTTCAAGGATGGCCTTTAAGGTCAACCTCTTTTCGAATTTTTTTTACTCTTATCCTGCAAGTGGCAAAAAAAACACTAGAATATACGAGATATAAAAGATATCGTAAGATATGAGACAAAGTATGCTAGTTATAGCAATTTAAGAAAGAGTTGGATTCAATAGAGTGTGTTGTGTAATAAAAAATCGACAATTGTAAAAAACTTCAATTTGTCAAGACGGACGTGGCAATAATGCTATACCTCGATGCCCAATTGCATGTCAGTGACGTCATTGTGACGTAAATGCAAGTGGAACCAATGCGATGTTTGAATGAATGTAGTTGCCAGGTTTAACTTAGAAAGACTTACTATCTTTGTCTTATTAACGCACAATAGAAAGAGATACTTTTAAGAAAAATTGCAAGCGGCACTAATGCACTTAATAATGTGGTCCAGTGTTGACATCTTGACACAAACAAGTGACACAAGCAATATGGTTTTAGGCAACAAAGGTCAACAGCCGATCTGCTAACATATCTAACTCATGTCCACCGACATGGGGAGACTCAAGTAGTATCAGTAGACATCTCAAAAGCATTTGATCAAGTGTGCCATGCAGCCCTCTTGAATAAACTGCCTTCATACCGACTCTTGCCAAACCTTTGCAGATGGATATCCAACTTTTTCTCTAACAGGCACATCCAAGTTTCCGTAGATGGACATTCCTCCAATCTTTACAAGATCAACGCTGGAGTTCCTCAAGGATTGGCTCTAGCTCCTACTCTATTCCTTTTCCACATTAATGATCTACTAGAATCCAGTAATAACCCGATACACGGTTTTACAGATGATAGCAACCTACACTATAGCAAAGCGCACAACCGTCTCATATCACTAGATATTCTGGAAGAGGACGGGAGATCCACAACGGCTTCTCTCAATCAAGATTTAATAATTGTAGACGAGTGGGAAAGAAAGAATCTTGTTAATTTTAACACTTCCAAGACAAAGACATCTGCCTATCCAACAAGAGGCAAACATACGACTCATTCATCACAATGAACGATCAGACACTAGTAGCAAGCGCGTCCATTACGCTGATTGGTATGTTGGTCTTACAGGACTTACTCTGGAACGAACATATTGCATCCATAGCAACTACAGCAGGAAAGAAGTTAGACTTTCTTTCTTTATACTGTTCAGTACCAGACATCGAAAATGGTTTGATTTTATTGTTTCTTCATCCCCAGGGTCTCCAGATTGTGGAACTCCTCACCTTCCTACGTCTTTCCCAATCGTCCTAACTTGCAATCCCAAATTAATAAATTGCCTCTTCTGACCCAATAGATGTTCTCTGTACATTTTTATTTAGGACTTTACCTGCGAGGACATCCTTAGATAAAAAAAATATGACACTACAGACAAAATATACAGTAGACAATTAATATGGTATAGACACATTTTAAGGATGCCTAATAAAATAATCCCAATTACTTTCATGAATCGTGAATGTTTGCTTTCTATTTGACAAATAACTAGACATAAGAAGTACAACATAACGCTTACACCATAATAGTAAAGTTTTTTTGAACAGTTATTTATGATCAACTTTGTCAAAAGCTTTATCACACACTAGAAAAGTGACAGCAACCTGCTGGCGTTTATCTTATTTTTTGTAGGTATATAGGGTTTGTTTAATTTGTAAGGGCAGCTTTTGTTCCGATATTTTTTAAAAAACCATATTGGTATTTCGAAACTATTTTGTGTTTTGTAACAAACTTTAAAACAGTTTGTATTGTTTTTTTTGCTAAATCTGAGAGTAGTAAAATAGGTCTGACTATAGTGTTCATCTTTGGATTTGTATATGACTATATGGAGGTTCTCTATTCCTAGGTTAATAATGTATACATAATACACATTTTTAGATTTAAAGTATGGCCTTTGAAAATCTAACAAACTATCACTAAAATGTAAAACAATAATCTATTTTTATTTCTAATTAGAAAACCGAGGTTTGATCATAAAACCTTTATCCCCAATGAAATATTTGAGCTCTTTTAACTGGTTCAACATGAATAATCACACTTGATCGGTATCACGTCAATTAGACGCGGAAAATTGGACGCGCGTCAATTGGACGCGGCGACAATTGGACGTGGCGAAATTTGACGCGGCGAAAATTGGACGCGGCGACAATTGGACGCGACGACAATTGGACGCACGACATTTAGATGCGGCGACAATTGGACGTACACGTCAACTACTTAATAAATAAAAGTTATTAATTCGTTCTATTTCAGTAAGATACTACTGGTTGACTTTAAAGTGGTTGTCATAATATATGACTATTTACCTTCTTGCCTAAAATTTTCTTTCTGTATTATTCTGTACACACATTTATTTCTTGGAAACTAAAAATTCGCCATTTCGGAAAGAAACTATTGAAACTTTTCATTGGTCTTAAATACAGCTTGGATATTTAGGAATGTTTAGAATTCGCATTTTATTATTTCCATTCTAAATTTAAAACCTCATTTATGATCTTAGTAGGTAGTGCAGAAAATAAAATAATCTTTTAAAACTTTTAAACCTGATGTGTTTTTGATTTCTTTTATTTTTCTTTTCTGCAGTTTAGAATAATCACTGTTAATAAATAAATAATTTAGGTAAAGTTGAATCATTAATAATACTTTATGAAAAATGTTTATATGATCTTAGTAGGTAAATAATCTTTTAAACCTTTTAAACCTGACCTTTTTTGATTTAACTTCTTGTGGTGCAATTTAGAGTACCTAATCCCTGTTATAGACAATAAGTTGGGTAAAGCTTAATCATTAAGATTCAAAGAAAAGATTTAAAGAAAAGTGTTTATACCAGCATTAAGTCGGCTTGTGATTACACATGTGTACCTGTAATAAATTGCAAAAAAATTAGCTCCTGATCTTAAAAGTATTCCAACGTTTGACTTCTAAACACGGCTTTGCAATTTGTGACAAGTGAAAGAGGTAACCCACTTTAGTTTACAAAGGATTTATTTTAAAGAAAGAGAGGACTATTGGAAACAAGACTATTTGGAAATGTGCCGATTACAATAAAAACCGATGTCCTGGAAGGGTAGGTAGTATATATTTATATATAACCAATTGTTTTATTATATTATTGTCTTCTTAATGTAATATGCATCTCATGTTTATTCCGGAAATCTTGAATACATAGTCCCAGAGGGCCAGAGGCTAGCGGCATTAAATATTGATTTAAAAATGTAAATTAGTTGTATTGGCAGACATGGTTCTTTTTCTCAAAGTGCGTTGATTAGTAGGAATACATTAGTTAATGTTGTTCAAATTTTTATTTTCCATAATAATGCACATCTACGAATTTTAAATTTTACAAAGAAGAGATAAACTCGTGCGGAAAGTAGCAGAAGGCTGGCACAATAGTTTCTCATCTATATTACATGCTGTCCATTCATCAATTTGGAAATTTATAAACGCAATAAAAAAGGAAAATAATTTAAATAAGATGAAAATTGAACAGTTCATTGCTGGACATCAACAGCCTAGAAAGAAAATTTATAGAGAAGCGGCTCAGCGTATACAAGTGGTAGTTGCTGATTATGCAAATTGGCCACCACTAGAATACCTTCGAGCAATCGCACACAATTTTCAAATGCAAATTTAATTATAATATTTACTTGTAATATATTAATATTTGCCTGTTATTTGTTGTTTTACTTTCTCATATTATAAACTTTTTTATATTTTGACATTAAATAAAATGGAAAGAAATTTAAAAAAGAAAAGACAAAAACGGAGATCGGTTTTCCATGTATAACTTAAGAACAGTAACATATAATGAACATTTGTTTTCCAGAATATCTAAATTTTTCCCAGTTAAATAAATACAAAATACGAAAACTCTCTACCTATTAAGAAAGAAAAGTAACTTTCGCATCCGCACCATCCTTGGGCGTCCAATTGTCGCCGCGTCTAATTGTCATTGCGTACAATTTTCGCTGCGTTCAATTGTCGCAGCATTCAATTGTCGTCGCGTCCAATTGTCGCTGCGTCCAATTGTCGTCGCACCCAATTATCCGCGTCCAACTGACGCGCGTCCAATTTTCCGCGTCCAATTGACGTAGATCCCACTTGATCAATCTATCTTTTTTGGTCGTCTCCCAATAAAATTTATTTAAATATGGTATTTTCTTCATTTTTTTAAACATCTTTATTATTATTAAATTTGGAAACTACTTTTGTATCAATCTCTCAATTAAAATCGATCCCTAAGTATAAAAAGCTTGCGTTATATCCTTTGGGTTAAACAATCTTTTAAAAAAACATTTTTCCAGATAAAACGACAAATTTTCACAAAATCGGTTTGGTACACAAGTAGATCTTATTGTGTCTTTTGTCACAGAAACAGTTTTTTTCGTATATTAAATCGAAACAAATAGATTCTAGCGAGAAAAAATGAAATGAAAAGCAGAAAAAAATGTGCGTCAAACACGCTTTATTTCAGTAAACTACCCTTTTTATATACGTGAAGGACATTATTTGAGACTAGTTTTCGGATTTAACTGATATTATTTCGTAATACCTACTTATTTTGTTTGTACAACATCTACTCTACTGGAAAAAAATTATATCCTCGCCCTCAATATAAGAAAAGCTGGATTAGGTTCATATTTTGTCTAAAAGGAAGTAATCTGACATTTTGCACAAGAGGGGAAAAAATGTTGTTTAGAAGTCTATGTCGGTTTTATCCTTTACAAAAACAAGACATCTGTTCGTTACACCTTTTTATTTGTTTTCTTCTAGATGTCATGTTTAATATTAATTAATCTATATACTTCTATTGTCGATATATTTATTCTTCATTTTTTTACAATAATTGTTAATCATCCATTTTCTCTTAAATTCTATAGGTCAGATAATCTTTAGCTTGGGTTGTAATATAGCCTTTAACCAGAGAGTATACACGATACATGTTACATTACTAATTGGAAACAGGCTTCCAATAAGGTACAATAGTACAAAATGTGTAGGTAAGTAAAACCTGATATATTTATTATTTATTACCCTATTAAACGGAATAAATTAATTGACTACAAAACTCTCTTTATTATCTAAGTCCTGTAATAAAGACGGTTCTCATTTCTCACTAAAGTTCATGAATACAAACAAGAAGAATCTAAAATTCTGCAAGAAAATCAATCGAATCTGTGTTGAACAGATCGAGCATCGAAATCACAGTTTTAGTTCGAAAGGATTTCAAAGAATTGTCCTGTCCCAATAAGATGGACCCGTAGTAAATTTTATATTACTTCAGCTGGTAGACGAGTAATTGCTTGACGTGGGAAATAGTTGTCTCAGTTTGACTTTTTCCAATTCCGCGTCAAATGAACCTTATCCAATTTTCCAAAGCCGTTCCATGAAAAGTTGGTGCTCATTACGTTGATGGAAAATATCGCTTACCTCTTTCTACTTCTGTAAAATTTTCGGCGACGATAAATTGCATTTACTGAGTTTACGCGGTGGTTTTCATATATGAAAGATTTATCTTACTTCTACTCATTTATATGGAAATGTAGTATATAACTATAATTTATATGTATGTACGTTTTAAACAATAGAAGGAAATATATCTGCTTGAGAATCCGGTAATTTTCTTTTCCTTATATAAAGAATATTTAATATACCTATTCAACTTAAATAAAAAGGAGAACTAGACCAAAATACGAGTACAATGATAGTTTTCTTTGTATATAAATATTTGACTTAAATAAATATAAAAATTATTTATTAGCAAAAATTAATGAACACAAAAGCATTGTATTACATTTGCGTAATCTTATTAAGTGTAATTCACAATTGCTCCTAACGTGTTGTTAACTCCTCTAATGACGTTCACCTACGTTATCCTTAACGCGGCAACGCTCTGACAACTAAGCTATGAATGCTTAGAGGCAAACGTTGCGGGTTCGAGTCCTGCTAGGTATGACATTTTTGCAATTTCTCCTTAATATCATCTATACTAATATTATAAAGAGGAAAGGTTTGATTTTTTGTTTGTTTGAAATGAATAGGCTCCGAAACTACTGGACCGATTTCAAAAATTCTTTTACCGTTGGCAAGCTACACTATTCCCGAGTGACATAGGCTATGTTTTATTAAAAAAAAAATAGGGATCATTACTAAAATGCCATTAATGTAACCAAAAATGACCTTAAAATCCTTACATCGCGTGTGCTGAGAATACTATTGATTATAGAATAAAATAATGTACTACGATTTTGAAGAATATATAAATATTTACAAAAAATGCCGCGACAGCATATGTCTAACTGTTATAGTTACGTCACAATAACTAATTTTTAATTTTTTAAAAGTTTTTATCTTGGTATTAATCCATATCAAAATAACTTATTTCGTAATCACGACAGATATCACAAATTTAGCATGTGCAATGGGACGAGGCTACTTATAAAGGAATTAAAGGACAATTAAGTTGTAGCAACCAATATAACTGAACCACCAGCTGGTCAACTAGCTCATACACTGAGGATACCGATGATCCCAACTGATCTACCAAATCCATTTAAACCGCTTCAATTTCCTATCAAAACATCTTTCGCTTTTACTAATAATAAGGCTCAAGGTCAAACCTTCCAAATAGTAGGGATCGGTTTTCCTCATGGCCAACCGCCTAAGGCGGGTCGGAGCACCTAAAAATCAATTTATTTTGCTGCCAGAAAATAAAACAACATGTAATATTGTTTACAGGGAAGCGTTGACCCAATAAATTTAATGGCTTTTGTTATTTTTCTTTAATCCCCGTGCAAAGCCGAGACGGGCTGCTAGTTTAATATATTCTTGTTTGTATACTTTCTAAAATTTAAAAAAATTCAGAAATCCCATGAGAGATATCTCAAATAATCGTTTACTAAAAATCTGAATCACTGTCTGATTCAGAAATCATGATAACTTAAACAACTAACAGTATAAACTGACAAGTCAAACTACTGAAACTAGGCAACTAGAAATAAATTGTTTTTAGATATAACTTTCATCACTAGTGATGAAAGTTAACCTTATAAGAATTCTCTCACTTGCGACTGAAATCACGTTTTTGCTGAAAGTATTTTATTACAAAATGACGTCTTTTTATCATGGTTGTAGCAAAATAATTATTTTATACAGAAATATAAAAAATGTATATTTTTAAAGAAAAAAAATATTAAATTATTTATAACTTTCGTCATTATAAAAAAATTAAGCGGTAAATAAATCTCTGTATACTAATAAGATCTTTATGATTTACAGGTATGAACTCCAGGGAAAATTCAACCGGTATCTGGTATTATTCGTTGTTTACTTTTCCCACATAAATTTTATAAAACTGCTTCGTACAGCGATGACTAGAGACTTCGTAAATTGATAGTAAATATTCCTCCATTCTTTTAGGTTCTTATGGATATTTATAAAAAATATCAAATATATTATCCGTTAATTTAAATATGCACGATTTGTTTCAAATTATTTCGTAATTATTCTTATATTTAAGAACTTTTGTGTGTTTTAAGAAAACTAAGAAATATTAATGAAATATTTATCTTGTGTTATAGGCACTTGGTAACTTGAATAGGATATTTATTTAATTTCCTAACATCAGTGCAGAAGTGAAATTTTATACCAAGCACAAATTACTAGTGTACCTATATATCTGAAATATTTTATAAAAATTTAAATTAAAAACTTGGAATATTACATGAAAAATTGAACATCAAAATATTAACTCAAGCGTTTACTAGGTTTTTCAAAATTTTAACTTAGAAACCTGTTCAGCACATTATCATATGGCGTAAATTGTAGATTTATTTTAAACGAGACAAAAATATATAAGTGTGGTAATTCCAATGCCAGAATTGAATTTGTCATCCCCGAGTAACGAGTTTAGAGCGATTTTCATGGACTATGAAACCCCCCAAATGTCCCCCCGGATACACCCGCATAGCCACCCCGGGTAATTCCAATGCTATAATTGAATTCGTCAGCCCCGAAAACCCCACCAACTAACAAGTTTGGAGCGATTTTCATGCACGCTGCCATTTCTCCCCCAATTACGCCCTGTGAACCCCACAGAGCCACCCCCTTGCACCTCGGGTAATTCTAATGCCAGAATCGAGTTCGGCAGCCCCGAAAACCCCCGAGTAACGATTTGAGAGCGATTTTTTCGAGTTTCCAGTGGTTCCTATAACGGTGCAAGGAATGATGCAATTGGAAAATGCATTTTCCGACTCAGAAGGCATTTTTCAAAAAATGTGCCAAATCAGACGTTGTAGACTTTTTTCCTGGGACCTTCTTGAACACAATGCAAAAAACGCATTTAGATATCTTCTGGATGAACAATTTTCCGCTACTCGGGCGATTTTGATCTAAATGCCCTGGACTATCAAGCAGGATTTTATTTTTGCAGGCAGATAAAATTGCAGGGTGCTAAGTCTAGTGAATATGGCGCGTATTTTAACACTGTTTTTGGCCAAATAGTCCTTGACATATAGCGCTTGATGTAGGATCCAGTAGTTCTCTTTCCACATTTCGGTTCTTTTTGCGATTTTTTTTCTTAAAGTCTTTGTAAAACGTGTATATAGTAGTATTGATTAACTTTGTGCACTGTATACCATATATTAAGAAAACCAATCAACATTGTCTTGAATTTGGACTTGCTCATTCTCGCTTTTTTGGCCTTTGAAGAGTTTAAAAACTTCCAGTGCATTGATTGCCTCTTGGCTTCAGAGCCATATTAAAAAGTCCAAGTGTCGTCACACGTTATGACCCTTTACAAGAAGTTTGAGTCCTTTTCGATGCATTCTTGGGTGTCAAAACAAACATCTTTACGATGCATCTTCTGTTCCGCAGTTAGGAACCTGGGCAAATGCTTAGAACACACTTTGTTTAAGATAAATTACTTATGCAAAATTTGGCTTACAGTTTCTTTGTTAATATTCATATATTTAGGGTCTTCTAACTATTTCGGTCACTTTTTGAACGTATCAGATCGTTTTTAAGTCAAAGGCCACTCAAAACGCTCTTCGTTTTTAACATTCTCTTACCCCTCAAACACGAGATAGTCAGTCATCACTGTTAACCCTCTCAAAGTTTCATAGCTTTTCGTCGCTGACTTTTAGCAATTTTTTTATTCAACATTTTTTCGGTTTAATAATTAAAACGGGACTGTTTTTTACAGCTGCCTGGAATTTATACCCAAGTTCAAGAGGTATATTTATATATGTATTTAGGACCTTACTCCGCACTTTCATTATTCTAGTTATGAAAGTGTTCTTTAAAAAAAAGGGTGTGGCAGTCAATGGGACTGCCGGCAGAAGTTATACTTCTATGCACTGTTAACTAATAACTACAAACACAGGCAAGTAGAAATAATTTTTTTTTTTAAATTAACTGTATTCAATTAAATAAATACTTAGAAAAATAAGACCAGTTGATGTGTGTCCTTACTTCAAACACGAAAACTAAACAGTAAAACGATCAATGTACAAAAAAAAGTGTTTACAAAACCCCCATAGTGCAAAATATAATGCAACCATGTGACGGTAGTATGGACTACAATACAATACTCATTACTGAATATTATTATTAATATAAAATACTAAACTTTATATGTTTACTTACGTGACAGAATTATAAAATAATCTGTTAAACACAATGTAATACGTCACTATGATATTTCAAAACATTAGCTCAGACTGTTTTTTGAATATCTATCTCTTTTCAATGTACTGATACATTAGGTATATGTGTTTCTGTCTCTCTCTTACTCACACCATTACATATGTAATGATTTTTCCCATTTAACCCCACACAAATCAAGTCCATGATAAGAAGTATAACATCAAAAACAGTCTCGTAACTTAATTACTCGACCTCATGTTGCTACCGTTTTTCGCTTTGCTAAATACTGTGGTATTTTTGAAAAAAGAAAGCTCCTTTTAGTTCATTTTACATCTTTGTGGCATCAAGGACATTTCGCCAACGAGAAATAGCAAGCTGAACCACAAAAACTCAAGTTATGTCCTTTAGCAAGACCTAGAAATGACTAAAATGAAAATCATGTCTGCTAATTAAACAAATTAATACTGGAGAAAAGTTTGTTTTCAGACGCACACCTTTTGGTACTGTGTATCCATCAAAGTCTATGCAAAAAAAAGTAAGTATGAATAATAAGTTCATCTACTGAAATATTCAATCAATAAATTGTTTAAGGACTATTTTTTGTATCGGGGAACACGAAAACTCATAAAAAAGATGTTAGAAACGTGTTTCTCCAGGGAAATCGAAAAAGTTGAAGTAATTGACGAACCAGAAGGATTCAGCACCCTGTGACGTTAGAAAAAGATGTTGAAACATTTCAAATATTACCCTTACATACTGCAATCGACATTATATCTATGTTGAATTTGTGTGCTTTACTCCAGGCCAGATTACCACAAAAGGATTATACACCAATTAAATAATACATATTATAATATTTATAAACTAGTGCTATTTGTATATTCTTCTATTAAAAATAGTTATTTGTGACACAATGACGGAAAATGACATTTTGCAAGAGCGAGTAAAGTTGTGTAGCCGAGGTGCGTAACACCGAGGCGAAACAATACGAGCACTTGCAAAACATTTCCCGGACGTGTAACACACACTATTTTTTGGTCCGACTAATTTTTAATATTTTCAAAAGTTCAAAATCTTTTTACTTTATGACATAGAAGATTAGATGTTTATTGACATCTATTGCACGATTAAAAGAACTAGTAATAAGGAATGATTTTCTGATAATCGATTTCAAGATCCTTAATTTTTATACATACGAATACTTTGCTAATAAGGAACACAGTAAAAATTGTTATATTGAAAATATTAATATTAATATCTAATAATTTTATATAAAAATAGCAGAGACAATGAGCAAAAATAAAATCGAGATTTGTATTTTCATAATCGAATGATAAGTAGTTGTAAATTGAAAATAAAAGTTGTGAGAGAAATTAAATGTAAGTTTGAATCCTGCTTACCTTTAGAAAAAGTTATTAGTTTAGTATATTATACGCTGTTTTATTTTTGATGACTCATGACTCATAGCGCCATCTCTTTAGATAATCTAAAAGCTACTTTGCCGGCCTAGGCCGGAAAATGTCATTTTCCGGACGATTTTGAAGTAATTAATAGTATTGTTTCTGGACGGAGGATCAAAAACAATATTTCACGTAAATATATCTGTAATAACTTACATATGTTTGCAAAAAAAAATAGAACTAGTACTCAAAAACTTTTTTTACATTATTTTAAAGTAAAATGATAGGTAATAGTAAAACTAAACAACTGCTAAGAAGGTCCGGAATAAGACCCAGAATACAATTGAAATTTACAGGAACAGAAATTGTTTATCTAAGAAATTAAAAAATTGTTTTCAATGATCCAAAACTATGAAAGTTATGCTATAGGTACATATGCTTAATCATAGTTTATGAAATTGATATAAAAAGTTAAAATAGTGTCGTGGGACACCAGGTAGGAACTAAGTTTCTTCGGCTAATGTAGAATCGACACATAACACTACTCGCTTATGTATACGACTGTAACGCCTGCGCACGTCTCATTTAACGGTCAATATATCAAAATCAGTGAAATCTTGGCGTTAAGAAAGAAGCTTCTTTAAAATTCAAGGTGAGCTTAAAAGAGTAATGTATACATTTATTTTTTCTCACCTTTTCTAACTACTTGCAACTATCAAGATTTAAAAAAATTATATCTCATATTACTTTAACAAAAAAAAAATGCATCGGCCGGGAATCGAACCCGGGCCGCCTGCTTGGCAGTCGAGCATTCTACCAATGAACCACTGATGCTACGTATAATAACTTCCAGCATACGTTTGATGCACGTCTCATTTAACGGTTTTTCGTTACGGTTTTACTATTACATTTTTTTCAGTTCAGTCACGCAACAAAATCCCTATCTCCTCCAAGCCTGCCGTAAGGAACTTAGTTTCAAAAATTTAAATTTTAATAAAAGGAAACTTATATTAAAAGTTATAATGGTGTCGTGGGACGGCTACTGTAGAATCGACACTACTCGCTTGTGTATACGCTTCTCACGCATCTCGACGTTGCGACGCCAGCGCTACCTCGTGGCGCAAGGCCGCATTAGGTTGAGTCAGGTGCTGTGTATTGCCTATTGTTTATCATGCAAAATCACTCTTCTGTAATGAGCGTTATTTAAAAACTTTAGTTGAAAAACCGCTAATTCTCGATTGTGAAAATGAACATCACGATCAAGAATCATTTTCAGACCGTCAAACTGCAGGGATTTTCAAAGATGTTCTGAAGTGACTTTCATAAAAAAAATATTTCTTTAAGATTGATAACAAAATTTGGAAAAAATAGTTAGCTACTTTTAGAGTAATTGAGCACATAATATTATATAGGTTCTAATGAGAAAATTGGTAAGTTTTTCTTTTCAAACTTAACAATAAATTTGAATGCTTCTGTGTCCAAGAAAAAAAACAGAAATAAAAAAACTTTGTCACTCCATAACATTTTATTTGATAAACATTATTGGTACATACTCGACTCGACGGACTGCGACAATCCAATCCTTGCGACGAGCTACTTCCCACGATTTCGAGGGAAATCTATAATAACTTATTCCTGGGATAGTATAACCCCGGGAATTGCACCCAACAACACAACAAGTGTGACCACTAACTTTTTTCGCGGACATTTCACGACAATCGATTAAAATTTTAAATTTAAAAAAGCACACACTCCGCTGGAATTACATAGCATATGACACTTATGACAGCCGATTGACCCAACCGCATGTCGCGGCAGTCCGCTTGGTGGCTCCACTAGAGGTGCCTGAGAGGCGTATACGACTGTAGCGCCTGCACACGTCTCATTTAATGGTTTTATTCCACGGACTTTTTGTTACGGTTTTACTATTACATTTTTTTCAGTTCGGTCGCGCAGCAAAATCCTTATCTCCTCCAAGCCCTGGATTATACTACGTTATAGATTAATAATTACATTTCTTTTGGTTGTACATATTTTCATAATGTGTACTTTTCGTCTTGGCAGTTTATATATCAATAAATTCTCTAAAGATATAATTTTGATAATGATAATGATCGGAATAAGATAATAAAAGATAAACTAAAATAAAAAAAATTATATCCCGCGTATTCGATCCTCCAACGATATCCAATCGTGTGAAGAGTTATCATAATGCTAGTTTAAATGAGCCACCGGCCTGTTAACAGAAGATCATCAAATTATTTTTATGTATTTACTGCATAAATTTTGATTATATTACTAATAATAATTTATTATAAATTTTGAGATTAACATTAGTAACAGGTGTAGATAATCCAATTAAATAAAATAATACAACATAATTTACACATTTTATTTTTAAAAATCAATGATTTTCATTAATTTATAGGACATCTCAAAAGTTGACATCGTTGAATATTTCTATATTGTTTACAATGTTTATATTATATTATTAAACTTAACTTTCGTTAGGAGATTCTGTAATGAGAAGATCATCTTTTGCTTGATTCATTATACCTATTATATTTTTTGTAAACGCTTTCAAGAAAGTTTCGGTGACAGTTAAAAATTATATTATAACTGTCAACATTATGTCCATGGAGACTAGACAAGGAGTACGCACTCGACCGGGGCAATTGCCAAAATCTGTCCACGGTATCGTACATATTAGGTTTACTATTTTCACCACTAGCGTCGCTAGTTTTCCTTTTGTACCGGTATGAATATAGACAATTAAATAATCGTGAATTATTAAATTGGTTTTTGTTATTTATATCTGAAAGATTGAACTATTTTTTTCATTGTGTAAATAAATTAATAATGAAAAAATTAAAAATTATTTATTTTATTTCAAACTACGTCCTCATTGGTCGCCATTTTGGTACAAATGGAACACCAGCGCCCTCTTATTTTGGTAGCCCTATTTGCATACATGGAGTTCGTACTCCTTGTCTAGTCTCCATGATTATGTCTATCGTATACTGAACACTGAGTAGAGGCTAGCGGTAACCTGCCTACTAGATTATTCCTCGGACTTTTTTGTTACGGTATTTTCGTTACGGTTTTACTATTTTTTTTTTCAGTTCGGTAGCGCAGCAAAATCCCTATCTACTTCAAGCCTGCCGTAAGGAACTTAGTTCCAATACAAAAATAATAGGTACTTCGTGTATTCTTAATGTGAAAAAAGAAAGTTTAGTTATCTAGGTGTGACATCATTACTTTTGCATATAAATTAATACACGATAAAAAACTTATATTTGGTTTGATTAATAACTGTATAACCACATTTTCTTTCATTAAGTTTTTACTTGAATAGTTCTGGAAAGTTTACAAGAAAAAATCACTTACCTAAAATTAAAAATTTAAAAAGAACTGAAACATACAGCACAAAATGAATCTCCATTTTACACGTTACTTTGTGTCCAGATTTTTGTATTTTACGCTTGGCTCACAAAGCAGATTATAAATTTTGTCCATCTAAAACAGAATAAATTAATATAATTAATAAGCATATTTTTAAAGCAGCGTTAATAGCATCAGCAAAGCTAGTTTTTTCGGTATTGTCTTTTTTAAAATATGACAAGCAAATGTTTGTACGGAGGTAAAATTAAAAGCCTTTTTGTCAGTTTGTACAGGTCAGTTATTTTAATTATATATTTTGTCAAGAGTAAAAGTTATTTTTTGAATTTAAGTGGAGAAGTCATTTTTCTTTTGCATCAAATTTTATCTTTATCCATTTCGTAGTTTCAAAACAGCAGGACTGTCAGATTGCAATTGTAAAATCTATCAATCAACCAAAGCGTGAAAGTTTTAGTTGAATATCTACCATTTAAGAAAATTTATCAATTAACAACATAGATAGATAGATAGATGTTTATTGGGTTGGCTATTAGCCTGTATCACTGCAACCTTTGCACCACAACACCACAACAACTTTTGACACTCTACAAAGCCCAGATTCGACCATCACTGGAATACTGCTCTCATGTCTGGAGTTCTGCACCGAAGCATACCCTTCGGTTGTTGGATTCCATCCAAAGGAGAGCCATTCGTCTGATCGGTGACCACGAGCTAACCAAGAACCTCGACAGCTTAGAACATAGAAGACAGGTTGGTGATTTGACCCTCTTTTACAAATATTTCCATGGCAAGTGTTCTACTGACATTGCCCGCTTTATTCCACCTAGAGCAATTCATAGCAGAAATACACGACGAACCACTTCCGCCCATCCCTATGTGGTTCAACTTAATACTCCTCGATCATCATTGTTTAAGAACTCTTTCTTCTGGAGGACATCCTCTCTGTGGAACGGGCTTTCTGAGGCCGTATTTCCCACCGAATATAACCTCCAACGATTCAAGACCAACGTGAATCGCTTTCTTCGCACACGCCCCGCTCCTAGAGCGCCTTAAAGGATTTTTCCTGCAGTGCTTGTGCTTGACCATAAAAAAAAAAGATCTATTGTGAACACCCATTATCTCTAGAATAGGATAAGGTCACCTCGGTTTCCTTTTCCTTTGGGCAGTATCTACAGATGTCTTCATCTGCTAAGTTCAGCTGACTCATGTGTTTTCTGAGCCTACAATGTTCTGTCAAGAGACAGACAATCATTTTGACATCCTTTCGCCTTTGTGATAGCAGCTCTGCAGTAAACTTCACCGAGTGTGCCTTTATGAAGGCTTTGGCTTGTCGCTTGCCCGGTGATTTTCCCACCACTCCTGGGCCTTCTTTAGCCTCCATTTCTCAATGGCTGGCTTTCTGAATGTGTCATCAGCAACACCGCCGAATGATTTCGGGCCAATCATTGGGGTATTAACAACATAGCAATGTGTTAAAATTGCTAAAACCTACTACAAATATGGGGATTCAAACGTAGATAAGGTTCAAACCATTAGAGGTGATTTCATTCTATTATAGAACGTATTGTTATGATTGTGAAGAAATTCGAAGAAACGGGGGGACTGCTTTGGATATTTAAAGGCTTGATCATTATATTACAACGGAAAATGTCGGCGCTGTATGTGAAAGTGTGACCAAATTTGTCGATATTACGTACCTAATGCTCAACACACGAATCTTTCTTACGGCTCATTATGGCAAATTTTGCATCTGTACCTAAACCTGAATCCCAATAAAGTCCGACTAGCACAACAATTACTATTTACTAACCATCAACAAGACAAGAATTACGCCAGTTGGGTTTTCAGCAACATCCTAAATGCTAATTTGTCTAACAAAATTATTTTCAAAAATGAGGCATATTTTTTGCATGTCGGTTACATAATAAAGCAAAATTTCTGGGAATCTAAAAATTTTTAATTAAATGAAAAGAAGCCGTTGTATCCAGAAAAAATAACTGTATAGTGCAAATTATGGGCTAGCGGAGTAATAGAGCCCCAATTTTTCAAAAACTTTTTGGCTCACAATTGAATGTATAGACAAATAGACATACACGATATGAAGTTTCGAGCCACACGACACACCCGATTTTTTGCTCTATTGATCTAGAAGTTCGATGGTAGTACCGTTTCGCGTTTTGGCGAAAATAATTGGACAATCAAGGTGATGCGATTTAAGGCCGTTGATCTGTTTTGTAGAGCTTCGTAGAGTTTATGTAGGAAAGTCTATAATTTTAAAGCAGACATTCGCGACATACCGCCAAAAAGTAGTTCAATAGGATTGATGTTATCATAAATCTGGAAGTGGCCATTTTTTGTTTTACACATAATCGCTTAATTTATTTTTTTAATAAAAATAATGAGATATGGCACTCTAGAATGATCGACGGAGGTAAGCACATGAAGCTTTCTTAACCCTCTGGAGTATTATTTAAAGGAAGATACGTATGGAAAACATATAATCACTAGCAATTACTTACAATCACTTGTGAAAACTTTTAAATATCTTGCAATCACTTGTGATCACTTGAAATCTGTTGTGAGCAGTAGTGATCACTTAAAATCACTCCTGATTACTTGAAATCTGTTGAGGTCATTTGAGATCACTTAAAAATCACTTAAAATCTAATTGTGATTAGTAAAATGCGTAAAATTTCTTGTGATGGCGTTTTGAAATACTATTTGACCGAACATACGTACAACATGACGTATCGTGACAGTCGTAATGTAATCACGTTTAGGAATTTCATAATCTCTCAGCGTTACACGCTATAATAAAACTATGCTTTCATAAACACTTCTTTAAAAGTTAAATTTTAAGTGTTTTTATGCTTTTTGAAACTACAAAAAGGACTCATAATATCGTACATTAAAAAAAGAAAAAGTAATATAAGATATAAGTGCAGCCACATTAAAATATGGTGATACTTTTTAACAAAGCCTTATTCAAGTTAAATTATGCTGTTATAATTTGTACTTTGTCAGATTTGTATGCCTGAAAGTAAAATTAAAAACCGTCAAAAAAGGTAAAAATATTAAATTAATTTTCGAGTAATGGATTGGTTTTGTAATATAAAATAAAAAAATAAAAAAGTTGCTTTATAAATGTCGGACTGTTTCCGACTACTCACGAGGATAGCATTTTGATGACGGGCTGGGCAATTATTGAGAAGTATATGTTATAAGGAAAAAATTGGAGGTTGTAACTATAACTCAAGATATTTGTTGAATAAAAGTGTGTTACTGTTGTTTCAAATTCTGAAATTTGATAAAGTCAATTTTCACCGTCTAAATTCCAGGTTACTTGACTATTATATCGATATCATTCGTAACTATTTAATGTCAAAATTGTCAAACTAATTTAACATCCAATTATGTAATATACTATTTCTACCTCTACAAAATAATACATCGAATCAATGCCATGTATATTATTCTCGTACATTATAATGGAATATAAAACAATTAATGACTATTTATGTATCTTAAACTTAATAAATACCATACAATTTCTCAAATGTCATTTATTTATCAATTTTATAGATAATAATTTCCATTTCTCAAAAAAATTTTTAGCGAGTTGAAATCAAATCTCAGACCCTCCAATAACAGGTCAACACACTAATAAATACAACAAATAGTAATACACGAGCTATACATTAGTAGTGGTAGAAAAAATGTGGTATATGGTTCGTATTGAATAACTTTTTTAGGCTCGTGTAAATCTTTTCGCTTACTTGAAATATATTTCAGACTAATAATAGAATACATATAACTACTAATCTACATCAGAATTATCACATTTTAACTTTATTTTTTTAAGTTTTATATTTTTACTAAAATTTGATTTGAAAATAGTACCCTGTATAATGCATCACTGCACACCATTCTATTAAAAAAGGAGAGAAAGAAAGATAGAAAAAGAAGATTAAAAAAATCTGTTGGCTAATAAAATGCATCTCTCGGAGTCTCTTAAAAGCTTTCGTCTATTTAATATAGAGCCGGTATTTACATAATTATCATTTTAATTAAGAAATGTAAGACTTTACATACATTTTTAAAAAAGTTTTTTTTTCTTAAAAAAATCCGTTCACTGGAATTCCAATAACTTTTCTGAATGGCTATACAAAACAAATGAATTTATAAGTCCAAAATCGAAAAGCGCGTAATATAATATCAAATGTCGTAACAGTCGCCCCGCGGAGTTTCACATAGAACTGGAACTGATGAAATTTTCTAGTATAAAGCGCTCCCTAACGGGAAAATCTCATCGTAGAATTGGTTCAGCGCAGCATCGTAAACAGCAGGCTTGCTGCATGTGTATGAGGAATACAACGACTAATTTTTGACAGAGCCCTTGACGGATATATTTCCAGGGTGCGAAATTTGTGAATGACACAAATTTTTATTAGCTTTTTTTCTATGGTCTAAATTGCGGCTTTGCTTACATGTTCTCGTAACAGAATTTAGTGGATTAACAATTAATTTCGTAAAGTGGACTTTTTTAAAATTAACTAGGCACCAAAATACAAGGTCAAATATCTACAGCTTTTGTCAAAGTATTCCAGAAACTAACATTTCTATTTAATAAGTAATAATTGTGTTATCCCCTTTTTAAGTAAAATTTAAATTAATATTAATTTCTGGTGGTTGTTCCGAATAGTAGTGTATTGGTTACTGCGTATAGGTTTACAATATCATTCAGTTTGTAGAATGTTTTCTTGATTTTGTTGAAGAATCATATTAAGAAACAGCAATTAGCTGTTTTCTTCTTGTTTAACAGTGACCAATACAGTACCCAATTGGTCAATTAAATAATTTTCAGTACCAAACCAACCTCATCAATAGCTGCAAATCACTATCACTAGACATTCTGAAGAGACAAAAAATACTCTAGGTTCATCAACTATTGGTTGCTTCTAATAAATTCGGATTGTAACAACAATATATCACACAAAAGTGACAGGACAAATAATAGCAGAAGATGCAAGAGGGAAGAACTGAAAAGTGGGGGACCAGAAGCAATAGAAGGTAGGAGCCAGCAGCTAAAGATAGGGGAAGAAAGAGAACAAGAAGAAAAGAAAACTGTAAATGATTCTTTCATTATTATTTTTTTTGTTAATAGTAATTAAATTTTAAAGTGCCAGAAACCATAATCCAGAAATTGTATTAATTGACAGGAATTCCCGAAGAGGAGGATCAGTTAACTTAGTCTATGAAAATGGTACCCAAAACTAAATCAGAATTACATGGTTATAACATCAAGTGGCGACAATAAAACTTAATTAATGTAAAATATATGGTTAAAAGATTTTAAAATAACAATTACAAGAAGAGCAGCGGAGTAAAAATTATAATCTACATATTATATCTAAGAGTAGAATGACAATTGTTGAAGTGTGTTTCGCCAATCAATAAGGATCGATATAAATGGCTAAGGATATTCTTGAGTAGGGGCCAATTACTTATAAGAAAAACCAATGATAATATTTTAATAAGATGTAGATTGTAGATTATAGATTGAGACTTAATGACATTGATTCTTGTTTTGACTGATCTTTAACCACAACAACAGATAATATCATACTTAGGACAACTTAGATATGGTCCGTAATAGAAATCTAATGTTTATATTAGTAATAAATCGTGGGTTTTTGGTTATGACTCCAAAACAAAACATTTAATAAAACGATTTTGTGATACGGTAAGTACAAATGGCTGCATTTTGGTGAAGAAGTAACTGGTTCACCATAATGTATCAGCACACTGTGCTGCAGTTTTAAATCAAACCCAATATTTTACTGTTTTATCAACTTCGGTACAGTCCCAACCTAGTCCCCTTGATTGTTGTTCCCGAGTTTAAAAAACCGCTGTAAGGACACCAGTTTAACCACAAAAAAATAATGATAAATAAATAAATATAATACGACAAAGACACTTAAGGTTATTTCAAAAACTGACTTCAGGAAAGTGAAACACTACTGATAGCGTCTAATTAAAGCAAATATGCTACTTAAAGGATATCACATGGACAATGACAAAAATAACGCCAGGGCAAAGATATGAAAATAGGTCATCTGGAAACTGATCTCACCTATACTGTCATTGACTGAGATTTGTTAGGAATATTTCAAGGGGTTCTAGAAACTTCTAGTTTATTCGATAAACTAGAACAACTGATAAACCTATACATTTAGCGGACAATCGGTTGTATTGGATTGTAAAGTTGATGTAAATACTATGTAGAGACCTAGTGATCAGTGATAGTTTGGTTGTTTAGTTTCTGTTAATTTGTTACTTCATTTAATAAATTATTAAATCTAACCTAACGTAAAAATATTATTAGTGTCTTACCAGGAAATTTGTCTTTTGTACAACATTAGCAGGTGACTGAAAAAAGTAAACTTATAAGAGTTAATTAAGATATGAACTTAAAATACTAACAATGAAAAATATTAATGCATAGTAGAAGACTTGATTTAAATTAAAACAGCAGGAATTTCAACTTAGCCGAAAGTTGAATTTTCGGCCCTGCACGTCATGATGCCCGTGGCGAAGCCGAGGGCATCATGACGCGCAGGACCGAGATTTCAACTTTTGGCCCGTGTAGTTACTATTTTTCTTCATACCTCGGTCGAAAGTACTTGCGGAACGAGCGAAGCGAGTGCAGCTGGTCGTGGGACAGGCATCAAATACATTCGAAGAGTCAAGTTTTGTCATATTTTTTAAAAATAAATTAATTCCGTTCTATCAAAGTTTTATTTATTTTAATTAGTTTAACAAATTATATTAATTATAATAACATTTATAAAGCAAAACAGGGAGTAAATGTTAAAGACGACAAAACATCATGACGCGGAGGGCCGAAAATTCAACTTTCGTCCCGCTGTAAACAGGGAGTAAATGTTAAACTTTCTTCCCTGCAATTAGGAACGAAAGAACGTACTTTCGACCGAGGTATGAAGAAAAAATATTTTTGCTCTACTACCATAGTGGTAAGATTCCAGAACCTCAGATTGTCAAAAAATACGAAAAATTTTTCTTTTCACCTCGTTTGTTAGGAAAACAGTTTTTCAATTAATGATAACTTATTTAAAAAATATACAAAGATCCATGGAAGAGTATCAATTATGAAAGTATCCATTGACATAATTTTCAATGGCAATTTAAAATGAATCTAAGAATATTACGCATATGCAATTTTCGGCAAACTTCGTAATCTGGCTGCCTATCGCTAGTCGACACTTCTCTAAAAAATTATATTATATTTTTTGCACTTCCGGGACTAAAGTGACAACTTTAGTCCCGTATAACAGGGACTAAAGTGTATCTTTTAGTCCCTAGGGAGATAAAGTTGCATTTTAAATCCCTAGGGACATAAAGTAAGAATCAAACTTTACCGCAGCTACATCACTATTAATAACTAGGACAAAAATTAGGAAATATTCCATTATGAATCTTTATTGATTGAACTGACATTGTAATTGATACTATAAGCCATTCACTTTTTATTTCCATCTCAGTAGGCTCTGTTAGTTACATGAAATTCGCCCAGTATAATACACGTCTGTTCATATTGTTCTGTGGTCTTATTAATTGTAAATACGATGTTGTCACG
Organism: Altica lythri; assembly: GCA_964028335.1. Lineage (NCBI taxonomy): Eukaryota > Metazoa > Arthropoda > Insecta > Coleoptera > Chrysomelidae > Altica > Altica lythri. Next base: position 61,208,800 of record OZ034805.1, on the reverse strand, counting down.
TCTTCAATAAAAATATGTGTATTCATTACAAATATCTTAAGTAATTAAATCTGCAAACCAAATTTAAAACTTGCCGAAAATAAGTCAATGTATTTAATATTAAATTGAATAGGTACTAAAGTAGATACGTCAGTTTTCGCTGCAAGTAGGTCCTATTAATATCCAAGAATGGTCTATTTAAATTCACATGAATTTTGACTGATATTCAAAATAACACATTCCTTTGCACAGAACAGATCCCTGTTTATAGTCAATTCTCATATTATATTATTGATCTAGAACGAAAAAAGTTATTATCCTATCAAGTGCGGAAAGTTATACTTTCCCGCAAGAGTTAGGATCAATATTTTTTCTACAAGCATAAAAAAGATACTTTATTCATTTTTTAAATTTTATTTTCAACTCCTAACAATGTAACAAAATTTTAATTTGTGACAATTAAAGTTTGTTGTTGCTTTGAGTAACGTTTACAGAGGTGTTTTAATAAATTATGATTTTTTTAAGAACAAACATTTTAAAAATCTCTATTTTTATGCAAAATAATCTTTTTTTTACTATTTGTATGTAGTAGGTACAACAACATAAAAGTAATAATACAATAATTTTCCAAAAGGTTATTGAAGGACATATTCATTTAATAAAAAAAGAGAAAGAGATATTTTCTGAATTAAAATGCGTGCGGAAAAGTGTTGTTTTACGCATGCTTGTAGAAAAATATACTTTTATATTTACATTTTATTACAAATAAATAATATAAGTAAAATTCAAAATGTAGCACATATGCATACATTAATAAAAACGTTTAATACAACTTTTAAATTACTCAAGCAATAGTAAAAGATCCTTTTTACAAATGTATAATAAAACTTTTAAATTATTCAAGCAGTGGTAAAAAAAATTATTTCATCAGTTTTGAGTTTAACATAAAAACACAGTACTCAAAGTCTATAGGTATCCATCTTTTTTAAAGTCTTCTATTTTACATCCAAATGGCATCGTAGTGTAACATTATTGTATTAGTGGCTGTAGGATAATAAAATTTCACATCCAATGGGTTAATTGAGGAAACTATACTCCAGTAAAAATTTGATTTTCCTGGTCCGCCCCAGGTGGTGTCGCATTTGACTTAAATATGCTGATGTTTTAATAATGTTCTTTATAACAGAAATTTTTTAGAAAAATTAAGATTTGTTAGACATTTCAAACCGATACAATGAAAAAAATATTTTAATAAATTACATAAAAGCAAATAAAAACAAATACAGATGCAGATTTAGATGTAACATGTAAATGTTGTCGGTGTATTTGTATGATCAATCCTCTTCCATTATTTCACTGGAAGAATCAGAGTCACTATCAAATCCAAAATCGGAATCGTCAGAATCTGATTCCTCCAATGAAATAATTAAAGGAGGAATATTGTCATGTGAGCAGTTTCCCATGTAAGTAGTCCAATCTGCCAAAATAAGTTCGTCTGTATGTCTACAAAAATTTTGCCACATGTCTGGTGTACATTTAGTCAATGCTTCTGTCCAAGTTTTTTTAACTCTTTCCTGGTCAAGATAAGTAGATGTAATATGTTTGTTATAATATGTCTTAGTAAACCCCCATGCTAGTTCTATTGGATTGTAGTGACAATGGTATGGTGGTAGTCGAAGTACTCCATGTCCTCGTTGTTTTAAAATTTCATCCACTACATATGTCTTTTCGTTAGTTTTATAAGGTAAGATTATAGAGTACAGTTGTTTCTTTGTCATTTTTGTGTCAAACCTAATGTTATTGTTAATCAACCATTCCTGCATCATTGCTTTTTTCGCTGAAAAAGAGGGTGGTTTGTTAATTTGAACTGAATGGTATGGCGCGTTGTCCATGACCACCACACATTTTTCTTGAAATACAGATAGAGCAGGAATGAGTTGATTAACAACCCAGTTTTTAAAAAGGTCACCATTCATACTTTTGTGATAGTCAAGGTCTGTATTCGAAGAGTCTAGTAACAAGTCACATCCTTCCAAAAATCCAGTATCAGTCCCTGCGTGTAAAGTAGTAAATCGCTTTTCTTCGGATTTTACACGAGCTGGATTACTTTTTAGGTCAGAATCGTGCACCCACTGACGCACTGAACTACCATTTTGATAGATCCATGTTTCATCTAGGTACACCAATCTAACTCTCTCAGCAAGACTTTTTAGTTGTTTATATTTCCGAATGAAAGCGATCTTTCTAATTTTAACGTGTCGTTGTTCACATAAAATATGTCGTCCATTTACTTTTTTAAATTTGTATCCCATTAATTTTATAAGTTTGTATAGTGTCGTACGTCCCCCTTTAAAATCAAAATTTTGTTTAGCATCAGCCAAAAGTTTGTCTAAAGTAAAATGTTCAGTTTTAGCATGGTACATCCAAATCTGTCGCTGTAAGTCTTTTTTTAAAATAAACTTCTCAAATGTATCAGTTTTACATCCTTTATCTGCGACTTTCTCATTATTTTTCAATCCTTCTTTAATAATCTTCCGTATTTTCGATACACTGATCTAAAAAAATTAAGCATTTAGAATGTTTGTCATATTAATTAGATTCAAAAAATATACCTTAGTTACACAACGGTAGTTAAGAGATTTAAAAATATTTAACAAAATTTTGAATTAAATTATAGTTACAAAAATGTATAATTTCGAAATTTGAAATCTGACAACATTGTATATAATTTATTATGATATCTGTCAAAAAAGGTTATGTGTTCTTTTAATAATATAAATTTTATTTAAAAAAGTGATACATATTTATAAATTCATTACAAAAACCTCTCTTAATTAATCTAATGCAAAATATATAAGTTTATGTTAGCGACTAGCATTGATTTAAAAGAAATACACATAAAATCGTACTTACTTGAAAAACCTCGGCCAATTGATTTAAATAAACACTCTCACAGCTGTTAGCTTGTTTCCTAAACATACCATAACATCTAACGATGCTGTTGTAAATTTCTGTACTTATTTTTTTTGGCATTGTATATTGAATCTAAGAAAGCATCAAATATTTCGTTATTGAATCTTCAACAATTTTACCTTTGACAATGTGCTGTCAATATTTCGACAGTAGGTACCAACCCAACAAATTGAAGTGCCAATCGAAGAAATAAAATGCATAGTCTACTGAGATTGAAATAAGAAGTGAATGAATTATAACTTATTTGATTTTTCGTTGAAATAAACCAACAAAGCGTTTTCATTGTAGTTTTCCACTTTTTTCTCCTTACACCAATTAAATTTTTCTTGATTTTTTGGGTATTAATTCTTCCGTTATCATGTCAGCTGCCTTATCTATATCAAAATATGTAGTTTCATTCATTTCTTGATTCATTTTCTTGATATTCTGCTAGTTAAGTTGCGATTCGTTTTAAATGTCAGCATTAATTGAAATGTCACTGAATTGAAAAATTTTGTTGACACTGTTGCTATAACGTTACCTACTGAGTAATCCAAGTACCGTGTTTATATAACTCATCAAAATTATTAATTGTATCAAAGTTAAAAGTTATAATACTGGGAAGTGCAAAAATAGCGTATATGCCTCAGGACTAAAGACATATTTTATCCCTTACGTGATTATTGGCCCTCGGGCTCTACGAGCCCTCAGGCAATAAACATCACGTGCGGGATTAAAACATTCACTTTAGTCCCTTGGTATATAATATACTATTTTGCACTTCCGGGACTAAAGTGACAACTTTAGTACCGTATAACAGGGACTAAAGTGTATAGATCGCCCAACGAAAGTTTGGGACAGCCACGTGGCTTCTCGTTCAATGCGCAGTGGTTTTTTTACGAGCGTTACGATAACAACAACCGTTCTGAAAGCTGGTCAGTGTGGTAGCTAGAATGGTTTTGTAAACTGTATTTAGCTACGAATATGCTGAGAGAGTTTCTGAGTTGTTTTTTAAATGTTTGTATTTTTTTAGTTTAAATTAGGCAGTAACAAATTTATATAAAATAAATTCTTCTTAATTATGTTGGCATCATACATTAAAAATTAATTTAAGATGTATAATATATTTTTATTTCCGTCCGCCACTGATAGAAAGACTCCGCCTACCTGCGCCGACTAACACGTGGCTGTCACAAACTTTCGTTGGGAGACCTATATCTTTTAGTCCCTAGGGAGATAAAGTTGCATTTTAAATCCCTCGGGACATAAAGTAAGAATCAAACTTTACCGCAGCTACATCACTATTAATAACTAGGCCAAAAATTAGGAAATATTCCATTATGAATCTTTATTGATTGAATTGACATTGTAATTGATACTAACTTATTTGATTTTTCGTTGAAATAAACCAACAAAGCGTTTTTATTGTAGTTTTCCACTTTTTTCTCCTTACACCAATTAAATTTTTCTTGATTTTTTGGGTATTAATTCTTCCGTTATCATATCAGCTGCCTTATCTATATCAAAATATGTAGTTTCATTTATTTCTTGATTCATTTTCTTGATATTCTGCTAGTTAAGTTGCGATTCGTTTTAAATGTCAGCATTAATTGAAATGTCACTGAATTGAAAAATTTTGTTGACACTGTTGCTATAACGTTACCTACTGAGTAATCCAAGTACCGTGTTTATATAACTCATCAAAATTATTAATTGTATCAAAGTTAAAAGTTATAATACTGGGAAGTGCAAAAAATAGCGTATATGCCTCCCTTACGTGATTATTGGCCCTCGGGCTCTACGAGCCCTCAGGCAATAACCATCACGTGCGGGATTAAAACATTCACTTAAGTCCCTTGGTATATAATATACTATTAATACCTTAATTACGTCAAAAAAATTTTGTTAAAAATATTAAAGTATTTGAATTTTTGATGGAAATCTTTCATCAAGTATGCGTAGTAGCTTTTCCTCTAGCAACCTATATTTTAATGAATTTATGAGCATACTTATTTCCATATCTACGATCTGTGAAACCCTAAGAGCTTTTCTTTGTACTCCTATTAAAATAAATTATCCATGAAAGTGTCTCTTGGGTCTGGACTTCACCTTTGTGTATCTTTTCCATATAAATCTTTTTCTCCATTAACACTCGTATTGCCTTCGAGAAAAGCAGTTTATATCAACGGAACAAATATATTGCAACCTAAAAATTTAGAATTAAGATATAAATATTATTACTAAAATTAAAATTTTAATAATAAATCAAAGAATATTTGTAGAATTCACTTTAATTAATTTATATTTTACTCCTTGATTTAGGAGTTGTTTTTCTATCGTCGTTTTAGTAGTATTTTTTCTATACAGCCCATAGAGAATAGAATCGTACTTTTTGTTTCTGGTGTTGATAACAATCAGTGATTAAAAATGTGAGAAATAGATCAATCTAATTTTTTTCTTTAAGTGCTATAAGTGTTGAAATAATGATTATGGCGAGATTTCTCTATCTCGGGCGAGTGTTTTTAAATTGCTGAAAGCCGAGGGAACACTGAAGATGACCAACGTTTAAGTCAACGAAATCGTTTGCTAAAATCGTCGAATAAGCATTCGTATTATCGCTTAGACTATAAACGTCAATGAAGAAACAGTCCGAAAAATTTTACATGACAAATTGAACATTACACAAAGTCAGTACGAAGTTGGTCTCAAGAAACTTGACCTTTGATCAGAAGTTCGTCTATCAACAGATCAAGGTTTACATAATGAGTCTAAATTAAGAAAAGTGTCATTACTTGCGATCAACCCTGGATATTCCAATATTATGCGAGGTTGAAACTAAACGGCAATCCAAGTACTGAAAAACTCATGCTTCGCGAAGAATAAAAAAGCAAAGATATCGAAATCAAATTAAAAAGCCTTGCTAATCGTTTTTTACTTTTAACATCAATGTGTTCCAGAGAGTTAACTGCGAACTAAACTAAAGTATTTTAAAATGGTAAGTCTTTTTCACAATCGGTTCCAATTGATAAAATATATCTTTGGAAGACTGGATGGTGTTTACTAAGTACGGTTATTAAATAAGCAGACAGCGCACAAAGAAATGGGAAGGGGAAAAGAGAGGTTAGACATAAACGATAAACGTGTTCTCGGTTTAATAACAATTCGGGACGAATTACATAAAAAACTGGCACCAGAGATGATCAAGAAAATCTGTGCAAAATAAGGTATAAAAAAATTAGCCCTTGACGAAAAGGTTGTTCGTCAACAAATTTGCTTAGCTGTTTGATAGGCTCGATGATGAAACAGAATTGGAAAACATCATCACTTGCTATGAAACCTGGAAACCAATGCGATGTTGAAAATATGCGACAATCCATATACTGTTAAACTTTTGCATCGTCAAGAATAGGTACAAACAGCAAAAATATCGATATCAAAACTTAAAATCATGATAATCGTTTCTTTTAATATCATTGTTATCGTGATGATGGTTACATATTAACTGCAGTCCAAATAAAAGGTCGATTTCAGGTATAAAAAAAATGCCGAATTGCAGTCTAAACATTTCAGTTGCAGGTACCTAGATGAATAAACTCGCTTCATATAATCAGTAGCATCCAGTGGAGAGTTATTTATTAATATCGTTATTTTAATGAAATTGCAATGGTCGATATTTTAAACAATATTAGGTCGAGTATTAGGTCGTACTGAAAAGATTTGTATAATTATTTAAAATCAGTGTAATGTTAAAAAAATGTGGATGCACATTTATTAAAACACGTTATACTATATAATATTGGTAATTTATATCTTTTATTTCGAAACTTTAAATACACATGTGAAAAATAATATTCGTAAGTAAAAGAAACATTTAAAATAATATGAATTATAAGTTTCACCTATTTTTTAATGTACTTACAATAACATTATTCGATTACCAAAAACCTTGTCATGAAATATAATATTAAAATTTATTTTGGAATTTGAACTGAACAGTTTGATTCCTAATGGTTAATATAACTATAAAAAACACACTTTAGGAAATCTAATCTACAAATCTGTCTTTGTAAGTACTGGTCAATTTTTTGCTGAATGAACCTTTGCTTTTCCCTTATCTCAACTACCTGCAATTTTCCATATAATACTAATTATCTCAACTACCTGCAATTTTCCATATAATACCTGTTATAGTCTATTTGAAAATGAAGAGAGAGTAATAAAAACCGTAGGGTACCGTTGTTACAATGAAAGATCATAAAATAATATGATAGTCCAAGAAATTTAATAAGATTTGTATTTGAAATTAACGAAAACAATTTAAAATGCATTACAAATACTAAAGTTTTACCGCATGTACTGTACTAACTTTTGCATACCTAATTACTTTTTATTACTCTCTCTTCATTTTCAAATAGACTATAGATTTGAGGAATAAGTACCTTCCTGCGAATATTTGTCAATGACCTGAACTCAGGTATTAGTTTTCATTGCCGAATTCCCTAAATTCAGATTTTATATCAAGAAATATATTTTAAAAGTTAGATACGCCTATGGATGTTTAAAATTCTACATTTATTTAGACTGCAATTAGTATTTTTTTCTACCTGGCCGATAACCCAAAACTTCAGACTGCAATTCGGCATTTTTGAAAATTTAGACTGCAGTTTACCGGCACCGGTGATGATTATATTGGTTCCACTGGCTCAAACTGTAAACCAAACTTACTATTTGAAAGATTTGGCACTCCTGCGAAAGTGAGTTAATAAGAAACAGTCGAAGTTCTGAACAAATAAAAAAAGTGAGAGGTGTCAAGGGACACCCGGATGGAACGAAGTTCCTTTCGATTAATTAGTGAAGGAATTGTAATTTGTAAACACAACAGAGAGTTTGTACATACATAAGCATTTATTATCGTCTGTATAAAATCTCTACTTACCTAACTCTATCAGCAATATCCGGAACTTGTGCAGAAACACTGTCAGGATACATTATTGTTTTTATTTTCTATTATTTTAATATTTATTATCTACAAAAAACCTGTATAAACTTAACAAAGTCGCGACACTACTACACTGTTCAAAGCAAAATAAAATTTTCAACAGTTCGTTTTTTTTAACAAAAGTGTCCATTTATACAATACCAGAGGTTTAGAGAATATACATCTACCTAGAATTACTTTTTATTTCAATTTAATTTAAAACAGGAATTAACAATTTAATACAAAATTTTAAAATTAAAATATTTGACAGCAACTGACAGTTAAGGTAATTTGACGTAGGTACCTAACTAGTCAAGTTAAGAACTATTTTTGAAATGTTTATGAATTTATTGATTTATAAAAACAGGATGAAATAAAATATAATACTATTATAGGTACTTATTTTTTTTTCTACAGTATTTTCTTTTAATTTATATTAGTGTCTTTTTAATTGTACTTTTATTAGTATTTATTATATTAGGGTTTCCTATTTAAATAAAGATAGGTATATCTATCTATGAGAGAGAGAGAGAGAGACAACATGCGTATGTCGTGTCGTGTTGTATAATAACAAATTTTGGTTTGGTATGAATTTGTTTTGGCTAGCTCCTAGCGTCAGTCGTAACTGTTCGTAACGCCCGAAAGGGAACTTCGTTTCAAAAAATCATATATCTTGCGTACCTTTCCATAACGCGATGTCTGTAAAACGTTGCTGAGCCGCTAGGGGTACTCCAGAATCTAGTGCTTGAACACATACCATACTAGCCTCTTTCCTATTTTCGAACATTTATTCTGCTTAAAAGGATCTTAATCCAACTCGAAAAAAAGATATCCAGCATCGCATTGCAATTGTAAAAAAAGAATGGAACGGAGTGGAGAGGAGTCTCTGATTGTAAAATATTTTTTTAAAGAAAACTTTTTTCTATAAGCAGTCTCGGTATTTAATAGCTAGTCCTCGTACATTTTCGTTCTTTTACATTTATTTAATAGTTTATGAGAGGTAACATTATTATTTATATATTCGTGACTCTTTGTTTAAGGTAACCAAATTCTCTTAATTGAATAAACCTTAAAAACCAACTCATGATTAGTGTGCTTCGCCAATCTTGCTCTCGGGAGAACAGTTAATTACATTAAAGCAGATCCACAATCAAGGATAGCTTTCCTTAAGAACCATTGTTATCTGAAAGGTAAACAAAGGACAGTAGACTTTAAGATAATCTCTGACTTTAATACAATTATGTTAAGAGTTAAACGACCAATCATCATTTAATAATAATAATCATATATTTTTCAAAATTAAAAAAAAAAGATTTACTTTATTTTAAGGGATACCTAAGTTTGACTGCAAACTAATTATTTACTTTTGAGCTTACTCTATCAGATCCTTCTTTTTAGTTTACCTATGTTTACGTAAGTTATTCTAAACTCGAGTCCATGGATTTATCTTGTTTCTTTATTTTCCCTTGATTTAAGTCTTTATTGATTTCTCAATTATGTTGTTGTATCCTGTTTTAGCAATAAGGGTTTCTTGTAGAATTAAGTTTACGGTTAATACTCCTTTTACTAATTTTTGAGTTACTCATATAGAGATTTAATTTAATTTAAACACTGTTTTGTAGCAGCATGAACACAAATTGTATACTTAGAATAAAGAAAAACAAGATTAGTAACTAATATTATTTTTGCCGAAGTAATTAAATTAATATATAAAATAAGCACAATTTACAAAAAGAACTTTTTATAATAGAAAGTTTTTACTGATTTATAGGTCATATTTTGTGTCATCTCAACAATGCACAGCATCCCTGACATTGTAAAAAGATTAAGTCATACAACGCTGTGATTGATCATAGAGAAGATTGTTTCCTTGTTAACAAAATCAAGGGTAGTTGTATCTAAAAACTTTCTAAAACAGTTTATTTTATTACCAGTTAAAATTATAATTACTGTTTTCACATGTATAAACAAAAAAAAAAGAAAAAAACTTCTCTCTCGCGAGTTCGATCCTATTACAATAACCCAACAGAATTGTCACAATCTACCGCTTCACCCCTTATCCAAATAGGCCACCGCAAACTTATATGAAGTCTTTCAAAATGATAATATGTATACATATTTAATTTAATAACAATTCAGTATAAATTTCGAAATCTGTGTATATGCCTAAACACACTTGAAACATGCATTGTCATCCAGTTCTTAGCTATCCTGAAAATTTCAGAGCTCTAGGTAGTCGGGAAATAGGTTTAAATTCGATTGCAAATTCCACGGAATGACACAGAGACACAGAACACGGCGAAAATATAAAAAACTTTCTAAAAAGAAATCTAAAAGCAGTTAATAGGATCAGTGATTTGTACCAAAAAAAGTGATTCCGTTTTTTTTTGTAATTTCAAAGCTATGTCAAGTGTAAATAACTGAAAATTTTCTCGTGGATAACGCTTATAGTAAACTACAATTTTTAGATTTAAGCTGTGAAAGGACTAAAGCTATTTCCAATTTGCTTGTAGGTACCTACAACGTATTTCTGTCGAATTAACTTACAGAAAATTGAAAGGGGCTTGATAATGTATTCAGAAAACTTTTAACTTGGAACATCTACAATAAGATACAAATCTCATTTGATATCATTTCAGGCAAACTAAATTATTGTATCGAAAAAACTCATTTATGGGGAGGATTGGAATTTTCTATTCAGTGAACCGTTAAAAAACAATTTCGTCAAATAATATATTGACTTTTGTAAAGAATTTCTAGTTTGGGTTTTCCAAATTGATGAATTTATATATTTAACTATATTATACATAATCTGCTATTAAAATATTTGTTATTGGATAGATTTCCTCAAATTTTTAATCACTTCACTTTGTGTCGTTTATGTACTAAGAGGTTGTCTTTTTAGTTTTGCACATAGCCGCTTATAGAGCTCCACCAATAGAACCTTTATTTTTCATTTATGTGTCTTTAGGCAACCAGACAATGGAACCTTCAGACACAAATATAACCTAAATCTTTTATTGACATAAATCCAGAGTTTCATTGCAAAACAACCAAGCTAATTAAGGATGACGCCGTGTAATATACTGGGAGATAGATGGATTTTGCTTCACTTTTCCATCAACTTGGATTAAAATCCTTTTAAGCAGAATGAATATTCGAAAACAGAAAAGATATAATCATCACGATAACGTTAATATTAAAAGAAACGATTATTATAATTTTAAGTTTAGATATCGACATCTTTGCTGTTTGTATTCTTGACGATGCAAGAGTTTTCCAGTATATGGATTACCGCCTGTTTTCAACATCGCATTGGCATATCCAGATTTCATAGCAAATGATGATGTTTTCCAATTCTGGTGCATCATCGAGCCTTTCAAACAGCTAAGCAGATTTGTTGACGAACAACCTTTTCGTTAAGGGTTAATGTTTTTAGACCTAATTTTGCACAGAAGCTCAAAAAACCCTTAGATTAGTGATCCATTCTAAAAGTTAGCCAAAGAAAATGGTCACAACTTTTGTGTCAAAATCTGGTCATGTGGCAACACTTGTTTTAGAAGATCAAAAATGGTTACTTCCGATTGGTGTCTAAAAGGTTAGAAGTTACCGCAAAACTCCGACAAATCAAAACACCACGACGAATCATCCTACATCGGGACAATGCAGGTGCTTACACTTTTTATTTTAAGAGACCTCTTTTGTAGAGCATTTAATTTTGTACAGGAATATGAGTTTGTCACTGCAACGATGTTCAAGAGTAAAAATAGTTAAAAAAGTAGCAAAATCGCAGGTAATTTCAATGAAAAATGTATCGTCTTTGAGGAAAGGTTTGTTATATATTGTCACATACGATAAGAGGGCAGTTTTGCCCTAGATATTAATTTATTAGTTTATTGTATTACTTTATTACTGTATTGTTTTGTATTACATTTTACCAGGTCAAAGTCATTGCGTTAGATCTCGACACGTGTTTAAATAGTTTAATTTTTATTCTCACGTAGAATATGAATTGGCTATAAAAGCAAGTTGTTGAGGTCGGACACGGGGAGTTCGGATTCTGAGGTTGTCTGTAAGGGTCACCCTTCGGGGTGTCCCTAAAACAGACCCTTGGGTCTGGGCCGTTGTGACTCTTGAGGTATTTTCGTGAGTAAGTGTGACATGCCACCATGTAGTTTATTTGGTAAGATTAGTAAGATTATTATTTTTAGATATTTCATATTCATATTGTTTATTATTCATTGTTATTGCTTATTTATTCGTTAATATATTTGTTGTTTGTTTCCTGTTGTTTATCTCATCTTTCCCTTGGTTAGTTTTCTGCCTTCAGCAGGATACCTAGCCAGGGGTTAGATAACCACGACCTGGGTGGGAAGTGCCTTCAGTAAGCTACCCCTCATTCCAATAACACTATGGCACATTCTCCCCAATCCCCCCAGGCGTGACAATATTAAAGGTCATCTAATATTTTGTTTTATATGATTACCTAAAAATTTAGAGAGCGTCGCAAGAAAAATAATAATAACAGACAACCTACTATACATAGAAGAATATTGAAATATACACTTAATAACAAAATACCCTTTTTTAGGGTTCCGTAGCAAAATGGCAAAAAACTGAATAGTTTGCACGAGAGGTACTTTCAAAGTGGTAAAATGTGTGTCCCTCCCTGTAACTTGAAGAATAAGAGAATTATAAAACAAAAAATATATATGATGTAAACTTCCACCGAATATTGGTTTGACCGAGATCTAGTTACTAGTTTTTTTTTAAACATCAATTAAAGTTACAACGAACTACAAGAACTTTTATATTGTTACTTGCTGCTACGGAACCGTTCATGGGCGAGTCCCAATCGCACTTGGTCGCTTTTTCTATTTACCAAAATAAATTAACTATTACTATCAATTAGTTATATTACTTATTTAAAAAACCAACAATTTATAAAAATTACAATCTGTGGTAATATTCAACTCCGTTTTGTACAAAACAAATCCACATAAGATTGGCTGATTTTCCTGGATTTTCAACTTTTCTAACACATTGATTAATGTAACCATTTACCCTACCTGGGTCAGGAACAACCAAGGATAATTTGTTTTTGATGACGGGTATGTTAAACTCTCCATCAGGTCTTTGTAAACCAGCTTTAATGGCCATGCAACTCATGTGAACACCAACTTGATGGTCATTGACATTGTTAACCAGGTTTCTTAGTTTACTTTCATCGCAATAGGTTTTTGGATTTGCTTGGCAAGCATCGTGAACTTGTTTTAAGAATGCTCTTTCACTCGGTGGCAAACCATGAGCCTAAAAAAATATAATTTTATAAATAAAAATCTTCTATAAGTGTGTATGCGACTGAACTTCTCCTAAACGGCTTGAGAATCTTTTTAAAGTAATAATTTATTTATAATAGTATGTATTTATTGTTTTCTTGTTTGAATTCTCAATGGACAGAGGTGTGAGTTAATCTATCTAGGTACTTATACAACTATGGGGGGTAGAGGTAAGAAACACCATCTCATATGAGGATTCAACAGAAAAGTATCAGCTATTAAACAGGTAAACTACACGATTAAATCACACGAGTACTCGTGTAATTTACTCGTTAACATGGATTTCATCAAGTAAAAGCCACCTCCATCTGATGTGGGTAAATTACAGTCCATGTGCGCCAATCTATATCTATACTTATAATAAATCTGTATAGAGGTCAATTCTGTACATGAAATATATTTCCAAAATAACTATCAGGGGGTGATTAGGGATCGATACTGATGCCAAAAATGAAATCAGTAAAATTTTTGTCTGTCTGTCTGTCTGTCTGTATAACCGTTATAGAAACAAAAACTACTTGACGGATTTTAACGAAACTTGGTACAATTATTTTTCATACTCCTGAGCTGGTTATAGGATACTTTACATTACGCTACAATCAATAGGAGCAGAGCAGTGAAGGGAAATGTTGGGAAAACCACTTTTACGGTGTAAGGAGAGAAATTTTTATACAACAATCTATACGCCACGCGAACGACGTCACGAGTACATCGATATAGAACCCAAAAATGTGGTTAGATTTTTTGTTGTACGCCTGTCTGTCTGTCTGTCTATCTTTATGTTTGTGCGCGCATCACATGAAAACTACTGATCCGATTTGAAGGCGGTTTTCACATATATATTTGTCTTCTTTTAACTTAACATCTGGTGTATAAAAATTTCTTCCCCACCTCTTTTACGGTGTGGGGGGAGAAATTTTAATACAACAATCTATACATCACGCGAACGACGTCACGGGTACATCGATATAGAACCCAAAAATGTGGTTAGATTTTTTTGTACGTCTGTCTGTCTATCTATATGTTTGTGCGCGTATCACATGAAAACTACTGATCCGATTCGAATGCGGTTTTTACAGATGTATTTGTCTTCCTTCAACATAACATCTGGTGTATAAAAAATTCTCCTCCCACCCCTTTAAGGGGGTGAGTAAAGAAATTTTTAAACAACAATCAACACGCCATGCGAACGACGTCGCAGGTACACCTAGTAATGAATATAATTTTTTTTATTGCATGTCAAAAATGTGCAGTAACAGCCTTTTAAAACCCATTCGATTTTATTTGCATGTAATCAAGGGTGACAGATACACCTGCGACCTATAAAACTTAAAATGCTCTTCTAGCCCTCCTTTCTTAGAAAGTTTAGGATTTGGTTAGACTTCAAGATAGAGAGATCCTCCTCTTCTATTTCGTATAATCCTAAGTACCTGACCCTAGCATTACTTAAAGCATCGCATTCTGAAAGTGTTTGTTGAGGTTTCGTCCTCTTTCTGACAGAATCCGTTATAAAACGGAGATTCTTCCTTCTGGAAGATCTCTTCTGGTTATAGTTTCCCAGGAACGTCGTCGGTTGTCTTAGTTCTTCTAAATCGTACCCGTACTTGGCTTTTTCTCTATCCACTTCTTATCTGCTGTTGGGTTTAATGCTATTCCTATGTGTCCTGAAATCCATAAAAGGTTAACAGTGTTTCTTGTCCAGTTTATTTAGTTTGCTTAGGCATTCCAAGACCATCTTTGAATTGATTGTGTGTGAGTTCATGATTACAATCTCTCGTCTACGATATTTCGATATTAAACTCTACACATCTTTTAATGTTACGGATTTCCGCTTAAAAAATGCCTGGATATGCACCTAGGCTTTCTGAGTATTTGGCTCTTGGTCCAAAAACCCCTGCTCCAGTTCCTTCATCTATCTTGAAACCTTCGTATACTACTTTATGGCATTTTGGTTTACCTCAATATATATATGATGGTCCCATTTATTAACTAGTTCTGTGGTGAATTTTCTTACAAAGTTAAGTTTCTTTGGCATGTCATCCTGAGAGATTTCCCAAGTTTGACCAAATGGAAGTGATCGAGGTTTTTCCTTGATTATTCCTTCTTTGACCATTCTATATATTGTCTTCTTCCTTTCACTTTCTACTTGAATGTTTACCAACTTGATTTTTAAGATTAAGTTCATTGCAGCAGTGAAGCATGTTCCCAGGCTAGTCTCTGAGTCTTCTAGAGGTTTGTCCTGGTAGTAGTCAGATTATGGCTCATGATCCAAGCTACTGCTTCATAAGTAATGATTTGTCCCACTATTGCCGTGTACATCCATTGCAATGTATTTGGGTTACATGCCCAATTTTTTCCTGTAATGTTTCTCCACACCATAAGGTCCTTTGTAGCTTGGTGTCTTATTTTGTTTTCGTGTTTATTTCATATCTATCGGAAAACGAAGCATTTGCAACCATGCATTCGGTTTTATAGCAAACTTGCATAATTAGTCAGAACACCCCGGAGTAAATTTCTTTAATAAAAAATTAATTATAATTAGTTAGGACATTTAAGAATACCTAAAATAGAATAGTTAAATTATTTAGGATATTGCCTTTAGTTGAATTTTTGTCAAAGAATAATAGAAGACGTTAATGATTTTAGTAAAAAAACTATTTCCTTAAAATTTATAGCCAATGCTTTAAATCATGCTTTGTTAAATACAGCAACATTTTTATAACTAAATATAAGCACAATTTATAAAAAGAACTTTTTATAATAGAAAGTTTTTTACTGATTTATCATGGAGACTAGACAAGGAGTACGCACTCGACCGGGGGAATTGCCAAAATCTTTCCACGGTATCGTACATATTAGGTTTACTTTTTTCACCACTTGCGGCGCTAGTTTTCCTTTTGTACCGGTATGAATATATACCATTAACTAATCGTGAATTATTAAATTGGTTTTTATTATTTATATCTGAAAGATCAAACAATTTTTTTCATTGTGTAAATAAATTAATAATGAAATAATTAAAAATTATTTATTTTATTTCAAACTACGTCCTCATTGGTCGCCATTTTGGTACAAATGGAACACCAGCGCCCTCTTATTTTGGTAGCCCTATTTGCATACATGGAGTTCGTACTCCTTGTCTAGTCTCCATGTGATTTATACTCGGATTTATAGGTCATATTTTAAGTGTCATCTCAACAATGCACAGCATCCCTGATATTGCAAAAATATTAAGTCATACAACGCTGTGATTAATCATAGAGAAGATTGTTTCTTTGTTAACAAAATCAAGGGTAGTTGTATCTAAAAACTTTCTAAAACAGTTTATTTTATTACCAGTTAAAATAATAATTACTGTTTTCACATGTAAGAACAAAAAAAAAGAAAAAAAAACTTCTCTCTCGCGAGATCGATCCTATTACGATAACCCAACAGAATTGTCACAAACAACCGCTTCAACCGCTTATCCAAATAGGCCACCGCAAGCTTATATGAAGTCTTTCAAAATGATAATATGTATACATATTTAATTTAATAACAATTCAGTATAAATTTCGAAATCTATGTATATGCCTAAACACACTTGAAACATGCATTGTCATCCAGTTCTTAGCTATCCTGAAAATTTCAGAGCTCTAGGTAGTCGGGAAATAGGTTTAAATTCGATTACAAAATTCCACGGAATGAAACAGAGACAAAGAACACGGCGAAAATATAAAAAACTTTCTAACTTTCGAAAAATAAAACATTTAGACATTTACGTTCTATGTGAAATATAACTCAGTGTACTTAGCAGACTCGTTCCCTCTCGTTTTAATAATCCCTCTAGATTTTGAATAATTAAAAAAATACTGAATAAAAATCAAATAATTTAAATTACTTACCAAAGCCGCAGCTAACACACACACAAAAACAAGTACAGCCTTCATTATATTCTCTATTTCGAAGCGGATACAGCAAAATAAGAGTTGATTCTGCTGATATCACATCTTCGTCCTTTTCTTTTATATTAAAACAGGTTGTAAACAAGATTTCAGGATTTATAATTATTCCTCTTAATATGTTGTGAACGAATTTACGTATAGATAGGTTGCTTTTTAGTGGGAATAACCCGCAGATAGAGACTACGAGAGTTTACAAGAATCATGTTTTCTGACCTTGTAGAAATTACTGTTTTTAATATAATTTTAATGTAAATTTTATCTTAGTATCCAAGAAATAGTTTTAAACTGGATTAAATCTATTTTTTTTTGTTTGTATAGTAAGCTGTTTTATACAGAACGGAAAAAATAACCAAATTTATAATAAACAATTTTCAAATCATAATCGTCTACTAACGCTCACTGATGAGAAATAGGAAAGACAGGATTTGGATTTGGATTCTAAAATCAACCTATTGAAAATATACTGACATAATTTTGAAGTGATGTAAATGTTAATAAAAAATTTAAAGTTTTCTGCTCTTTTCTACTAAAATCACCTTATGGAGACATTGTGATAAAAATTAAAGTGCAATCACTTGTAATCAATTACAATCACTCTTAATGAAATATGTTCATGGTAATCGGCTACAATAGCTTGTTAGCAGTTGAAAGAACATATGATTAATTGCAATCACTAGTGTTCGTTTGCATTCATTTGTGATCACTTGCAATTACTTGTCATTAGTTGCAATCACTTGTAATGATTTGTGATTAATTGCCAGTCACTTGTTTTGAGATTGGTTTGAATGTGTTTATTTTTGTTTGTCTATTATTGAAACTACTTGATTTAGGTTGTTATCAATAAAATATTACCCTTTTTTAGACACTCACAGTAAATTAAATAATAAAAGGAAACATTATTAAAAACGATTTACTTGTGTTTTGCAGAGGATTAACACAAAGTCCAGATTGTTTGACGTCAAAAAGATAAGATAGATAAGATAGAGGTGATAATTTTACTGTAACACTGCTCACGGCACATTTTTAAACTACATCTATTAAACTAAGTAATTCTGGAATATTGCGGAACTGTTTGGTGTCCGGTATTAGTGCGCGATCGTAATATTCTTGAAAACGTACAGCGGAAGTGCACTAGGATGTCTTTTGGTCGCTCAAGACCTACGTATACAGAAAGACTGAATATGGCTAATCTCACTACATTTGAACAACGTCGACTTCGAGGGGATTTAATTATTACGTTTTGCATAGTAAAATACAACTTCGGAAATATGAGAGGTATGTTTATACTAGACAATGACAATCGTCTTCGTGGCCACAAACTTAAGTTTAAAAAGGAAACTTTTTTAACAACAACAAGGCAATTTTTTCTTTGCAATCGAGTGTTCTCGACATGGAATAGCCTTCCGGCTGAGATTATAGATACTCCATCTGTCAATATTTTTAAAAAGAAACTGGATGACCACTTGTTCCATAATTGAACATTTAATTTGTACCAAACACTTGCTCCTTATGTGCTATGTTTTTGTATATTTAGTTATATTTATTTACTTAGTTAGTTTGCATAATATGTATCTATTTCATTTAACATTTCATGCATACTATATAATAATATTGTAGTCTAATGGGCATATGGGTTTTGCGACCCCTGCTCAAATTTATTGTATAATAATAATAATAATAAATATTAAAAAAAAACGAATCTTAAGATGTAACGGAATAAAGCTTTTTGCTTGTGACGATCTAACCAGACTATTGTGACCGTGCCTATATCGGTGAGAATTACTTAGTTTAATAGATGTAGTTCAAAAATGTGGCGTGAGCAGTGTTACAGTAAAATTATCAACTCTATCTCGTTGTGATTAGGAATTCTCGTCCTTTCTTACGTCAAACAATCTGGACTTTCTGTTAATCCTCTGCAAAACACAATTAAATCGTTTTTAATAATGTTTCCTTTTATTATTTAATTTACTGTGAGTGTCTAAAAACGGGTAATATTTTATTGATAACAACCTAAATCGAGTAGTTTTAATAATAGACAAACATCAGTTTTTTTATTATGCATCCAAGTCAGTGCCGGTTTTTACACGTGCTTTAAGGATTAGTTTACTCTCAATGAGGTAGAAAATTCCGATTTGGCTAGAAACTGACTCTACTTGGTTATAAATTCGATTAAAGATTGATTTTTGATTATTCGTTTGTTTGATTATTCGAAGAGATCCACCCGAGTTACTAAACTATAACCAGATAGGATAAGTTTCAGCTATTTTGTTAAGGAAAAAAAAGAATTTTAATCCCTAATTTTGGAAATTGGATGAAAAAATCATCCCTGTATACAATAGATATCAAGACATATGAGTCAATACGAGGGTTTCTAAAGACTTCCATTAATGAGATAAGAGAATCAGTTATTCACTAATTAACATAATTAATCTTCTTTTATAAAATATTTAGTTTTTAATATTTTTAATAATTTAATTAATTATTTTTTTAATAATTAAATCTGCTATAAATCATTTAAAACCGGTGTTTGAGGCTAATTTTTGGAGTTTATAGTTTGGCGCCCTTAATCGACTCTTTACACTCTTCTATAAAAAAAACATAAAAGGTTCTTATTTATTTATCCTCCTTATATTTTATTAAATATTTATATACTTATTTATTACAAAACCTTGTTTAAAGTCTGTTAATTTTTGCTACTTTGTACATTAGATTTAGATTTTTTAAAAATATTTCTAAAATAAATATATTTAAACGATACACAAGATTGTTATCTTAATATATATAAATTACGTGAGTTATAGCTACGCCACTGGCAGACCCATACAGTAAGAAGATGCAACATCCGCAACAGATACCAGAAGTTGCAAACTCAGCCTTTTCAAGTTATCTCAAACAGACCTTACATTTTATATTTCTATTAATTATAAATTCATTCTGACATAATCTATACTAAAGAAAAGACCTATTTTATATTATATTATATTTTATACTTGTAAAATAATAAAAATTATTTTTAAAAAAGCCTTTTTCGAAAACACAACATTTAAGTGGCGCAGTCAGTAGGATTTTTCGTAGAAATTCGTGAGTTTTTACTCTTTAACGGAAAATCGTACCAAATAATTTCGAACAAGTGATTCGAACTTTTAAAAAATTAAAAAGGTGTTTCAAACTTTTGAACTATCCATTGTGTTGGTGATCTGAATTCTATCGAAGATATTCAATCGACGAAAAAGGAAAATAGATGTGGTAAGTGATATTTATTTTTATTCATGTCAGAATCCTCTTCTCCTATTGAATCCATTAGTGAAAACAATAACGACGAAGAGTTAGATATTTTAAGTTCTTTTGCAAATTTAAACGTAAGCAAAAATTTAAGTAATATTTCTAATATTATAATTACACCTGAAAACAATTTAAATATGACTCAACCTAATACAACTCAACGAACACCCGTTCTTGATATTAAAAATTTAAGTATAATTCCTCAATTTAATGGAGATATAACAAAATTACATAGATTTATTGAAGCTAGTGAAACAATTTTAAATCATTATTGGAATAGAGATGAGGCAGGTTGTTTTCAAAACCATTTACTTCTGAATGGTATTTTAAGTAAATTAGATGGTAGGGCTGGAGAAATTATAGCCATATCAGGCCACAACGATTGGGCCAGAATAAAAAATACTTTAATACAGAATTTCGGGGATCAAAGAGACGAAAATTGTCTTAATCAAGATTTAGTAAATCTTATGCAAAAAGCAAACGAATCACTCAATTTCATGAAAAGGTAATTCATTTGTTAAACACGATTTGTAATTATATAGATTTGCATCATGTTGGACAAGAACGCAAATATAAACGTGAATTTTTTACTAAACAAGCTTTAAAAACATTTTTAGCCGGTTTAAGAGAACCCTTAGGGCCTATAATTAGAGCTATGAGACCTCAATCATTAGAACAAGCAGTGCAATATATTAGAGAGGAAGATAATATTAAATATTATCAAAAAGGAAATAGTCATGCTAATGTCCATACAAGCCAACCAAAAAAATCAAATTTTAATTTCCAACAACCCCAAAGATCAAACTTTAACTTTCAACAACCCCAAAGATCAAACTTTAATTATCAACAACCCCAAAGACCAAATTTTAATTTTCAACAATCCTATAATAACCCACAACCCCAAAATAACTACCAATTTCAGAGAGGACCCATAAGTATGCAAAGATATCAACGTCCTCCAACTCAAAGATTTCCTACACATAACCAAGCCTTTGGAAAACCCCCTACAAACGTTTGGAAACCGAATAAAAATTCTGTTCAACCCAAACCTACACCTATGAGTGTTACGACAACACCACAACTTAGAGTTAATCATTCTCAAAATAATAACCAAAAACCGAATTTTACATCTGAAGAATTATTTAATACTGAACATGAAACCTATGAAGAACAAGAATTTTTCGACGATACAGAACAAGTTCTTGACGAACAAGATTATGAATATGACAATGACGATCAAAACCAAAATTTTCAGGAAACACAAAACCCCAACGAAAAGACATAATCGAAGTTAATATTTCAACTAATAAAAAAGAACTTCCATACATAGAAATTTCAAATCCGAAATTAAAACTATTAATCGACACAGGTTCCACCAAATCATTTTTAAACCCTAAATTAGCAAAACTTTATTATAAAAATAATATAAACTATGAACCATTTATTGTTTCCGGTGTTTTTCAATCCTCCAAGCATAACTTCTGTGCTGAAATTCCTGTCTTTTCTGAATTTAATCAAAATGATCGTATGAAATTTTACTTATTTGACTTTCATAAACAATTTGACGGACTTATTGGTCTTGACAATTTAAAAATACTTAAAGCCAATTTAGACTTTAAGAACTCAAAATTAAATACTCCATATGCCAGTATATCGATTAAGTACCATGAATCAAACATTTCTTCAATATTCAAACAAAAAATAGACCCTTTGTCATGCGTTTTAACTAAAATTCCAGTTTCTCAAAATTCAGGCGATATTTTAATTCCTAAACAAATTATTCAAAATTGTGAAATACCCAGTAAAATCTCTAAATCTTACAATGGCTTTGCTTTTGTAGAAATTTATAATCGTAATTGAAACAATACCCCTCAATGATAATCAATACGAACTATATCATGCCGAAATATTACCTTTTGACAATGACAGAAAACCTGACATAGAACAATTAATTCGTACATCACACATGAACGACGAAGAAAAAAGTAACATCCTAAAAATTTGTAAAAAATATTCTAGTCTATTTCATAGTGATGGTCAACCCCTGACTTTCACAAATCAAGTAAAACATTCAATAAAAACTAAAGATGAACTACCCGTTTACAGTAAATCGTATAGATATCCATTTATTCATAAACCAGAAGTGGAACAACAAATTAAATCAATGTTGGATCAAGAAATTATTAGACCCAGTAATTCACCGTGGTCATCCCCTATTTGGGTTGTACCCAAGAAAGCAGATAGCTCCGGTAAGAAAAAGTGGAGAATTGTAGTAGACTACCGCAAGCTCAACGAAAAAACCATCGATGATCGTTACCCCTTGCCTAATATAACGGATATTCTAGACAAGCTAGGTAAATGTAACTATTTTAGTACCCTCGATCTAGCAAGCGGCTTTCATCAAATTGAGATGCACCCAGATGACATCCCTAAGACCGCATTTAATGTAGAAAATGGGCATTATGAATATGTTCGTATGCCTTTTGGTCTTAAAAACGCCCCTGCAACCTTTCAAAGGGTTATGGATGACGTTTTACGAGGACTCCAAAATGTAATTTGTCTTGTATACCTCGACGACATAATAATTTTTTCGACTTCTCTTCAAGAACACATGGTAAATTTAGATAAAGTTTTTAAACGCTTAAAAGAAAGCAATTTTAAAATACAGTTAGACAAATGTGAATTTTTAAAAAAGGAAACCGCCTATTTAGGACACATTGTAACAAACGAAGGTGTAAAGCCTAACCCAGACAAAATCATTGGAATTAAAAATTATCCAATTCCAAAAACTACCCGCGAAATTAAAGGCTTTCTCGGTTTATTAGGTTATTACAGACGATTTATCAAAGACTTTGCACGTATTACAAAACCATTGACATTATGTTTGAAAAAAGACGCTAAAATTGAACATACTCCAGAATTCATTAAATGTTTTGAAAATTGCAAAAACCTCCTTACCAACGAACCGATATTACAATATCCGGACTTTACAAAAGACTTTATACTAACAACTGACGCTAGCAACGTAGCTATTGGTGGAGTACTTTCCCAACTTTCCAATGGATGTGATAAGCCCGTTGCTTATACATCAAGAACTCTAAACCAATCTGAACAAAATTACAGCACGATAGAAAAAGAACTTCTCGCAATAGTGCATTGTACAAAATACTTTAGACCTTATTTATTTGGTAGAAAGTTCAAAATTATTACCGACCATAAACCTTTACAATGGCTTATGTCATTAAAGGAACCTAACTCACGTCTTGTGAGGTGGCGTCTAAAATTACAAGAATTTGACTATACGATCGAATATAAAAAAGGTAGACTTAATACCAATGCAGATGCACTATCTCGCATCGAAATTCCTGTAATGAATTTTTTGAACACATGAGGAAATTTAACGAAAGTTTTTCAAATAATGCAGACAGAAACAATATTGACACCGAATCTGTAGCCGTAAACGTTGATGAAAACGAGATCAACGAAAATATAATTGATGAGGATAATGGAAACGAAACCGTCATTAACGAGGATAATGCAAACGAAACCATCATTAACGAGGATAATGGAAACGAAACCATCATTAACGAGGATAATGAAAATGAAAATAATGACGAAGGACATACTGTGCATTCTAGTGCCGAAGATCCAATATTAGGTATGCCAATTTCAGAAAAATCTTTAAATTCGTTCGATCATCAAGTAATAATAGATTTTTTCTTCAAGCGTATAATAATAACTATATTACTTTTTGCAACACAGACCGTAGAAATATCCCATTATTTTACTAGTACAAAAATGAATTTTCATTATTGTACTAATAAAATAATGGGGCGTTGTAATCAAGTAGGTAGGAACTGTCATTTTTAAACTTATTTAATTTGACGTTTGTCTGTTTTGAAAATTTTGTGAAAAATGTCTCAAGAATTGCAATGTACGCCTCCGGAATTAGTTGAAATAGCTAATTCCAGTATTGAAACTCTAATTCCAACGAAGTCGCGTAAACTGTATGATTTTGCATACGAAAAATTTCTAAAATGGTGCAATGAATATAATGTACAGCAATACACGGAAAACGTTATGCTTGCATACTTCACGAATTTGTCCAGAAAGTTTAAAAGTTCTACTCTATGGGCACAGTATTCAATGATTAAAAGTCAATTAAACATTAAACATAATGTTAAAATAGAAAAATATAGCAAATTAATTGCATTTATAAAGCGCCAAGGGGAAAATTATACACCGAAAAAATCAAAAGTATTAACACAAGATCAATTTGATAAATTTCTCAAGGATGCACCAAATAATGTTTATTTAGCAACAAAGGTAGGTACTTTCTTATTTCTTTTTAATCATTATTACGTTTATTAAACCGTTGACAGTGATATCTACTAGCAGATCAATATTTAACTTGACAGCAAATATTACCTCATTTCCTACTTATAACATTTAATGACGGTAGCTCAGTGGCAGAGCTTTTGTCTTCGGTCGCAAAGGTCAGCGGTTCTAATCCCGGTGCTACCAGCTTTTTTTTTATTTATTTCAACGTTTGTTTTAGGTTATATTAATATTTGGAGTCACAGGAGCCCTTAGATGCGATGAACTTGTTAATTTAAAGTCTAGCGAAATCCAAGATTTGGGAAATTTAATTTTGGTTAAAATCATAAACACAAAAAACAAAAAACAACGGTCGTTTACTATAATTGGCGATTTTTATTTGAATTTGGTAAGACAGTATACGGCTCTTCGTCCGGATGATATTGGCCTGCAGCGATTTTTTATTAAATACCAGAATGGTAAATGTCACCGTGTGGTAATGGGTATCCACAAAATATCAAACGTACCAAAAGACGTTGCTACGTTTTTGAAATTAACAAATCCTCATGAATATACAGGACATTGCCTTTGGAGGACTTCCGCAACTATTTTAGTTGACAACGGAGGTGATATTACCGCTTTAAAGCGGCATGGTGGATGGAAATCCACCAGTGTTGCTGAAGGGTACTTAGAGGATTCCATTTCCAGTAAAACACAAACTGCACAAAAAATACTTAATTGGCAAGAACAACCAAGTAATAGTTCTGGAATCGCTGACATAATAATCGACAATCAACTTACTAATAATATGATGTATACCAATGACAAAATTGTAAATGTCGAAGCTGA
This sequence comes from Altica lythri, assembly GCA_964028335.1. Taxonomy (NCBI): domain Eukaryota; kingdom Metazoa; phylum Arthropoda; class Insecta; order Coleoptera; family Chrysomelidae; genus Altica; species Altica lythri. The sequence continues at coordinate 61,183,160 of OZ034805.1, read as the reverse complement.
AAGTGGTGGCAGTGGCTTAAATTTAAACAACTGCAGTATACAAAACTGCACATTTAATATTACTGTTAATAAATAGGTAACACTTTATGTAATTTTTTGTTTGTATTAATTAAATAGTTGAGATATAAACAAAGCCTTCTATATTTTTTATAAAATGCATATTATTATTACGCTTGAAGAAAAAATAGTATATGTTACTCGGAGCAGAAGGCCCATTATATGTTTCGCCCAGTTTGCACAGCCTCGGCTAGCGCCTCGGCAGTGCAAGAATCTGGGCTCAACAATAATGTTGGCCTTCTACTCCTAGTAACATAATATACTATTTTCTTCAAGCGTATAATAATAACTATATTACTTTTTGCAACACAGACCGTAGAAATATCCCATTATTTTACTAGTACAAAAATGAATTTTCATTATTGTACTAATAAAATAATGGGGCGTTGTAATCAAGTAGGTAGGAACTGTCATTTTTAAACTTATTTAATTTGACGTTTGTCTGTTTTGAAAATTTTGTGAAAAATGTCTCAAGAATTGCAATGTACGCCTCCGGAATTAGTTGAAATAGCTAATTCCAGTATTGAAACTCTAATTCCAACGAAGTCGCGTAAACTGTATGATTTTGCATACGAAAAATTTCTAAAATGGTGCAATGAATATAATGTACAGCAATACACGGAAAACGTTATGCTTGCATACTTCACGAATTTGTCCAGAAAGTTTAAAAGTTCTACTCTGTGGGCACAGTATTCAATGATTAAAAGTCAATTAAACATTAAACATAATGTTAAAATAGAAAAATATAGCAAATTAATTGCATTTATAAAGCGCCAAGGGGAAAATTATACACCGAAAAAATCAAAAGTATTAACACAAGATCAATTTGATAAATTTCTCAAGGATGCACCAAATAATGTTTATTTAGCAACAAAGGTAGGTACTTTCTTATTTCTTTTTAATCATTATTACCTACGTTTATTAAACCGTTGACAGTGATATCTACTAGCAGATCAATATTTAACTTGACAGCAAATATTACCTCATTTCCTACTTATAACATTTAATGACGGTAGCTCAGTGGCAGAGCTTTTGTCTTCGGTCGCAAAGGTCAGCGGTTCTAATCCCGGTGCTACCAGCTTTTTTTTTATTTATTTCAACGTTTGTTTTAGGTTATATTAATATTTGGAGTCACAGGAGCCCTTAGATGCGATGAACTTGTTAATTTAAAGTCTAGCGAAATCCAAGATTTGGGAAATTTAATTTTGGTTAAAATCATAAACACAAAAAACAAAAAACAACGGTCGTTTACTATAATTGGCGATTTTTATTTGAATTTGGTAAGACAGTATACGGCTCTTCGTCCGGATGATATTGGCCTGCAGCGATTTTTTATTAAATACCAGAATGGTAAATGTCACCGTGTGGTAATGGGTATCCACAAAATATCAAACGTACCAAAAGACGTTGCTACGTTTTTGAAATTAACAAATCCTCATGAATATACAGGACATTGCCTTCGGAGGACTTCCGCAACTATTTTAGTTGACAACGGAGGTGATATTACCGCTTTAAAGCAGCATGGTGGATGGAAATCCACCAGTGTTGCTGAAGGGTACTTAGAGGATTCCATTTCCAGTAAAACACAAACTGCACAAAAAATACTTAATTGGCAAGAACAACCAAGTAATAGTTCTGGAATCGCTGACATAATAATCGACAATCAACTTACTAATAATATGATGTATACCAATGACAAAATTGTAAATGTCGAAGCTGAAAGCGGTGGCAGTGGCTTAAATTTAAACAACTGCAGTATACAAAACTGCACATTTAATATTACTGTTAATAAATAGGTAACACTTTATGTAATTTTTCGTTTGTATTAATTAAATAGTTGAGATATAAACAAAGCCTTCTATATTTTTTATAAAATGCATATTATTATTACGCTTGAAGAAAAAATAGTATATGTTACTCGGAGCAGAAGGCCCATTATATGTTTCGCCCAGTTTGCACAGCCTCGGCTAGCGCCTCGGCAGTGCAAGAATCTGGGCTCAACAATAATGTTGGCCTTCTACTCCTAGTAACATAATATACTATTGTTTTACATTCTGCAGTTAGACCTAAAATAGAAAATATTTTCCCTAACAAAAAACGACTTCACGTACAAATTTCAAAAAACAATATTGCTGACGATACAATACGTATATTTAAAAACTATATTGATCCAAAATTCACACACGCCATATATTTCAAAAACGATACATTCCTCCCTCAAATACTCGAAATATTAAGAAAAACTTTTAAAAATTCAGCCTATAAACTAGTAAAATGTAACTTTTTACTAGAAGATGTAATCGATAGAGATCGACAACATGCACTGATTAGAAATTATCATGAAGGCAAAACAAACCACCGAGGCATACTAGAAACAGAGACCAGACTTAAACGCACATATTATTGGCCTAAAATGAAAAATGACTTGACAGAATTTATTAACCGTTGCGACATTTGTCAAATGAATAAATACGACCGTAATCCCCCAAATCAAAAATTAGCAATCACAGCTACCCCTTCAAAACCTTTTGAAATAATTTTTGCTGACACATTCGCGAGCCAAGGACAAAAATACCTTACAATAATAGACACATTTTCAAAATATGGTCAGGCTTATCCCCTTTCAGGACTCTCAGGATTAGAAGTAGTTAAAGCCTTTATTACATTCATGACACATCATGGACTACCAACATTAGTAACCATGGACAATGGTACAGAACTAAAAAATTCCATAGTTCAAGAATTTTTCGATATGCATAAAGTCAAAGTTCATTACGTTACAGTTAATAGTACTCAATCTAAAGGACCAATAGAGAGATTTCATTCCACACTTATAGAACATCTGCGAATAATCAGAGAAAAGAATAATGGCAAAATCGACATCCTAAACCAAATGCCTTATGCGATACTAGGTTACAACAACACTATACACTCTGTGACTAAACAAAAACCTATAGACATAATTAATGGCCATATTAACACCAAAGACCCATTCGACATTGACCTTAATCAAAAATTAATAAATAATTATTTACAAGAACATCGCGACAAAACGAAAGAGATCTACAAAGAATTAAATAAAAAATTAATTGAACAAAAGGAAAAAACTATTAATTACCATAATAAAGACCGGCAAGAACCACTTGAGTATGTAAAAGACTCCGACGCTTACAGGAAAAACACGACACTTGTAAGAAATAAACTTAATAGAAAATTCACTAAAGTTAACGTAATTGACAACCAAACCTTAAAAATTCAAACTCCTAATCGACTCTTACATAAACAATTCTTAAGACGACCAAAAAATAATACAAAACAATTTTTACAGGCACCTAACGACGATCCTGTTCCTGGTTGTTCGACTAGCCGATCTCCAGAAGATCAGTCTAACCAACCTTAAAAATAATCCTGGTATCCTTCCTTACAAATTAGGCACCGCCAAAGTAAAATCCAGTATACACACATTCCTACACTATATTGACTTAGAACCTATAAAAAATGAATTTGACATTATAAAAACATCCTATGAAAATGCTGCTGACGCAATTCAACGAGGATTAAGTCACCCTTATTATAAAGAGCTTGAAAATTTCGATCGCGCTCTTCTTTTCCAAATTAAAATAACAGAACAAAAACTTCATTCATTATTACCCGCTCATAGAACTAAAAGAGGACTCATAGATGGACTAGGAACCATAATTAAATGTATCACAGGAAATCTTGATTCCAACGATGCAAAACGTTATGACCAAGTTTTGTCTGAGTTACAAAATAATCAAAAAGAAATAGTAGTAGCATTAAATAGACAAATTTCAATATCAAAAACCATTGTAGGAAATTTTAATCACACTGTATCTTTAATAAAAAGTAATCAGGAAGTTATAACTTCAGGATTAAATTCCATCCGAACAGATTTAAATAAATTTATTTTTGAATTTGAAGATTTTCTTGTAACCAGAAATATTCTAGACCAAATAAGCTTAAGCATTAACATAATTTTACAATTATTATCAGAAATAGAAAACGCTGTCATATTTGCTAGACTAGGTATGTTACATACGAGTATTATAAAAACAAACGAAATGAAATCCATATTAGATCAAGTTATAAAATACCACTCAGAAAGTGAACTCATCTATCCCATTTCAAAAATAAACGAATATTACAATATTTTAGAAACCGAAGCATTTTATTCGGACTCGAAAATTGTTTTCATTATTCACTTTCCAATAGTTTACCCACAAGAATTCTCCTATTTCCATTTATATTCAATCCCTACTACCAACCTAACCACAATTATTCCACCTAATACTTATCTGATAATGGATGAAAATATGTATCAATACACATCGTTTCCTTGCGAAGATCTAAAACCAAACTTCTTCTGTATTGAAAATAAACTGAAGACCAGAGAATATAAAGACTGCATATTATAACTGCTCCAGATCCAATCCAACCCTAGCGAATGCCGGGAAACACCTGTCCGAATCACAGAAAATTTCATCCAACAAATTGATGACTCCAACTATATTGCCATACTAGTACGGCCAACGAAAATTAAGACCAATTGCGGGACTACCGACTTCCAAACCATAATTGGAAATTATCTCATCACACTTCCATATCAATGCCAATTTAGCACCGTTCGTAAATCAAAAATTAGTATCCGAAAGCCAACCATTGTTGCTTCCAAACATTACAATTCCACAGTCTCCTGAGAAAGACGAAATATCAGAAATCCACCTCAAAAACATACAACTTGACAAAATTCATGAAATTCAAAGGACACAGGAGGGAATAAAACCACTCATCCTGAATCAATCAACAAGGACTCCAATCAATCATTGGAACATAATTACAATAATCATAATAATTATCATTTTTACATTTCTTATATTCAGGTTCCTAAAAAATTTACCATTTACTAAGAAAAAATCCAAAGAAGAAACAGTCGAGATGTCCAGCATTTTAACTAGAGAAGAATCAGTTCAAGAAACCCCATTTACCCAACCGATGCCGTTTTTCAACCCTACGAAAAACGCCACGAACTAGCGGTGGAGGAGTTATAGCTACGCCACTGGCAGAACCATACAGTAAGAAGATGCAACATCCGCAACAGATACCAGAAGTTGCAAACTCAGCCTTTTCAAGTTATCTCAAACAGACCTTACATTTTATATTTCTATTAATTATAAATTCATTCTGACATAATCTATACTAAAGAAAAGACCTATTTTATATTATATTATATTTTATACTTGTAAAATAATAAAAATTATTTTTAAAAAAGCCTTTTTCGAAAACACAACATTTAAGTCGTGTCACGTTGTTTGTCCGCGATGGACTCCTAAACTACTGAACCGATTTCAATGCAATATGTGTTATTTGTTCTAACTTAAAAGATAGGATAGTTTTTCATCTCGATTAATAAGCGTATTTTTTTTGAGTGCGAATTTAAGGTTTTATAGTAAAAGTTCTACGAGTTTTCAATAGAGGACGGTGAGAGTTATACAATATTTCTCTTACAATCATATTTTTAGTTTGTGTAAGTATGCAATAGATGACACTGTGTTTAAATTTAATTTTTTTTTTTATGCCTGAATTTCGTCCATAAATGCAACATAATCAAATTGACTTTTCAGTTTTCTGCGAAAGAATCTTTCCATTTTCATTGTGCTGTGTATTATTTTTATATTTTATTATTAAAAAAACAATATATATTTTTTTAGATCTAGAGTTGGTGCAAAACAAATTTTGTTGTACGTCATCATAATTTTACTTCGAGACGTAAAGACAGTGTTGCTGAACTTTTAGAAGTTTATAAGATTTATGGATTGATTCGAATAAAACTATTCAAAACAAGTTTTTTTGAAGTGACTTCAAACGAAATATATAATATTTATATATTTTTTCCTTTATGTATATAGGTTTAAGCCATAATCAACATTGTTTGTAAAATGAGTTTTCAGCGGCTGGTTTCAGAAAATAAGATAATTGACTTGGCATTGAAAGAAGAATAATATAATTTTATATTTATTTCAGTATATTGTAACCTTTGTACCGAATTTCAATGAGTAGAACGACTATTCCGTAAAAGAAGAATCTTGGAGGTTTTCTTGGGACGAATTGTATTTTCAATCAATCCAAAAATAAAGTTGAACTTATGTAAGTAGATTTTGGAGACATGAAAATCCTCAATCCAGACGGCATTCCGTCCTCAAATTTATCTTATTTTTACTTTTACCTTTCATAATGACAGTAGGTGGCAAATAACATTCAACATTACAATCGTAATACAGCTTTGGATCCTTTCTTGGCTAATACGTGTCCGAGATGGTAATTCAGTTGTAGTCCTATTTTGTCCATATTGAAAAGGTGACTCGGTTCCAACATTGCTTCATCAGGCAGTTTTCAAAACTTAAAGTAAGCATCTACCTCATGTGCGTAGCATTGGAGCGCGTTAAAGAAATGCCTTTTGACTTTATAATCGAAATATCAGGTTGTCAAAAACACATTTATGAAGTCGTATACAGCCTTTTCAGTGCCTTCATTAAATCTGTGTTTTAAATATAACTGTTTTGAAAATTCTGAAAATATTTAAAACTGAAAATTTAAAAAAATTCAATCATTTTGAAAATTTTGAAAAATTCAAGAAGTGCTTTCTCTATGCGTTCAGTATTAGATGTTTAAGGAAAGCATAGAGAAATGATATTATTATTCTGTTTCACTGCGCCTGCGTGTGACACTTTTCTCAACGTGACGATTTTACTACCCATATTTTTTTCATACTAGGCGCCTTATATAGGTATCGTTTCTTAAGGAGTAAACTTCAAATAGTTATTTGTGACACAAGGACGGAAAATGACATTTTGCAAGAGCGAGGAAAGTTGTGTCGCCAAGGTGCGTAGCACCAAGGCAAAACAATACGAGCAATTGCAAAACATTTTCCGGACGTGTAACACACTATTTTTTGGTCCGACTAATTTTTAATATTTTCAAAAGTTCTGTTATGTTCAAGAGTTGACCGCTTGTGCTACCTAAAGTAAGACCAGTAACTAGAAGACAGCCGACAGACTGTCAGCTGGTATGACGTGATCTTCGGGTAGATATAAGCGCCACATTGGATGTTAATATTATAGTTGTGTAATAACTTGTTTGATACTTAATATACGTGTTCAGCAGTTATTAGTGTTTTAATTAACATATGTTGCAAACACAACAAGTTCAAAAACTTTTTACTTTGTGACATACAAGATTAGATGTTTATTGACATTTATTGCACGATTAAAAGAATTAGTAAAAAGGAATGATTTTCTGATAATCGATTTCAAGATCCTTAATTTTTATACATACAAATACTTTGCTAATAAGCAGCACAGTAAAAATTGTTATATTGAAAATATTAACATTAATATCTAATAATTTTATATAAAAATATCAGAGACAATGAACTATTTTCATAATCGAATGATAAGTAGTTGTAAATTGACATAAATGTCAAATTTTATAATACAAGTTGTGAGAGAAATTAAATGTATATTAGAATCCTGCTTACCTTTAGAAAAAGTTATAGGTAAGTTTAGTATATTATACGCTGTTTTTAAATAAATTTAATTAAAATTTGTATTATTCATTATGTATTTTTGATGACTTAAAATTTAAACTCATAGCGCCATCTCTTTAGATAATCTAAAAGCTACTTTGCCGGCCTAGGCCGGAAAATGTCATTTTCCGGACGATTTTGAAGTAATTAATAGTATTGTTTCTGGACGGAGGACCAAAAAATTTATTACAATTCCTTCACTAATTAATCAAAAGGATTTTAGTTCCATCCGGGTGTCGCTTGACACCTCTCATTTTTTTTAATAATGCAATGTTTGATCAGCATCAACTGCAAAAAAAAATAATGGGTTTATCACTTACAAATGCATAGAAAAAATGTACTTCTATTCTTAATTTTGGTGTATCTACAAGATTTTTATAAACAAATTTCAGTGATAAATTATTCATTACAAAAAAAGATTAAAGAACACGATTCACCAACAATTTGCCTGATATGAAAATTATGAAAATGAGATTATGCAAATAGTTTTAAAACTATAATATTTTTCCATCTACTTTTATGTCCACCAAAAATGTTAACACTTCATTTAAAATACTCTTGCAACGAAATATTGCAAGTGAGATAGTAAAGAGTTTATAATTAAAAACTCTTCAAAGTCCATGAATCTGCAGCTGACTACATATTTGCTGCATAATTTTAGAGAAATAACATCTCAAAGTTTTAGTAAAAAATTTAAAGTCTTCTGTTCTATTCTACTAAAATCACCTTATGGAAACATTGTGGTAAGTGCAATCACTTGTGATCAATTACAATCACTCTTAATGGCATATGTTCATGGTAATCGGCTACAATGACTTGTTAGCAGTTGAAACAACATGTGATTAATTGCAATCACTAGTGTTCGTATGCATTCATCAGAAATTTGCATTGGTCAGAAATCGTCTTTATTTCATCCCGTGCCACACACTATATTTTTCCTATCACATGCATTGAAACAGCCAGTTTTGATCTCTGTAGCCCGTCGAAGTAAGACTATTTCAGACTAATGCAACTGTCAGTCAGAAACATTCTGACAGACTTGAAATAATGACATTTGTTTCTGCCAGAAATAACAGTCAGTTTCTGACTGACAGTTGCATTGGTCTGTAATTGTCTTGTTTCGACAGGCAAAACAGGGATCAAAACTAGCTGTTTGAATACATGTGATATGAAATAGTATATTGTGTGGCAAGGGGTGAAACAAGACGATTTCTGACTAGGGCGAGGGCTGTCTTCGCCCGGTCAGAAATCGTCTTTGTTTCATCCCGTGCCACACACTATATTTTTCATATGACATGCATTGAAACAGAGAGTTTTGATCTCTGTAGCCAGTTGAAGTAAGACTATTTCAGACAAACAGCGTAGTAATATCTTGACAACGATTTGACGACGGCTGTCAGACGATAATGATTTTATTCGCTTTTGTTTATTACAGATGCGATTCTGACAGACTTTAAATACAGACATAAATAATAAATAAATGACTGTGCTGGGCAGAAATAACGTTGTTTCTCCCCTAGGGCCGGCAGAAAAATTTGTCAGTTTCTGACTGACAGTTGCATTGGTCTGAAATTGTCTTGTTTCGACTGACAAAACAGGGATCAAAACTAGCTGTTTGAATGCATGTATTATGAAAAATTAATTAATGGGTTTATCACTTATAAATGCGTAGAAAAAATGTACTTTTACTTTTAATTTTGGTGTATCTACGAGATTTTTATAAACAAATTTTAGTAATAAATTATTCATTACAAAAAAGATTAAAGAACACGATTAACCAACAATTTGCCTGATATGAAAATTATGAAAATGAGATTATGCAAATAGTTTTAAAACTATAATATTTTTCCATCTACTTTTATGTCCACCAAAAATGTTAACACCTCATTTAAAATACTCTTGCAACGAAATATTAGAGAAAGAGAGTGAGATAGTAAAGAGTTTATAATTAAAAACTTTTTAAAGTCCATGAATCTGCAGTTGACATATTTGCTGCATAATTTTAGAGAAATAACATCTCAAAGTTTTTTACGTAACTCATTACAAATAGTGCAAAATATGCCAAATAGCAGCGCTAATTTGCTGAGTTCATCTAATTAAAAATTCTGATGGAAGATGAGGGAGTTATTAAATTTTATTATTTTTTAATAATTAAGAAAAAAATATTCTACACATGAATATAGTTTTTGTAAACGGAAAATTAAAGTTGTGACGTTTATATGCTTCGTAACAGATCAAATAAAAACTGGAATAAATTGGTAGTAAATTATGAAGAAACTTATGAAATTAAACCTTTTACGCTGACTAAATAATTCAGGCAAAAAAATCTTATTTTAACAAACATCGATGATGAAAGGAGCAGTATTTTAACTTTCCTTCTAATGAATTATTTAGTCTATACTTATAATAAATCTGTAGAGAGGTCAATTCTGTACAAGAAATATATTTCCAAAATAACTATCAGGGGGTGATTAGGGATCGATACTGATGCCAAAAATGAAATCAGTAAAATCAGTAGAAACAAAAACTACTCGACGGATTTTAACGAAACTTGTTACTTGTTACAATTATTTTTCATACTCCTGAGCTGGTTATAGGATACTTTACATCACGCTACAATCAATAGGAGCAGAGCAGTGAAGGGAAATGTTGGGAAAACCACTTTTACGGTTTGGGGGGAGAAATTTTTATACAACAATCTATACGTCACGCAAACCACGTCGCGGGTACATCGATATAGAACCCAAAACTGTGGTTAGATTTTTTGTTGTATAGGTCTCCCAACGAAAGTTTGTGACAGCCACGTGTTAGTCGGCGCAGGTAGGCGGAGTCTTTCTATCAGTGGCGGGCGGAAATAAAAATATATTATACATCTTAAATTAATTTTTAATGTATGATGCTAACATAATTAAGAAGAATTTATTTTATATAAATTTGTTACTGCCCACTTTAAACTAAAAAAATACATACATTTAAAAAACAACTCAGAAACTCTCTCAGCATGTTCGTAGCTAAATACAGTTTACAAAACCATTCCAGCTACCACACTGACAAGCTTTCAGAACGGTCGTTGTTATCGTAACGCTCGTAAAAAAACCACAGCGCATTGAACGAGAGGCCACGTGGCTGTCCCAAACTTTCGTTGGGCGATCTATACGTCTGTCTGTCTATCTTTATGTTTGTGCGCGCATCACATGAAAACTACTGATCCGATTTGAATGCGGTTGTCACATATGTATTTGTCTTCTTTTAACTTAACATCTGCTGTATAAAAATTTCTTCCCCAACCTCTTTTACGGTGTGGGGGGAGAAATTTTAATACAACAATCTATATATCACGCGAACGACGTCACGGTTATATCGATATAGAACCCAAAAATGTGGTTAGATTTTTTTTGTACGTCTGTCTGTCTATCTAGGTATATGTTTGTGTGCGTATCACATGAAAACTACTGATCCGATTCGAATGCGGTTTTCACAGATATATTTGTCTTCTTTCAACATAACATCTGGTGTATAAAAAATTCTTATCCCACCCCTTTAACGGGGTGAGTGATGAAATTTTTAAACAACAATCAACACGCCACCCGAACGACGCCGTCGCAGGTACACCTAGTTAACTAATAATTATGGAACACTAGCTTTTGCCCGCGACTTCGTCTGCGTGTAATTCGAATAAAAGCAAGGTCTTTATGTATCAATAACTGGTGCCCGCGACTTCGTGTGCGCAGTATTAGTATTTCGAGTAGCTTATATTAGCGTGAAAAGAACTAACATTATGACATTAAAATTATAACATACATAATTTTTGGGTCGTATTTGAAAAATATAACAGTCTGACAATATTGAGATGTTACATTCGCACTGTAATAACGTAACAATATTGTCAACATAAGAAATACAGTAATTTTTTCAGACTTAAATGACATTTATCGTTATATTTTGGACAATTCACACAATATCTTTATAAATTATAGCCTATATGTTATTCTGATCTATAAGCTACATTACTGTAAAGTTTCATTAAAATCCGTTTAGTAGTTTTTGCGTGAAAGAGGAACAAACATCCATACATCCATCCAAACAAACTTTCGCCTATATAATATTAGTAGGATAGGATAGTGCTGTTTTTGATTAGCATAATTAAAAATCCGTGCATTGAAAGTTTTGCAAGATGATATATTTTTATAAATTGTTTATACGTTAAACTGTTTTTTTTTTATTTAAATCAATGTATGTTTTTAAGTTAAACAAAAATGGAACTATTACCAGCACAAAGCCAAGCTACAAATGTGAGACACAAAAAATTGTTAAAAGAGACTTATTTGAAAGACATTCAAAGCACCCTGTCGTTCAAGTCAGATCCGATTGAGACTTTGAAGAAATAAACAAATCAATACATTTTCACTTTATAATATAATCGAATACAAAGGGACAAACTTGAATTTCAAACAGAATATAAATAATATTGAAATAAAAATCAAAGAGACCGACCGTCTGACACAGTAGATTCAGAGCGATCTATTGAAAGCCAAACTGTATAATATATTTAAAGAGAAATTAAAGCAGTAAAGAAAATACTTTACGGATTAAGGTAGACCAAAGGCCACAAAACTTTGTTTAAAATATTCCTATGTTGGCGTTTGGTATGAACAGAAACTTTCTGAGAAGTAAAGTATTGACTAAAAAAACGAAAATGAATCTGTATAAGACCCTAATACGACCAGTAGTTACATACGCATTGGAGACAATAACACTAAATAAAAAGGAGGAAGACAGTCTGCTAAAATTTGAAAGAAAAATAATGAGAACAATACTAGGCCTCGACACAACAAGCGAAGGAAAAAGAAGACTTAAAACAAACATTACAATAGACAAAGAACAAAATGGTGAAAACATAGTTAGATATACTAAATCACGCCGTCTAGAATGGATTGGACATATACTCAGAAGGCCACACAAAGAAATGCTTCGAAGAATAACGAACTGTACACCGTTAAGGCCCAGATGCAGAGGAAGACCAAGAAAAAATGGTTAAATCATGTGGAAGAGGACGCAAAAGCCATGAACGTTACAGATTAGAAAGATCAATGCAGGGACTAAAAACAATTAAAGAAAATCACAACAGCATCAAAAACACATAACAATTTATAATAAATTAAAAGAAGACAGAGGAATAATCCACCTCTAAAAAAATAGGATTGTTGAACGCCCAGGCGTTAGCCATAATCTTAGAGATTGTAAGGCTATGATGATGATGATTGTGGGATGGAAAAACTCGATTAAACATTGTAACCTTATTTTCATATTGATCTTAATTGCTCTTTAAAGGTTCACTTATACGAACGCCAGTTAATTGTTTGGTGGAGAACGAGTCGTGCGTTCATTCAAGCTAAATAAAAACTAACATTAACTTATCATTTGTGGTTTGATAGAAAATTTAAGATAAATCAAAGTTTATTGTTATTTTTTTATAAAAATTTAAAAGGAAAGATTGGAACATGACACATGCCACACTAGTGAGAAATGAAAAATCTAGTTAAATCAGGACCAATGTTTTGAGCGTATGAAACAACTACAAGTAACGTAGCAGATCCAGCTCAGTTCTACTGTCAAGCGAAATTCCTGCAAATCCATATTTGTGCTTTCTCTGTAGCTTTGAACCTCTTATGTATATTGCATTTAATTTCTTGCGCTATCCATACGCGTATTCTTCAAGAATCTGGATACAAACCAAACCGAGATTCATCGGTAAAAAAAACATTTTGCCATTGATTTTGTTCGCATATAACATGTTCGTTCTTGTGCCCAACGTAGTCGACTGGCACGATTCCCTCGATTTGAAGGTTGGCATCTCGAAGGTCTTCCGCTAACTAAATTACCTTCTCTTAACCTTCTGTAGATGGTATGTCTGAAAACAGAGCTCCACGGAGATGATTAATTAACTGTCGTGCCGTCACTATGCGACTTCTTCGATCTTCTAAGTGAACATATCAGTCCATATGAGGTGTTGTTATGCTTGATCATTCTAAATGCCTTTCCCGAACGCTTCCCGTTTTACGATAACAAGTCCAGAGACGTGAGATTACTTTCTGAGTGATTTCTATAGCGTTTGCCACATCAATTTGGTGCATTCCTGCATCAATCATCCCCGTTTTCGGCCAAATGACGTTGAAGCATGTTAAAACAATTTTTCAAAACACCTTTGCAAGAAAACAATTGATAAACAGCTAATGAAATCTCGAGCAAAATATTTTCATATCATAAATTTCGTAATTCTTTGGAAGAACATTTTTTAATAGAAAAATAATATGCGGATCAGTTTTATTTGTATATTTGCATTGATATATATTGCTAGAATTGTTTTGCACTATCCAACATGACTTAACGTTTGAATAAATATAAATAAATAATAAATAAATATTTAAAATATTTAATCTTCCTGGATTTTGAGCATGTGTGTATTTAAAACTAGTACAAAATAAGCACCTGTGTATTCCCCTTTTTTTCAGTAAACTCACTTTTAACACGTTGGCTGCGATACATATCCTCGAGGATATGTATTCAGTTCTGTTGATATATGCGGGGTACTAATTTGGCGGGAACTTTTCATATGCAGAGTCCGAATGAATCACTTCCACTGTCAATATTTCTATGCTAAAAATAGCTTTGGAATCAGCAAAAGCTGCTTAATCTGTAACAGAGTTAAAATGATACATATCCTCGACGATATGTAACGCATATGAATTATAATTCATAGTTCATATGCGGTACATACCCTCAAGGATATGTACTGATTTTAGCACGTCGCATGTTAGCACATTGCGCAGTTGTAAAACATGCGGATGGCGGATGGGTGGGGTCTATAGAGATTCCTGTTGCCAGTTGCCAGTCAGCCAGTCGCTAGCCCGCCAGTACTGTTTTGCTATCGAAAGTTGCCGGCATGTCTAAACGCACCAGAAAAATCTTAGAAAAAGCACGTCAGTTGCTACGTGATGAAAGTAATTGTGCAGATATCACCTCATCTGATGTTGTGCCTGAACCAGAAACGCCTATGGAAGGAACTTCTTCTAACGTTGCTGCAAAAGTGGGAAATTCTAGAAATTTTAAGCGTAAAAGGAGCCCTTCTGCAGATGATTCAGATTTTTCAGATCCTTTCGACAGTGATGACTCGGTCAAAGATAAAACATATCAAATGTCATCGAATGAGGAAGATTCGGAGGAGGTTGATTTACCCAGTGGTATTCAAACAGAAGATAATAGTGACAGTGAAGTGGAAGAAACTGATGGTTTAATAGATACAAATATTGATGCAACATGGCATGATATGACAGGTAACCCTACAGATATTCCATTTGAGTTATTTAGTGAAAGATGCACACTTGATCCTAATATAAGTAACACATCAGTAAAACGTCCCCTGGACGTTTTTAAGTTTTTTTTAAATGATGAATTGCTCGAGTTGATTGTCACTTAAACAAACATATTCGCTGGTCAACAGCTCAGCAAACGTCAATCAAGTAGGTCAAGGATGAAGTCGTGGACTGACACCAATAAAGTAGAAATATGCAAGTTCTTAGGTGTCACATTAGCGATGGGTTTAACAACAGTTCCTACCATAAATCTTTACTGGTCAAAGGATCCTCTATACCACAACAAATACATATCCTCTGTAATGACAAGAGACCGATATTTGCTAATCCTAAGCTGTATACACTACGCTAATAACGAAACTGCAGATCTCACCAACAGACTTTACAAAATTGAACCACTACTATCCATTTTACTGAATAAGTTTCAGACTGTTTTGTGTCCTGGCAGGGTTTTGGTAATCGATGAATCAATGGTTCCTTTCAGAGGGAGACTTCACTTTCGGCAGTACATACCGAATAAATCGCATAAATATGGTGTAAAGCTTTATAAGCTGTGTACTTCAAATGGTTACACTTTCAATGTAAAAGTATATGCAGGGAAGGGAGATACGTATCCTGAACTCGGTCATTCACAGTCAGTTGTTTTGAAATTACTTGAACCTATCGAAGAAAGAAAAGGAAGAATATTATTCGCCGACAATTTTTATTCCAGCATACCTTTATGTAAAGAGTTGTATAGGGAACAATTACTCTACTGTGGTACATTACGTTCAAATCGAAAAGGAATACCGAAAGACTTCTCAAGAAAAATGAAGAAAGGAGAGATTCTAGGGAAGGAAAGAGATAACATAAAAATCATCAAATGGATTGACAAAAGACCTGTTTTGATGATATCCACTCATCCAAAGCATACAAGTACTGTAGTCCCTACAGGTAGGTACTTATTTACTTTAGATCTTTGTACTCACTCATTTACCAAAATGTATTATTCCAGGAAAGCATAACAAAAAAGGTGAAGTGAAATAACCACAAGCAGTGATAGACTACAATAACGAAAAAAGGAAGGGATTTCAGCGACCAAATGTCCGCTTACCATACCGTTATAAAAAAAAAGCTTCAAGTGGTATAGGTAAGATTTAGCCATCGCTTTTAAATTTCATACGTCTCTTTTCTTTTAGGAAAGTTTCATTTGAGCTGTTACTTGGAACCACCGTGGTCAATGCATGGATTGTGTATAATATGTTATCGGATAGAAAAGTAGGTATAACTGAATTTAGAAGACAACTGTCAAGTGATTTAGTAGAATTTTCCGAAAATACTGAGAGTGGTCCACCTAACAATCAAAATAAAAGAATGCACACTTTTATAAAACCAGAGGGGCCTGGTGTAAAGAAAAGACGACCTTGCAAAGGATGCTATAATAAGTTGAGGGAAACATTACCTAGCCGGGAAGCCGACAGGAAAGTTCGTCGCATAATCAGTTTTTGTGACGATTGTCCGAAAAAACCTGGCTACTGCCTTTTGTGCTTTAATGAACATATAATGCATTTGTAATAAACATTAAATAAAAAAATATTTGAAACACCTAGCAGTATTTTTTTTACAGTATAGGTATTATTATAAGTCTTATAATTGTTCAAACTAGTCTCATCTATTTTCTCATTCATATGCGGTTCTAGTCCTCGAAGATATGTACGGCTTCAATGGTACATGAAATGACCATAAAACTAACAGATTTCTATTCCCAAAGCTTCTATAGTTTAGTCTACAAACCGACAGATGGAGGTAAGTTCCACTCCCCCTACATATCCCCGAGGATATGTATCGCACACTATAGGAAAGTTTTATTACATATCCTCGGCGATATGTATCGCAGTGGTGGAGAGACAACGAATTCTGCTTCCGCAGCCAACGTGTTAATGACCCTTTGCAAGTAATTCCAATTCTGAACACAGTTTGAGGTAGTTTCAAATAGGCAGCCAACCGCAACATTAATGTCGGGAATTAATATTAGCAAAGACTGAAAGTGGCAATGTAATGTTTTGTTAGATCGGAGCTTTATTAAAACGGCTATTTCAATGTTTGACCGCTTAATTTATTTGAACTTCGCTAGGGTAAGCTTCGAATAAACATCTCTTATAGACCACTATTTAATTAAATACATTGTTAACCAAGACACGGCTTTTACATGAGTAATTCTTTGTTTTGGTTTCGACAATTCAACTTTACCTTAAAAAAACCTCAGATACGAAATGTATTTTTCCGATATATAAAATTCAGCCACATGGGAACACATACATATCACCAATTGAATCTTTCATAAGAGATAATTTCAAAAGAGAATATAAAGGGCAACTACAAATTGAAAAAGAAGATGTTAATTTAGAATCAAAAAATAATTTTGATGAATATTATAAGTAGAAGGAATAACAAAATCTTGAACAATTTCAGAATGGACTTAGTAGCAGAGACCTTCGGAAGGATATACAATTATGTGTAAGCCTTAGGAGATTCTGTAGCACATTTGTAACCGGATGAAGTATCACTTCCTAGTGCATTTTTTTGGAACGAAGTTCCCTTTCGGGCGTTACGAACAGTTACGACTGACGCTAGGAGCTAGCCAAAAAAAATTCATACCAAAAGTTGTCACGACACGACACGACACCCGCATGTTTCTCTCTCTCACAGACCAAAAAATAAATAGATATATTACAATGGACTACAAAAGTGTGACGTCAGCTATGGGAGGAGCTTAAAAATCTTTCCAAACAAAACATATTTGCATTGAAAAAGCCATAAAAGATTTTTCTATTACTTGTAGTGGTTTCTAATCAAAACTCCTAGCGTTTTCCGGACACTTTTCATACGACCTATTGTATCCAATTTGTGATAGTGAATAAACATTAAAAGTTAGTGTAAGTGTTCAAATTTTATATGCATTTAAGTGGAATTGAGGTTATGTTTTGTTTACAAGTTTATAAATTTTATTTCTATTTTGCTTTGATAGTGTAGTGTCGTGACTTTGTTAAGTTTATACAGGTTTTTTGGAGATAATAAATAATAAAATAATACAAAATAATGTGTTTCTGTTCTGCAAAAGTTCCGGACATTGCTGATGGATTTAGGTAAGAAGAGATTTAATACAGACAATAATAAATGCTTATGTATGTATAAACATTCTGTTGTGTTTACAAATTACTAATTCCTTCACTAATTAATCGAAAGGAACTTCGTTCCATCCGGGTGTCCCTTGACACCTCTCACTTTTTTAACCTAGAAGTGGATTTTATCTATATATATATAAAAGCGAAATTTCACTCATCATTATATCTCAGAAACTATAAGACCTACAAACTTGAAATTTGGCAGGTTGGTTCTTTATAGGCTCTAGACGTCCGCTAAGAAAGGATTTTACGAAACTCTGCCCCAAAGAGGGTAAAACGGGGGTTGGAAATTTGTACCAAAGTCCTATGTTTTTAAAGTAAGGGAGTAGAAAATTAAAATGTTACAGGTTGTGGAGGTGTACTTATATTGTATTTTTTAAAATCCGCCCCCTTTATAAGGGTTGAACGGGGGTCGGATACTTTTTATACAACAATCAACACGCCACGCCAACAACGTCGCGGGTACATCGATTTAGAACCCAAAAATGTGGTTAGATTTTTGTTTGTCTCTCTGTTTGTCTGTATGTTTGTGCGCGCATCACATGAAAACTACTGATTCGAATGCGGTTTTCACAGATGTGATTGTCTTCTTTTAACTTAACATCTGGAGTATAAATGTGTTGGCATGTTTTTTGTTTCGGGATAGTTGAAAGCATGAAGAGTGACATAGGCTACTTTTTATACAACAATCAATACGCCATACAAACGACGTCGCGGGTACATTGATATAGAACCCAAAAATGTAGTTAGATTTTTTTGTCTGTCTGTCTGTATATTTGTGCGCGCATCACATGAAAACTTTAGATTGGATTCGAATGCGGTTTTCACAAATGTATTTGTCCTCTTTCAACTTAACATCTGGTGTATAAAAATTTCTTCCCCCACCTTTTTCACGAGACAATAGAGGGGGTCAGATTGGGTATGAAAGTATCTCATCGATACATTTAAAAATACATACCAATAAAATAATACACAACATGCATACATACGTGCTACAATTTAGCTTTGATATTCGAAACTAGACGGCGCTATGAGGTTATTAAAACGCGCTATCGTTGTTTTTTTATCGCAAGTACATATAAAAATGACTCACACATTACTATATCTTACAGATGATTAGATCCAATGTAGAACTGTCATAGATCAATATTATAAGATAGTCATAATAAAAAAAAGTAGTTAGGCCAGACCTATTTTAATGAGGATATATAATTTTTATACCTACAGAATGATAAAATTTAAATTTTTATATGTAAAATAGACAGTCATTAAATCGTTTGTGAATGTCCCAATTCCACGCGGGCAAAGCCGCGGGTAAAAGCTAGTAACTAATAATATTAATAATAATTATATAGCTTTATTTCGCAAAAGGTAAATTTACAATAGAAATTACAAAGCATTTAAGAAAGAAATAAAACAAAAACCACTTCCTTCATAGATGGTTCTTCTACTAAACTTTAGTAGCTAAAGGCTCGGTCTGTGATATTTTAGTTCGCGTCTCGTTGTCTCAGTCTGATTTGTTACTGGTTTACGTCCTATTTAATAATTGTATCTACTTTAATACTTTAATCCATTTTTAATGCTTATAACTTCTTGAAAGAGGTTTCTGTTTTTTTTTTATTCTCTTTGATTTCAGTTCTTCGACAAAATTTTCCTCATTTGCTCTTTTCTTGGCCTTAAGAGTTTTTCTTGCATCCCGATATTACTGAGATTTTCATCCTTTGACCTGGTTTTTAAATTTTGGGACCTTAAAGGCGAAAACATACTTTCAAAACGTGACACGACGCCACGCCACCCGACGCATGTCAGTACTTATCAATTCCATATATTTAATATAGTCAGAAGCACATAGACAACACGCTATAGTAAAAGCCAAATAAAGTTGCGTGCACGTCACCAAGGTCGTAATTCTATTGTATGTGTGGCTACATTTCTATAGAAAAGTGTATGTTACTTAAGTTTGCTAAACAATCACTACTAAAAATATCCCGATCAATAAAAAAACTTTTGTAACAAAATAGTGTATATACAATATAGCTTTTTTGGATTTAGACGTCCCTCATTGTAAAATTTTGTGTTAAAATATTCATGAAGAGACCACCAATTAATGACGGAATATTAGTCACTGCCAGAAATATTGTCAAGTTGCCGCGTCGTTTTTTGAGTTTTCAATCAGTGTTTGTGACTTTTGTACTCGTAGTGTTATCGATTTTTGAGATTATCTTGTGAAAAAGATTTATAATACAAACTGTTTTTTTCAAAACAACAAAGGATTTTATTTTTTGATTGTCAAAATGCCCAAACAGCTAAATAGTCGATGCAAAGAACTGTGGCTTCATTAGTTAACTATTTTGAAGAAGAAAGGAAGAATAAACCTCTTTAAAAAGATTGCTCAATGAACTTGGGTTTAGGTGGATGAAGGATAATCCACCACGAGGACTTATGGAATTACCTAACGTTGTTTTTAAAAGAGTACAATTATTAAGAAGTTATAAAGAAGCGAAGGATGAAGGTATATATCAATTCGTGTTTCTCGATGAAACTGGGATATTTCAAAATGACATCATTGGCCATTCTTGGCAAAATGAAAATATAAAGAGTGTTAAAACCACTAAAACGGATGGCAAAAGGTTTGTTGTATTAACATAGATTAATATATGAACATTTAAATATTATTATTGCAGATATATTATACTACAAGCTGAAAATGAAAATGGATTTATAGAGGGTGCTGAAGCAATATTTTGTTCAAAAACTCAACTTATTGATTATCATGGGGAAATCAACCTGGCGAATTTCTTGAAATGGTTTGAATATCAGTTGCTACAAAACTTAGAGAATCCTTCTCCAATTGTACTTGATAATGCAGTATGCTATTGCATAAAACTCAAAAAGTGCTATTGAGGAGTGGTTGACAGAAAGAAACATTCCCTATTCCCATATGATGTTCAAAACAGAACTGTTGCACATCATTTCTCAGTAAATATACAAATATAATCTTACATAATGTCATTTATTTTAAACATTTCTTTTAGAAATAAACCACCAACCAAGTATATAGTGGACAATATGGCAGAACGGTATGGACACAAAGTTTTACGTCTTCGTCCTTACCATTGCATCTTTAACCCTATTGAATTAATTTGGGGCATAGTAAAAAATTACAACTGCCTAAACATGTGGCATGAGGCACTTAACATGAATACTCCTGATATGTGGAAAAACTCTATAAATCATACTGAAAGAGAAATATTTAAATGGTACGAGAGAGAAAGAATATTTGATCGTCAAGAAATTGGTCCAATAGTAATAAATTTTAATAGTGAAGACAGCGACACTAATGTGGAATCAGATTCAGAAAACGTTTAGTTCGTTGATGTTGATTTTTTTAATGTCATGTTGTGTCTTTGAAAATACGTTCGTTATTAAAAAATATTTTATTTTATTGCTTGTGGTTTTATTTTGATTATATTTATCGTTTGGTAACTCAGTAATAACCTTACCACTTTTAATGTGAAATTCCTTACTTTGTGAATTCAATTCATGAATTAAGAAAAAACAAATGAAAAAAAATATCGCTAATTTTCAAGTTCCATTTAACATAATGTGAAATTTTCTACCTTCACGTTTTTTGTTTACTTCAGTTATTTTCTGTTAATTTTCATACTTCATGAACACTCTGACAACGCTGCAAATGTTTGGCTTTTACTATATGTGACCACACGCCGCGACATAAATATATGGAATTGATAGGTAGTGACATGCGTCGGGTGGCGTGGCGTCGTGTCACGTTTTGAAAGTATGTTTTCGCCTTAATACATATACCGTCAAACTAATTTTTCCTTTTTCTGTTTTTCCTCTTACCTATAACTGTTTTCGTAGTCTGTGTTATTCAGTCTCTAATCTCTATCCACGTTGATTCTGCATTTTCTGAGATTTCTATTAATTTTAATAATAAAAAAAATATTTATCAGATTTAAAATCAAAATTAACATAATCTAATAATTGACACTCGAACAAACAAACAAAATACAGGTTGAACTTATAACCTTGTTTGTTTGAAGTCTCTTAAAAATACGTTCATTTTAATGACAAACAACTTAATTGGACATATCACTGCAATACATAAGTAGTCAAAATTAAATACGCTTCATTTGCACATATATATATATATATATATATATATTTATGTCAAAGGGTGTTTAAGAGGACCTCATCTAAACCCAAGTTTTTAAGTATACATAGGTATACATTGTGTATAGAAATGTATACATCTGGGTTTTGTGTAAAAAAATTCAAAAACAAGTGATATACAGATGTTTTTATACACAATGGTATTTGCGGGGACATAGGATAGTTAAAAATTGAGACACTGTAATGTACATGGAGCACTAAATTTATATGTATAATTTTATAAATAAATGAAATAACAATAGTATATTGTGTGGCAAGGGGTGAAAAAAGACGATTTCTGACCAGGGCGAGAGTTGACTGCCCGAGCAAAGCGAGGGCTGTCATCGCCCGGTCAGAAATCGTCTCTGTTTCATCCCGTGCCACACACTATATTTTTCATATCACATAATTAAAACAGCGAGTTTTGATCTCTGTAGCCAGTCGAAGTAAGACTATTTCAGACCAATGCAACTGTCAGTCAGAAACATTCTGACAGGCTTGAAATAATGACATTTGTTTCTGACTGACAGTTGCATTGGTCTGAAATTGTCTTGTTTCAAATGGCAAAACAGAGATCAAAACTAGCTGTTTCTTTGCATGTGATATAAAAAATAAAAGCATTTTATTTTTCTTTAAAATGGGACAGTTTACAATTCTTTTAATTTTTAAATTGTATGATTAGAACTACCTACGTATAATTGAAAAAATGTTATAATTGTCTCTGTTTGTAAATGAAAAAATTAGAAATTAATCAAAATATTTTAAAGAATCTGATAAATTAAAAAAATTAAAGTTTTCACGACAACTACAAAACATAAGTTTCTGTTTTTTGCGAATACCTACTACTTTACGTCGATACACATATGAGTCAATACGAAGATTTCCGTTAATGAAATAAGAGAACAATTAATTCTTTAACTAACATAATTAATATTACTTTGATGTATTATTTAATTTTCACTATTTTTATTTATTTAATTAATTGTCTTTTTTTGAAATCATTAATTTTGTAATAGATGATTTAATACGGTTGTATAATTTGTATAATTTTACATCTTTAAGGATCACTGATAATACTCATAAAAAGTAACCCACAACTTAGACAGCTAGTTAGGGAAATAGCGCACATTAGGAAGTTTTAATGTTTCTTTTTGAAATACCTACCGTTTTGTTTTTTGGGAATAAGCAAAAAGTAAAACACGTTGGCCATATCAAAAATGACACTGCACTATAAGAAAATTATAAAAGTTTAATTATTATCTACACGACGAAACATTTAAATATCAAGAAAATTGTGAAAATAACGTAAAGGTAACTTAAGATGCAGTTAATATTCCAAATTATATTAATTTATTTAAATTATGTACAGAATTTCTGACTGAATAAAAATTCACAAAACTGATTAAAATTCATTAATAAATAAGCATTATTTATTAACTAAAATGTAGAGTTTTACTTTTATTATTTTTGAGAAATTTGTTATGGGATTTTTGAAATTTAGAAAGTATAGAAACAAAAATATATTCAATGATTTTTTTTTTCAATTTCTCTTTAATGTCATTTATATATTCTTATTTCTATATTTTAACAAATTAAGTTTTTTTAGATACAGTCGTTCAATAATATAATAATACATTTGACTAAAAACTAAGGCAAATTCGTGAGTTTTCGTCTAAATGATATATTATAAAATTGACATAAGGTCCTCACAACCACCGTTTCTCCTCCATTGTATAATTTAGAAGAACCAAAAAAACAACTAAAGCCAAAATCAATTAAAAAATCCAAAAAATTGTAATTGACAAAATTTTGAAGAATCAAACTTTCTAAAACTTGTGTCTGTTTGCTTTAAGTGTTCATAATTACTCAGGGAGTAACAACAAAAATATCTTTTTCCTCATTAATAAAATTTTTCATAACTGGAGAACAAAAATACTGAACTATAGAATTATTAGACCTTTTAATGTTGTTTATTTATTTATTTATTTATTTATTTATTTATTTATTTATTTATTTATTTATTTATTTATTTATTTATTTATTTATTTATTTATTTATTTATTTATTTATTTATTTATTTATTTAAAAAGTACATACACTATATAGTTAACATTTTTATAAGTTATGTGTTAATGTTTAAAAGTAATGACCTGTTAATTTTTTTTTTTGTTTTGCAAAATTTACTTTGTATATCAGCACTGTCACTGCGATTTCAATTTTTTCGTATTATCTTTTTTTTTTAATTTAACTAATGATTACGAGTTCTTAAATAGAAACTGGTAAATAAAAAAAATAAAAATTAATAAAAAACCATGTTTTAAAGAAAATCAATATAAATTTAGAAAAGTCAGTATATTTGTTTAATTTTGTTTTGTTTGAATTACTTAACATCGATAGAAAACTTTTGTTTGAGACTTAAACCAACGTTCTTTCACTACTTCAGAATTTATCCATATTATGAATGTTTCAATAAAAGATTATCTACATAACAAGGCGTAAAAAATTGGACATTTGATGAATAACAAATACTATTTTAGTCTTTTAAAATTAAAAAGAAAATTCAGTAACAAAATCTTATCATCGAAATTAAATATTATAAAATTGATATAAGGTCCTCATAAACACCGTTTCTCCTCCTCTGTGTTTATTATAAGATGAGAACCAGTTTAGATAATAATATTGTTTATTTTAGAAAAACTAGATAAGAAGATTTAAATATACCTACCCAATCTCGTAGAAATGTTGAAAGCCAAAGAAACAGCAAAAGCTATAATTAATTATCAAAACTAAAAACATCGACAAAATTTTGAAAAATCTTAAGTGTATTTTATTGTTTTTCATAATTACGTAGAAAGTAACAACAAAATCTCTTTTGTTCATCAATGAAATTTGTCATAACTGGAATACAAAAATACTGAACTAAAGAATTAATAGGAATTTTAATGTTATTTATTCATTTTCATTTATTTAAAAAGAAACATACACTGTATATTTAACATTTATGTTAGTGTTTATACCCGTATTATCAAGGTCTTCTTCACTATAGGGACCGAGCTCCAACTGTAGAGGCAGCACTTTGACTAAAGGCCGCGCGCCCTAGTGCGGAAATTAGGAATTAAATGGGCAAAAATTTATTAATAACAAACGTCATAATTAATAAATAATGGAAAAAATAATTACATACGGATTTCAATCGATAAATAATAATAATATTCGTGGTCAAAATGTCTTTCCACGAGACACCAATGGTAGTTAACGGAAAACAATAAAATTTCACAGGTAAATTTATATACCGCTCTCTGCGAGACTTTTCTGTACAGCCCTTTATACAACATGATTTTATTGATAAAGACAGCGTGAATAATTTTAAAATATATTTTAATAAAAGGTTAATAAAGAATTCATCACATACTATTGGTTAATTTTTTGCCCATAAGTTTACAAATTCTATCACCAGAGGGGCGTGACGGTCTAGAGGCTCGGTCCCTATAGCGACACTTTTCGGAAAGATGTGTCAAAAAAGTCTCAAATAACTGTTATAAACGTCAAAAAATCTTACAAATGTCAAAAAAAAAGAGTTTTGTGACGAAAGACGTTTTTCGCGATCATATGTTATAAAACTACCATAAACGTCAAAAAAACTGTCATAACGGTCAGATAACTGTCAAAAACGTCTCAAATAACTGTCATAAACGTCAAAAAAATCTTACAAATGTCAAAAAAAGGAGTTTTGTGACGAAAGAAAGACGTTTTTCACGATCATATGTTATAAAACTACCACAAACTTCAAAAAAACTTCTATAAACGTCAAAAAAACTGTCATAATAACAGTCAGATAACTGTCATAAACGTAAACAAATCTGAAAAAATTGACGTTTTTCGCAAAGTTGTGTCAAAAACGTCTCAAATAATTGTCATAAACGTTAAAAAAATCTTACAAATGTCAAAAAAAGGAGTTTTCTGACGAAAGAAAGACGTTTTTTGCGATCATATGTAATAAAACTGCCACAAACTTCAAATAAACTGTCATAAACGTCAAAAAAACTGTCATAAACGTCAAATAACTGTCATAAAAGTCAGATAACTGTCATAAACATCAAAAATCTGAAAAAGTTGAAAAAATTGACGTTTTTAGATGAAAAAACGACGTTTTTCGTAAAAATGTGTCAAAAAAGTGTCAAAGAACTGTCATAAAGGTCAAAAAATCTTACAAAAAATGTAAAAACAAAGAATTTTCTGACGAAAGAAAGACGTTTTTCGCAATCATATGTTATAAAACTGTCACAAACGTCAAAAAACTGTCATGAAAGTTAGAGAACTGTCATAAACGTCAAAAAACCTAAAAAATGTGAAATAATTGACGTTTTTAGATAAAACAATGACGCTTTTCGCAAAGATGGGTTAAAAAAGTATCAAATTACTATCCTAAACGTCAAAAAAATCTTACAAATGTCAAAAACAAAAAGTTTTCTAACGAAAGAAAGACGTTTTTTGCGATCATATGTTATAAAACTTTCACGAATTTCAAAACAAACAACTGTCATAAATGTCAAAAAACCTGTCATAAAAGTCAAATAACTGTCATAAACGTAAAAAAATCTGAAAAAGGTGAAAAAATTGACGTTTTTAGATGAAAAAACGACGTTTTTCGCAAAGATGTGTCAAAAAAAGTGTCACAAACGTCGAAAAACTGTCATAAACGTTAAAAAACTACCACAAACGTCAAAAAAGCTGTCATAAAAGTCAGATAACTGTCGTAAACGTCAAAAAATCCGAGAAATGAAAAAATTGAAGTTTGTAGACGAAAAAACGACGTTTTTTGCAAAGATGTGTCAAAAAAATTGTCACAAACGTCGAAAAACTGTCTAAAACGTAAAATAAATCATTACGAATGTTAAAAAACGACGTTATTTGATGAAAATCAATGTTTTTTGCAAATATATGTAAAAAAACTGTAACAAACATCAAAAAAGTGTCACAAATGTCAAAAAACAATAACAAACGTTATAGACGTTAAATAAATGTCATAAACGTCCAAAAATCTTACAAATGTTAAAAAAATAATATTTTTAAGCTAAAAAACGATATTTATATGAATATATATAAAAAAACTGTCATAAACGTCAAAGAAACTGTCACAAACGTCAATTCAGTATATTTAATTAAGCAATTTTTACTTAAAATATAAAAAAATCGAAAAGAAACACCGTAAGGTGTCGCTTTTAATATACAATTTTAATTCTATAACGCCACCATAAGATGACGCATTTGTATCTTGTTTTAAATAAAAATAAAAAAATAAAAATATAAATTATCTTTTATTAAATTTGATTTGGCAACGTTGTAAAACTACAATTAGCATTAATGGGAACGTAAAAATGTTGGCATATTTCATTTTAAATATTTTATTTAAAATAACGTTTAATTTTATAAACTATTTTAATAAAAACTTTATTTATAATATAAACAAATAGTTTTTTTAAAAATTATTAACTGACGTGTTGTACTTTCAGTAATTAAGGTAATTTTGTTTCGATCTACTTTTTGACGCGTATTCTAATAAACGCGCCATTGGATTATTTGATGACGTTTAATGAAAATGTAGAAAAAGAAGAAGAAGAATAAAGAAAATAGTAAATTTAGTAAAATTAGTATTTGATCAATTGTTTTTATTATATTATAATTATTATTTATTAAGAGTTTTGATATTGTGGTGAAATTTATTTAGAAATAATTTAATTTTTATTGATGTAAAAAGTGTTGCCTATCGATTTATATACAAATGTCATTTATATGGAAAAACTGTATTTTTTCATAGAAAAATTGTCATTTGTAAGGAAAATTTATTAATCTATGAAACAAATGTCTTTTTATGGAAAACACTTTCATTTAATAAAAGAAAAACTGTTATATTTTCGCAAAAAAACATTGGTTTTCATCAAATAACGTCATTTTTTTAAATTTGTTATGATTTTTTACGTTTATGACAATTTTTCGACGTTTGTTACACTTTTTTTGACACATCTTTGAGAAAAACGTCATTTTTGTATTTAAAAACGTCAATTTTTTTACCTTTTTCGGATTTTTTGACGTTTATGACAGTTATCTGACTTTTATGACAGCTTTTTTGACGTTTGTGGTACCTAGTTTTTTAAAGTTTATGACAGTTTTTGGACGTTTGTGAAACTTTTTTGACAGATGTTTGCGAAAAATGTCGTTTTTTCATCAAAAAACGTCAATTTTTTCACCTTTCTCAGATTTTTTGACGTTTATGACAGTTATCTGACTTTTATGACAGTTATTTGACTTTTAAGACAGTTTTTTTGACATTTATGACAGTTTTTTTGAAATTCGTGAAAGTTTTATAACATAATATGATCACGAAAAACGTCTTTCTTTCGTTAGAAAACTTTTTGTTTTTGACATTTGTAAGATTTTTTTGCCGTTTATGACAGTTATTTGACACTTTTTTGACCCATCTTTGCGAAAAACGTCATTGTTTCATCTAAAAACGTCAATTATTTCACATTTTTTCAGTTTTTTTGACGTTTATGACAGTTCTCTCACTTTTATGACAGTTTTTCGGCGTTTGTGACACTTTTTTGACACATCTTTGCGCAAAACGTCGTTTTTGTATCTAAAAACGTCAATTTTTTCACCTTTCTCGGATTTTTTGACGTTTATGACAGTTATTTGACTTTTAAATTCTGTACAGAATTTCTGACTGAATAAAAATTCACAAAACTGATTAAAATTCATTAATAAATAAGCATTATTTATTAACTAAAATGTAGAGTTTTACTTTTATTATTTTTGAGAAATTTGTTATGGGATTTTTGAAATTTAGAAAGTATAGAAACAAAAATATATTCAATGATTTTTTTTTCAATTTCTCTTTAATGTCATTTATATATTCTTATTTCTATATTTTAACAAATTAAGTTTTTTTAGATACAGTCGTTCAATAATATAATAATACATTTGACTAAAAACTAAGGCAAATTCGTGAGTTTTCGTCTAAATGATATATTATAAAATTGACATAAGGTCCTCACAACCACCGTTTCTCCTCCATTGTATAATTTAGAAGAACCAAAAAAACAACTAAAGCCAAAATCAATTAAAAGATCTAAAAAATTGTAATTGACAAAATTTTGAAGAATAAAACTTTCTAAAACTTGTGTCTGTTTGCTTTAACTGTTCATAATTACTCAGGGAGTAACAACAAAAATATCTTTTTCCTCATTAATAAAATTTTTCATAACTGGAGAACAAAAATACTGAACTATAGAATTATTAGACCTTTTAATGTTGTTTATTTATTTATTTATTTATTTATTTATTTATTTATTTATTTATTTATTTATTTATTTATTTATTTATTTATTTATTTATTTATTTATTTATTTATTTATTTATTTATTTATTTATTTATTTATTTATTTATTTATTTATTTATTTATTTATTTATTTATTTATTTATTTAAAAAGTACATACACGCTATATAGTTAACATTTTTATAAGTTATGTGTTAATGTTTAAAAGTAATGACCTGTTAATTTTTTTTTGTTTTGCAAAATTTACTTTGTATATCAGCACTGTCACTGCGATTTCAATTTTTTCGTATTTTCTTTTTTTTTTTTTTAATTTAACTAATGATTACGAGTTCTTAAATAGATACTGGTAAATAAAAAAAATAAAAATTAATAAAAAACCATGTTTTAAAGAAAATCAATATAAATTTAGAAAAGTCAGTATATTTGTTTAATTTTGTTTTGTTTGAATTACTTAACATCGATAGAAAACTTTTGTTTGAGACTTAAACCAACGTTCTTTCACTACTTTAGAATTTATCCATATTATGAATGTTTAAATAAAAGATTATCTACATAACAAGGCGTAAAAAATTGGACATTTGATGAATAACAAATACAATTTTAGTCTTTTAAAATTAAAAAGAAAATTCAGTAACAAAATCTTATCATCGAAATTAAATATTATAAAATTGATATAAGGTCCTCATAAACACCGTTTCTCCTCCAATCTGTTTTTATTATACGATTAAGGTCAGTTTAGATAATAATTTGAACCATTGTTTATTTTAGAAGAACAAGAGAAGAACATTCTATTATTGTGTCCATTTGCTTTAAGTGTACTTGATTGTGTTTCATAATTACTAATAGAGTAACACCAAAATCTTTTTCTTTATCGATGAAATTTTTCATAGCTGGAACACAAAAATACTGAACTATAGAATTATTAGGCGTTTTAATGGTATTTATTCATTTATTTAAAAAGTAACGTACACTATATATTTTACATTTATGTTATATTTTTTATACCCGTATTTTCAAGGTCTTTTTCACGATAGCGACACTTTTATCAAAATTCAGGATAATATTTGATGGTTGACCAATCTTTAAAGATTTTAACTTTTTTTTGTTTAAATGTTTTTGTTGGCTTTGATAAGGTTCGCGCTCTGAACCATAAAATTGTATATTATAAAATTAATATAAGGTCCTCATAACCACCGTTTCTCCTCCAATCTGTTCTTATTATACGATTAATGTCAGTTTAGATAATAATTTGAACCATTGTTTATTTTAGATGAACTAGAGAAAAGATTTAAATATACCTACCCAATCTGGTTGAAATGTAGCAAGCCAAAGAAACAGCAAAAGCTATAATTAATTATCAAATCTAAAACAATTGTCATCGACAAAATTTTGAAATATCAAACCTTCTGAGGTGTCTATTTGTTTTAAGTGTATTTTATTGTGTTTCATAATAACTTTCTGGATCTGGAAATTTGGGGAGGGGCGAGCTAGTGCTTAGCCAGCACTAAGGCCACATATGACCCATTGTGCATCCTCCCGTATTGTAGGGATATTCTCACCTCAGGCTGTCACCTTCATAATTACTCATAGAATAACAAAACCTTAACACCCAACTTCGAATCACAATATATTAACCACTAAATACATCCGTTTCACAAAAATTATTTTTGTTATCTTTTGTTAAGGTTGGCAGCTTTGAATTCACGATAAAATTTAATAAAAATTAGAACAAGTGCTAATTCGAAAAGTTGGATGAAGCCATATAAAATAGCGACCTTGAATTTATTCGCGAAGAAGTTCACGATAAAATTTTAGATGTAATACCCGTATTCGTTTAATTTTGTTTTTTTTTGCATTACCTACTTAAATCGATAGAAAACTTTTGCTTGAGACTTAAACCATCGTTCTTTCACCATATTATGAATGTTTAAATTAAAGATTATCTACATAACGAGGCGTAAAAAATTGGACATTTGCTGAATTCCAAATACTATTTTATTCTGTCTTTTAAAATAAAACAGAAAATTAATTAACAAAATCTTTCCACCGAAATTATATATTATAAAATTGATATAAGGTCCTCATAAACACTGTTTCTCCTCCAATCTGGTCTTATTATACGATTAAGGTAAGTTTAGATAATAATTTGAACCATTGTTTATTTTAGAAGAACAAGAAAAGAAGATTTATAATATACCTACCCAATCTCGTTGAAATGTAGAAAGCCAAAGAAAAAGCAAAAACTATAATTAATTATCAAATCTAAAACAATTGTCATCGACAAAATTTTGAAATATCAAACCTTCTAATAATGTGTCTATTTGCTTTAAATGTATTTTATTGTGTTTCATAATTACACATACAGTAACAACGAAATCTTTTTCTTCATCAATGAATTTGTGATAGCTGGAATACAAGAATACTGAACTATAGAATTATTAGGCATTTTAATGTTATTTATTCATTTATTTAAAAAGTAACATACACTATATTATTATATTTCACATTTATGTTAGTAATGTGTTTATACCCGTATTATCAAGGTCTTTTTCACTATAGCGACACTTTTATCAAAATTCAGGATAATATTTCATGACAAGCAGGTTGACCAACATTTAAAGATTTTAACTTTTTTTTGTTTAAATGTTTTTGTTATCTTTTTTAAGGTTGGCGGCCTGAATTCACGATAAAATTTAATGAAAGTTAGAACAAGTGCTAATTCGAAAAGTTGGATAAATACATATGAAATAGCGACCTTGAATTTATTCGTTACGAATTTCACGATAAAATTGTATATTATCAAATTGATATAAGGTCCTCATAACCACCGTTTCTCCTCCAATCTGTTCTTGTTATACGATTAATGTCAGTTTAGATAATAATTTGAACCATTGTTTATTTTTGAAGAACTAAAGAAAAAAATTTAAATATACCCACCATCTCGTTGAAATGATTTTCAAATGAAATTTTCATAAAATCTAACTAAGTATTTGAATTTAGGAATAAGACGTAAATTAAGTAATTCGCCTGAATTATAAACACAAAATACAGATAAAATTTAGAAGTAATATTTATTTTAATCTATATATGTATATACACTCAGGTGCAAAAAAAACCGATCCATTCCTTATTTCTTATTTATTTAAAGTTGTATAAATTTAGAGACATTAAATGGCGTATGTAAATTTAGATGTACCCTCGTATACGAGAAATAAAATAATATATTTAATATTTATTTTATATTACTTAAAATTTCAAGTTTTTTCAAAAATGTGAAAAGCAAGAAGATATTTATTGTTGTTTTTAGTTCGACAAGTATAGGTCTCCCAACGAAAGTTTGTGACAGCCAAGTGTTAGTCGGCGCAGGTAGGCGGACTCTTTCTATCAGTGGCGGACGGAAATAAAAATATATTATACATCTTAAATTAATTTTTAATGTATGATGCCAACATAATTAAGAAGAATTTATTTTATATAAATTTGTTACTGCCTAATTTAAACTAAAAAAATACATACATTTAAAAAACAACTCAAAAACTCTCTCAGCATATTCGTAGCTAAATACAGTTTACAAAACCATTTTAGCTACCACACTGACAAGCTTTCAGAACGGTCGTTGTTATCGTAACGCTCGTAAAAAAACCACTGCGCATTGAACGAGAAGCCACGTGGCTGTCCCAAACTTTCGTTGGGCGATCTATACACTAGTGCATTGATTTTATTTTTAAAACGTATATTTTTATTTAAGTATCCTTAATTATTCTTCCTAAATGTCCCTAACTTCAACAGATACTGCCAGAGCGGTGGCCGTAGCCAATATTATGCAGCTGAAATGTTAGGTGTTAGTCGATCTGCGGTTCAAAGAGCAGTTCGGCGTTGTCATGACACCAGTAACTTTACAAGAAGACCAGAATCAGGTGGTGTGAGGGCAACATCCAAACGAGATGATTCATTTCTGGTTTTATCATGTTTGAAAAATCGGCAACTAACTTGAGTTGAACTGGCAAATCGTCTTAGCGAAGTAAGAAATGTGGATGTAAGCAGGGGACAGATCGTCGACGTCTTGTAAAGGGTAATTTATTATCTAGAAGGTACATGAAATTTAAAAAAACACCTCACGTAATTTATGGACGCCCCCTTATGGACGACAACGCGCTTCCTCACCGTGCTAGAATCGTCAACCAATATATAGAGGAGGCGGGAATTGTCCGTATGGACTGGGCAGCTGGCAGTCCCAATCTCAATCCTATAGAACAACTATGGGATACGATGGAAAGAAGTCTTCGAGCACAAGTACCTCGTCCAAACAACTGCGCTCAACTTGGAGCGGCTCTTCAGAAAATATGGGACCAATTGGATCAATTTGATATCCAGAGGTTAATTACCTCAATGCTGAGACATTTACAGGCTGTTATAAGGGCCCGAGGGGGAAACACTAGATATATTAAATTACACCGGCACACGAAAAATAAAAAATTGTCTGTACACCGGGCGGCACCTATCTACGGGCATGTTTTTTGACCCGCTGGATACGAATTTCAAGTCAGTTTAAGGAAAAATGAAAAAAAAGGCGCATCCAGCGGGACTTAAACCCGCAACCTTCAGGTCTACGCGGTTGATGATTATTAAAAAGGCCGTGCGTAAAAGTTTGTATGTATTTCGGGCGTAATCAGCGTTTATGGACCTTACGTGTTAATAGCCCTCGCCTGCGGCTCGGGCTCTTATTTACACGTTGCGGTCCATAAACGCCTGTTTTACGCCCTTGATATATAGATAACAATTATTCGTGGTGTAAATAACCCGTTCATTATAGGTTATCATTCGGCAAGAAAAATCAGATAATTTTAAAATAGCATTTTAACCGTTAACCAGAGTGTTTTACAAAAGATTCTACAAATGGTCCCTGTAAGCACCAACTGTCCTCATAACCACCTTTAGACATCTAAATCTTATGAGGACCGTCCTCGTAAACACCGATAGATATCTAATTCTTATGAGGTCCGACCCCGTAAGCACCATCGGTACCCGTAAACACCGATAGTCTACAAATTTGGTCCCCGTAAACACCGTTTGACATATATATATATATATATATATATATATATATATATATATATATATATATATATATATATATATATATATATATATATATATATATATAAGTATATATAACTTTGATCAATTGATTTTCTACAAATTAGTGGAATACGGACGTTGTCACAAACAGAAAATGCTCACGGCTGAAATTAAAAGTGCGACCTAAATTTCACTCAATATTTGTAAATAATTTGTCAAGGTGCATTTAAAAGCTTGCAAAAATCAGTAATAACCGTAGGCCTGTATTATTTACGTGAAAAGATTTTCATTTTTTTTTCTACTTCTATTCGTAGAACCGACACGACTGTGTAAATTTGTATGAGAATAAATCGGGAAAATCATTACATATGTAATGGTGTGAGTACGAGAGAGACAGAAACACATATAAGGTATATTGGTCGGTAAAAACAAAGATGAAATATTTACCACATGTTATTAGTCATTACGTTGAATACCGTTTAAAGATTCAGTACATTAAAAAGATATAGATATACAAAAATCAGTCTGAGCTAATGTATTAATATCATAGTGACGTATCACATTGTGTTTGACAGATTATTTTATAATGCTGTTACGTAAGTATACATATAAAGTTTAGTATTTTATATTAATAATAATATTCAGTAATGAGTATTGTATTGTTGTCTAAAGTACCGTCACATGGTTGCAGTATATCCTGCGAGTTTTTAAGAAAAGTCGAGGAAATAAAGCAGTATCCCTTTCAATGGGGCGTTAATAAGTCATTCTAAATAAAACATGGCAACTAGCATTCATTCAAACCTCGCATTCCACTTGTATTTACGTCACAATGACAATTGGGCCTCGAAATGTAAACAAAACCAACCGCGAAAAATCGCACACTCTCAAATTACTTTATACCTATAATATATATTTAATACAAAAATTTTAACAAACGTGAAACAAAAATAGACAATAACGTTACTTTTTCTTTTTTTTGTTTTAACAAGGTTTGCATTCCTTAATTTACGATAATATTTGATAAAAAGTAGAACATGTCTCACTTTCGAAATCTGATAGTTTTGGAAATATGAGCAAAAGAGTAAATACAGAGAATAAAGATGTAAAAAATTTGCTCAGATCTGAATATTTTGAAAAGCATTAGCAATAATAGTATATTATTCAACGAGCGTATAATGGTAGCTATTATTCACGAAGATGAAGTTTACAACACGAGCCACAGGCGAGTGTTGTAAATCATCTGAGTGAATAATAGCCATTATACACGAATAGAATACTATACTTTGTCCACGACACAATTGCTATAATCACAACTTTAAAATTCTAAATTTACGCTATTATTAATGTAATTAAAGTTTCACCTATATATGACTTACACTAACTACGATCTAAATTTAAAGATTAAAGTGTTTAGCTTAGATGTAGTGGTAAAAGGTAGGTCGATTCTTTATACATGTGTTTTGTTTGTTTACACCATTGACATATAAATACGGATTAAAATGTCAAATGAAAATATAAAATTTGTCTAATATGAGTTATTCTCTTATAAAGTTTGGACATACGTTCTGTTGTGACGTCATGCAGTGTATAATGAACCATTATTCACTAGTGAATAATAGGTACTATTATTCTTTATGAAGCTCTTGTATAATGAACGTTTTGTAGAACAGTAGTGGACAAAAGAATATATTATTTAACCCTTTCATTTATTTTATTAATTTCATGTAAATATAGGTACTTATCATGGCAACTGTTAAGATTTTCCCAAACCATAATCATATTTTTCAGAACTAGTTTAATTTCAACGATTAGTATTAATATAAGTTCGAATAATATATTTTACCAAACAAGAGAATGAAATAGTTTATTAATCAATAATAATCGGAAATTCCGTAAAGCTATGTTGTCTAGATATTTCCATAATATTTACATTTTAGTTATTATAAAATTAATAAATTTTCAAAACAGCTTGTTTATGTCCATTGGTCGGTATAATCTGGTTTTCTGGTTTTGCATATTATAAATAAATAGGTATAAATTGTATCCTACGTGTTATTTTGATGTATAAGCTACAGTCCGGGACAAAAAGATAGCCCACCCATTAATAATCAATTTCAACCATTGACATTTGCCTCTTGGAAAACACTTTTTCCTCTTTTCGTAGGTAATGGTAATAGTGAGCCCAGCCATCAGGACCATCAAGATTATTTTTTTTTTTCGTCTGTGAACAAAACTGTTTTCCACTCGTCTTTCCATTGGACATGTTTACGGGCAAACTCCTTTCTTCTTTCTTTATGCGGCGAGCTTAAAGGTGGAATACCTTTCATTTTCTTCCTCTTGATGTGAGGAGCTGCACGAATGACCCTTTGGCCATTTTTCACATTCGTCACTACACCTGCTCTCGCCGCAATTTGACGGGCCGTTAAAGTTGAGTTGGACGCTACCCTTAAAATTGCCCGTTTTTCATGTGTTGTTAAAGCCGGCGGTCTCCTAGGTGATTTCTTCGTCCCATAGCTTTCTGGAGACTTTAAAAAATTTAAAATTACCTTCCTACTCCTACCGGTATTTTTTGAAATATCGGAAATACAAAAACCCCGATTTTTCATTCGCTGAATGATATTTTTTCACTTGCTGTCAGTGATTTTGCTCGTCCCATCGCACTAATTTAATGTTAACAGCAGGAAAGCAGAAACAGAACTGGATTAGCATTATCTACTCAGAGGGATTTGGCTTTGTTTGTAAATAAACAGCAAGTGTGCTATCATTTTGTCTCATCCAAAATCAAGTAATTACACGAATTCTCGCAATTATTTTTTTCCTGCTTCCTAATGGATCAAATTGGACCATATTTGAGCAGAATACACTGCAGATTAATTCAAAAAATATATATATATCAATGATTACAATTGATTATGATGAAAAATATTGGGTCGGCTATCTTTTTGTCCAAGACTATTATTGTAAAGTTTCTTTAAAATCCATTTAGTAGTTTTTACGTGAAAAAGTAACAAACATCCATCCATGCTGACAAACTTTCGCGTTTATAATATTAATTGTTTGTTAAACGAAATAATCTTTCAGGATTATCTCTACATCATTTATGAATTACTTGACATTGTTCGTAACTAATGTACCGTTGAATTTTAAGTTCATTTAAACTTTGCTCTCGATTTAGGGCAAAAATAAATTTCCAAGTACAATGTTACATCCCCTGCATTATGGTCAACCAATCCAGGTATCTTCGAAATAATCGAGGAGAACCTTGAACTCTCGTTAAAAAATTTCTTGGTCGCAGAGATAATCAAAAGCCTTAACTACGTCATTTGTGGGAACAACTGCCAATGCCGGAAGCATTTTTAAAGTTAAAGGTATCTCTAGATTCTACTCGTATTCCCTTTGTTATTTGTTTGAATGTATATAGCGAAAGATGTATTGGCGAAAATAAAAAACATCCTCTATGTATTTGGTTATTCATGTTGTACAGACCTTATAGTACCTACTTGGTGCTGCACCAGCAGGCAGAATATTTTTTATTTATACCAGAGGATTGGCAACATTGTTCTTTATACCATGAGTTGGATAAATTTTTTCAGAGAGCGATTTGAAAGTCCACTGTTTTTTGGTTTTATAACCCTGTTGGGTTTACCATCTACGACACCGACACAATTCGAAAAAGTAGCTCAAAATTGTTCAGCAATGTTTAACCACATTTCGCCAATCCGCGTGATCCGTTCTCGAAGTGTGTCAAAGAAAATGATCGCAACATTTGGGTCAAAATCTGGACATGTGGCAACAATTGCTTTAGAAGGTCGAAGAACAGTTACTTCCGATTGGTTAGAAACGTTTGTTTGCCAGTAGTTATCGCGTAATTTCGATAAAACAACACACAACGGTGAATCATTCTACACCAGGACCATGCAAGTGCTTGAACTGCCCAAAACACAATCGAGTCTTTGGAGCTTCAAAACATTAAATTGTTAGATCTTGACTTCTTCCCGCTCCCACAGATCAAGAACTCAATGCGTGGGCAGCGATTTCATTCGCCAGAAGAAGCCATCGATGCCTTAAAAAAGCAATTTTGCAGCTGTCAACTGAAGACTGAAATAAGTGTTTTCCAATTGGTTTGAACGTATGCAAAAGTGTATCGATCTTGGTAGGACATATCTTAAAAAGCAATAAAGAAGTTTAATCCTATATATTTTTTTCTTTATGGCCATATGCTAAACTAATAAGACAACCCTCGTATGCTATACAACATCCATACTTAAACATATAAAATTTAAAAAACATCGTCCTCTTTATTTTACTAAATAGTTATAACTTGCAATTAGAAACTTTACTGATTTTACCAATAATATTTAACACAAAAACACGAATTACAGTCGTTATAAGAACTTAAAATAATAAAAAAGAAACGACAATGTAGGTAAATTGCACACGATAATCTCACATTAGTTTCCTTTCCCAGCTGATCGCGGCTTAAATTCAAATGCCCTACTTTATTCGTAATATTTGAAAATCCAACTAAAATTTCACCTAATGAAACTTGTCGAAGGCTGTGTTCTATTACTCTAAAGAGATGTCTGGGTTGATGTTCCCGGAAATAAGCCAGTTCTCAGGAGTATGACAGGTCAGTGCTCTTCAGAGATTAGTTGGTTTCCGCAAGATTGGGAACAAATCATATTGCTGACACTTTCTCGGAGCCATCAGTAATTTCCGAATTTTCGCTTTGAATTATCAATCATGTCGTCAACAGGAAAATGAATCAAGAGAAAATTGGTAAACTGTACTTTAAAATTAAGCGAGTTATTACATATTTCTGGGTCATCTATGGTAACATGTAAACGTTACCTATAAAATTCTCAAAAAAAGTTTTTCATATCACATGCATTAAAACAGCTAGTTTTGATCCCTCTTTTGCCAGTCGAAACAAGACAATTTCAGACCAACGCAACTGTCAGTCAGAAACAACGTTGTTTCTCCCCTAGGGCAGAAACAAATGACATTTTTTCAAATCTGTCAGAATGTTTCTGACCGACAGTTGCATTGCTCTGAAACATTCTTACTTCGAATGGCTACAGAGATCAAAACTCGCTGTTTCAATATATGTGATATGAAAAATATAATGTGTGACA
Organism: Altica lythri; assembly: GCA_964028335.1. Lineage (NCBI taxonomy): Eukaryota > Metazoa > Arthropoda > Insecta > Coleoptera > Chrysomelidae > Altica > Altica lythri. The sequence continues at coordinate 61,143,238 of OZ034805.1, read as the reverse complement.
AGGGGTGCAAGATGACAATATACTATTTTGTTGCAGTCCTGTATAATTATAAATATGTTTCGTTTATAGAGCTTTTTAGAAATGTATAGTTATTTATAATAATAGAATAAACAAAGAAGCGAGAGTACAGTGTCACCCACGAGGGTGCTGAAGTCAAAAATGGTTTATAGAAGAGCAAAAGAGAAATTCTGCAGAACAGTTATCAAGAGAAAGCCTTAGATAGGAAGAAATGGAGAAAAATCTCCAACCAAGCCAGGCCTGCAAGGCCTGTCCTGTGTACTCTATGTTTTAATCCAGTATTTTCGAAGGTAATAGATCTATCATCTATTTATCAATCTATCTAAAACGTCGAATTATATTTTAGTACTTACGGAAGGCCTTTGAAACGATTGATTATTTAAACGAATCAAATTATATAATTGCCCATATTCCCCTGATTTCTTAGTGTTTTTCAGCAATTAAATTAAACAATTTTTGTCCCGATATCGCTGAAAATATTAAAAATAGTGATTAAATTAGGTTGTTTTCATTTCCTTTAGTAAATAGTGCGATACATTAAATATTATTAAGTGTAACAGCTCAAGACCCAACGTGACTATCAATTTCACTTAACCTGCAGCATTATTATACATTATTGCAGCTACCATTCATTTTGATAAAAATTGACTTCCAAAAGCTAAAGGAAGCTATCAAAAAAGCAATAAAACTGTGTTTTATGGGTTACTTCTGACCCAAATCAAAAAAATGTCTTGTGAAATACAACCGAACCATACTTATCGACCTAGTAACTTGAATGTTTTACGCTTGTAAAGTAAATGTTTTCACCCGGTAAAATAGGTTCAAAACTTCAAAGCTTTAAATTTGTTACGGAACTTCGGATAATTCTCCAAGGGTGCAGAATGTTAATGTTTTATGTGAAGACAGTTTGTTCTGTCCTGTTTCTAGGCCGCATAAGGTAAGGGTGATTTATTGGAATCTAAACATTGGCCCTATCCACGAAACTCGTGATATATTACCGTTCCCAGAGAACTTATCAAGTAATAAACTTGGCCGATTTACAATTAATTACATACTTGACTTCGAAAATCTTAAATTAACTTTTGAAGAATTAAGCTTAGCTGTTGGGAAGTAAAAATAAATAGCCGTATGCTGCAGTATTACGAATTCTTCACGAATTGAACGAATTTTGAAACGATTTAATGAGAAAACTTCACCACGGAGTATCGGCATGAAAATTAGAGCAATAAGACAGGTAGTTCATATAAAACATGTTTTTACCATCGCTAATGCCGAAACGCTAATAGCAGTAATTAGTCGAATTATCGTTTCAGAGCTATGGTTGTGATACCTTATTCTCGAATTATTTATTAAAAAGTCTTCTACGAATATTCATACCACCTTATATGGAAGTACCGGTACCCTAACACGTAATTTTTAGCCTTCGAGGTTTCTGATAAATGAGAAGAATATATAGAATTACACCTACTCGTCCATTACAACACCTGAAATATGTCAATTTTGTGCCTTATGGTTTCGTGACTATAACTTTTTGGATAAATAACCATCTGATTTATTAACTCTCTAAGATCATTTATATCTATATGTCCCACAAAAGTTTTAAATTTGTGGACCAAAACCATAATAAAATTAAAAAAATTTATGAATTCACAGTCTACAAAAAAAATCATGTCATTTATATATAGCAAAAAAAGTAATGGACCAAGAACACTTCCCTGTGGTATACCCAGATTAATTTCAACCTCCTTTGTTATAAATTTTTACTTTTTGTTTGCGGTTTATTAAATAATTTTGAAAACTGTCATAAACTACACCATTGCTGATTCTTAATTCTTGATTCTTGATACTTGATTCTGGATTCTGGATTCTGGATTCTGGATCCTGGATCCTTGATTCTTGATTCTTGATTCTTGATTCTTGATTCTTGATTCTTGATACTTGATACTTGATTCTTGATTCTTGATTCTTGATTCTTGATTCTTGATTCTTGATTCTTGATTCTTGATTCTTGATTCTTGATTCTTGATTCTTGATTCTTGATTCTTGATTCTTGATTCTTAATTCTTGATTCTTGATTCTTGATTCTTGATTCTTGATTTTTGATTCTTGATTCTTGATTCTTAAATCTTGATTCTTGATTCTTGATTCTTAATATAAGTTTTTATACTTTCTAAAATTTCAAAAATCCCATGAGATATATCAATATTTCTAAATTTCTGCACAAAAAAAAATTAATAGTACGCTAGTCCAAGCTTTGATTAGCATATAAAAAACATTTTTTTATTTTGAATACTTTTTTGTGTCATACACACAATATAACCTAAATTCCTTTTTGCTAACCACCATAAAAACAAATATATTTTAAATCCCACGATAAATCTCCATTATACTTTTAAAACAATGATTGGCTTTGTTAATTCATTTGGGGATTACAAAACTATACTTTTCGAGCTTCGAAAAGTAGATTTAACTTTAGTTCCAATGGGCTATCTCCAAATTAAGGGTTTAGAAATATCCGCAATACACTGACGTTTCTGCGTATATACCAATGAAGCATTAACAATAAAAGAAAAAGTTCCTTTTGTTTAGATTGAAAAATAAATTGACAAATGCTAATGTATCTCCAGTGACAAAAGTTTTTTTATTCTCCAAGGAATACATATAAAATAAACTTAACAACAAGATATAATAAAAATAGAAGATAGAAAATTGGATCAAACAGGTATGTAGATTGACATAAAATCCAAAATTTAAATTATTATGTTTCAGTTACTTTATTCAGATTTAGAACAATTATTAAAGAAATATGAATGAATTCGAAATAAATAAATGGGTGAAACAAGGTGACTCTCTGTCAGCAATACTATTTAACCTGGCAGTAGATTTTGTGTTAAGAAAGATCCATAAGGGAAACCTAAGAGCATCAGGTTACCAACTAATCGCCTATGCAGATAATATACTGCTAGTAACAAAAACCATAAAAATCATGGAAAAATTATTACTTAATGGAGATTGAACAAGAGGAAAAGAAGATGGGACTAAAAACTGATGAAAATAAAACAAAACTAACGAGACTCGGTAAAGCAAAACAAAATAGAGAGATAAGGATAGGAAATAAAAAATACGAAGAAGTACAATAATTGAAATACCTGGGCGGTATGATAAACAGCAAAGGGGAAAGAAAAATGGAGATCAAAGAAAGAATAATTGCGACAAACCGAGTATACCAAGCAAATAGAAAACTACTAAAAAGTAAAATATTGTCCAAACAGACAAAAATGAATATTTATAAAACAATAATAAGACAAATAACAATGTATGCAGCAGAAACGATGACTGTGACAAAAAAAGAAGAAGAGAAATTAAGGATAAATTAACGAAAGATAATAAGAACAATAGTGGGTCTAGTGAAAATCTAAGAACAGAGTATAGAAGGAGAACGAATAAAGAAATTTATATATAAAGACAAGGACCAGAAACAATCTCAAAAGCTATGGTATTATGGAAACCAGGAGGAAAAAGGAGACGTGGTCGATCCAGATCGAAATGGTTAACTGAAGTAGAGAATGACCTAAGCAGGGCAGGAATTACAAAATGGAAAGAGAAGACAAAAGCCCGGAACAAATGGAGACATATAAGCGAACAAATACAATGATGATGGGGACTGATCCCACATGGGGTGTTAAGCCATGTACTATACTATACCAAGAAAAATGGTATAAGTACATTACAAAGGAATTGAATGAACTGCTCATCGAAGCAAAACCTATAACATTATTTGGAATGCTTTGGAATTAACATTTGTGATTATGCTTTTGTTTTGTTACCTATATACCTACTATGTAGTATAACTATAATTTCAATGTTAAAAAGAATTTTAATATTGAAGATTTATATTCTTATATATTAAAGTTTTGCTGCAGTTTTTATTGGAAATTACATTTTAACTGCAGATTGCAATACTTTTACATTTCCAATAAGTCTTATTCTGAGAAACATATTAAACTTATCTCAAAGTAATTTTTAAGTATTGCCTTATTTAAAAGTTTTCATTCCGATAACTCTGCAGTAATAATAAACTATGAGATTTCTTTTAAATTGCGTATATATTCTAAATACATTTAGCTTTAGGTCACATCCAGATACCTGTGTGAACTTAGCAGTAATTTCTAGCAGTAAATTTATAAGTACCTATAATTTAGTTGTTGCTGAAAAGATAAAGGAAATATAGTCACAGTGTATGTTATTAGTGCACGGCTCTGATTATGAGATTCGGTTTTCTTCAGTAAAATTTACTTCACACTGGTCATCCAGATATATTTGATTTCTAATATGATCCTAAATGAACTTTTATAGGTCTATACCAAAGTCTGTTATAAAAAGAAAAGCAAACGAAGTTTTTCATTAAGGAAATGACCTTTATATAGTTAGAATTAAGTACTATACTCCCATGGCGCCGTTTGTAAATACATAGCATAGAAGAACTTCTAACAAACAATAAAATACCTATATAGTTTTAAATGTGTTCTCCGCCTATCTCTGGTCTGGGCTGGGCAAAACGATAAAACCTGTGCCAGTAATAGATGGAACACATTGCGAAATAAACAGCTGAATAAAACGCATATTTCACTTCTTTTTATGCCTTTTTCTGTGTATGTTTACAGGGTGCTTCATACTAATTCCGTTTTATAGAATCTTAATGTTTTATAAAGTGTTAGATACGAAAGACATAAAAATTTTATATATAAGGAAAATACTTCATTAATTAACAGGAAAAAAAAATGTCACTTCCTTTTGAAGTAATCTAATTGATCGTTGATTACTTGTGGAACATTATACTAATTGAATTAAGAAAACCAGATTCAATCGCTCATATCTCTCCCGCTAAAGTGTATATTGATATGCGCCTTTTACCAAAAATTTGCAATTTTAATTTTATAATTTGCACCATCGTTAAATTTGTGAAATAAGTAACTGCACCTACGTTCACTACCATTCAAAGGAACTTTTTTTTTGTTGAAAGTATCTTGGTATCAGTTAAACAGTTGGTATGCCACATACAGACGACTCAGACCAGACCATAGAGAAAATATAATAGACGAGAATACTATAATAGACCAGACCATAAATATCAGAGTATACGAGATGATCTACTTGAAGCCACTAATAACCCGATACACGGTTTTGCAGATGATGACAACCTACACAGCAGCAAAGCGCACAACCGTCCCATATTTCTAGATATTCTGGAAGAGGACAGAAGATCCAAAACGGCTTCTCTCAATCAAGATTTGAGAATTGTTGACAAGTGGGGAAGAAAGAATCTTGTTAATTTCAACGCTTCCAATGCAAAGACATCCAAAGCCTATCCAACAAGAGACAAACTTACGACTCATCAATCACAATGAATGATCAGACACTAGAAGCAAGCGACTCCATTACGCTGGTTGGTATAACGATCTCCCAGGACTTAGGTACTATGAAACGAACATATTGCATCCATAGCAACTGCACCAGGAAAGAAATTAGGTTTTCTGTTTAGAGCACGGAAGTATTTCTCTCCATCCAACTCTTTACAAAGCCCAAATACGACCTAATCTTAAATACTGCTCGCATGTATGGAGTTTAGCAGCTCGGTCAAGGCTCAGAGCTGTTGATGCAATACAAAGAAGAGCAGTTCGACTAATAAACGACACCAGTATCACCAAAAACCTAGCCCCATTGTACCACCGAAGAGCAGTGTCTAATCTCTCCCTGTTTTACCGATACATAAACGGATTTTGCTCAGAGGAACTCCCGCTCTATAGTGCCTCCACTTGCCAGACCAACCAGAGCAACGCGACATACCAACTCCATGCACCCTTATACTGTTCAGGGCCAGACATTGAGAACGGATCGATTCGATCGTTCCTTCATCCCCAGTGTCTCTAGATTGGGGAATTCCTTACCTTCCCAGGTCTTCCCCGCTTGTCCTAACTTGCAGGTCTTTAAATCCCAAATTAATAAATTGTCTCTTTTGCCCCATAAGATGTTCTCGGTACATTTGTATTTGGGTCTATACCTACGAGGACATTCTTAATATAAAAAAAAGATTATAAATATATATCATGTAAACATAAACAATCCAAATCTTTGTGTGGCATACCAACTGTTCAACTGAAACCAACACACATTCAATTTTTTTCAAAAAAGTTCCTTTTTGATGCTAAAAACACTATTTTGGATCCACCATTTCATAAAAGTATCATACTCTTTTGTATAATTTTCTTTTGATTTTTCTGACTGCAAATTTGAAGTCACCACATTTATCTTTTCTATATCTTCTGAAGTACATATTTTAACCTCAGAATCTTCTTTATTTATAGAAATAATAAGGAGGTGACAAAGAGTAAATTCTTTATCAAAGTCCTTATTTAAACGCAGGAAACCTGATTCAATTATTCACCACCTATGCTGTACCGGTCCTGACATACCCTTTTGGAGCCCTACAGTGGGTAAAGAATGATTTGGAAAAAAGAAAATCTCATCATCCGAAATCAGCAGTCCTTATGAACACACTACTATGAAAAGAAAGAATAAGAGCTGTTATTGACGCTAGGGTGCACGGATCAACCGACCCGGAAACCCTGAAATATTCTTCTCCTGATGAAAACACTTAAAGATGCTGTAGTAGCAAGGGGATAAAAAAAACAAGAAAAAACAGAAAAAAAAAAGAAAATAACAAAGACTATAACAACAAAGGTAAGCAAGGTAACCACCTTGCATGAGTCATATATTCTTTACTACATATAGTAACCAACAATACATTAGTGCATGACTAATCCTGAACCATCAGATTAAAAAAAAGGAGTAAAGGCAAAAAGAGTGGTTTTAGCTGCCAAAATCGCTACACAGTCCTACACTAGCTGAATAGGGAAGAATCTCATTCTAGGTGTAGATAAAGTATTTCTCAGGAAGTGCTGCCTCCAGCACTGATGTTATGTTCAAAGATGGTTTCCTGCAGGAAGGACAAGAACGGCACATAAAAAAAACGTTTGTCTATTGAATGTTGTTCTGCCAAATAATAAAAATGTTTTGGATAAACACAACGAGAATGTGTCAAAATTTACAGATCTTGCCATTGAGATCGAACAGATGTGGCATACTAAGAAGGTCGAAGTGAAACCATTGATCGTGTCTTCTACTGGGCTGATCCCCAAGAGTATCTTGGAAGGCTTTAATAAGCGGGGACTCCATAGGAATACATTCATCGACATACTGAAGGGAGTGATTCTGAACACATTTCATATTAAAGAAAAGAAAGGAAAACAAGTATTTTAGTGTGTAAAAAAAATTTTAAATTATTAGCTGAGCAGTTTCGGCCTAACACCGGCCATCAACAGAGCTAAAAGTCCAAAGTATAATCAATACCCCAGAAGTGAAAAGATCGATAGACCATTCAACAATAAGGAACTGAAGCCAACAAATCCCGTTTGCAGTTAAAGGGACAACATAACTTGTAGACCGGTTTCGCCCTATTGGGGCTCGTCAGTACAAGGTATATGTTGTCGTCAGCGAGCTTAAAGCATAATCGCTGACTCTAAAATCACGATCTATTTATAACCACCGAGTAGTGGAAGTGTAAAAGATGTGATAGTAGTGACATCTTCACCTCTAACTGCAAACTAGAACTCGATTTGACTATAAACAATTCCCACAGATGGTGTTCATTGTTAAATTCAAATCAGCGAAAGTTGGGGATCCTGACTAGTGGTTTTATGGCCTTTATGGCTACCTAACCAAACCTAAAATAAGTATAAGAAAGTGTTAAAATATTTCGAATATTATTATTTTATGAACAAAAACGTGCAACATGCTTCTTTACTCAACGTAAAGATTCCGTATAAACAATTATTTACTATCATAATATTTATGTATATATAAATCATAATGAATGTGGCTGTCTCGTCATTTTTTCATTTTTGTCATTTTTCTTCAAATCTTTCTGGCGCTTATAATATGCCCTTTGACGTTCACAATTTCTTTTTCTTTTTAGCTCTTTAAGTCTATAAAACGAAAATAGCTAGGTATAAATAATAGGTATAAATAATAAGGTATAAATAGTGTAATTACACACCAAAAATAAAATGTATGCATATAGATTATAGGTACTCACTATTTTAATTCAATATTTTTTCATCACTTTCTTCATTAATAAATCCACTTTGTTTATTCATATTTAATACAAACACTTTATACACAAAAAACTACTAGCAATGTATTTTGGTTGACAAGATAAAAAGCTGTCAATTCATTCAATTACAGATTTAATTTTATTTAATATAGTAGGCAGAATCGCATGAGCGCCGCCAGGATTATTTTCATCTACACACTATTATGATCTAATATATATAGAATGTAGAATGATTTGGACAGCAACCGCGATGCCTTTAGTTTTTATTCAAACAATAATTTAATAAAAAAATTAAAAAATATATAATTTCCTGGTAAATTCAGGTATTTTTTTCCATAGCAGGGGGGTGCAAGCGCACCCTCTTGCACCCTGCTGCCGGCGCCCATGAAAAATCGTGTCAGGTATTTTGTAATTAGGTTTTGTTTCCGGTTTCTGTTATTAGAATGACGTCACGTCCGTTAGAATAACGTTTTTACTCCTAGTCTCGCTAAAGAAGTTTTACTTCAAAATATTAAATTCAAATTAAAATAGAAAATAGTATATTATTTAACAAGCCTAGTTATTATTTAGGAAGATAAAGTTTATAAGACGAGCCGCAGGCGAGTGTTGTAAATCATCTGAGTGAACAAAAGCTATTATACCTACACCAGTAGAATACTATACTTTAGTATGAGGGTTTTAATTAATGTATTAGTATTTTAACATATGATTTTGTCTATACAACCTTCTGATGAAATTTTGTACAATCGATAATAAACATTATGTATGTCATTACGAATATGATAATTGCAGTGACATAATCTTCACTTTTAAATATGAAAATTTATCTAATATTTTATAATTCAAATTTTGTTTTTTAGCCACACAAGATATTTTATGTCCATTCTCATGTTAGCTTTATTTAATACTAGTTGTACTCGCAACGTCGTTCGCGTGGCGTGTGATTGTTGCATAAAAATTTCTTACCCCACCCTATTTAAGGAATGGGAGAGAAATTTTTATTCACCAGATGTTAAGTTGAAAGAAGACAAATACATCTGTGAAAACCGCATTAAAATCGGATCAGTAATTTTCATGTGATGCGCGCACAAAGATACAGACAGACAGACAGACAGACAGACAGACAAACACATCTAACCACATTTTTGAGTTCTATTTCGATGTACCCGCGACGTCGTTCGCCTGGCGTGTTGTATAAAAATTTCTTTTCTCACCCCGTTAAAGGAGTGGGGGGGAGAAAGTTTTATACCCCAGATGTTAAGTTGAAAGAAGACAAATACGTCTTTGAAAACCGCATTCGAATAGGATCAGTAGTTTTCATGTGATACGCGCACAAACATATACATTTCTACAGTTTTATTATATGTATAGGTAGATGAATGTGTAAAAAACAATTTTTAGTAATGAGTTACAAAAATATTTAATCAAATTTAAGATCATTTTTAATTGGCGTCACTTACGTCAAAAATGTTTTTTGGTAATTATTTTTTTTCAATTTCGCACAAACTTTTTAATGCAGGCATCTTTTTTATTAAATTAAATTATACTTGTTAGAAATATGTAAATACGCCTCTTTTTGAGAAAAAACATTTTTGTAGGTAACGAACCGCGTGCAATTTAAATTTCTTTTTTTTTAATAAATACGGGTGGGCTTTTCAGGGATGGCAAACAATAATATAGAAGCCAATTTAGATTTCTTTTAGATGATGCTAATTAAGTGATATTTGATAAATAAAAAAATAAAAATACGTCAAATATTTCTCAACAAGAAAATTCAGATAACTTACAAACTTATTGAAATTTAAAAGTTAGACAAACAACAAATTACATTTAGAAACAAGGATAAAGATAAAAAAGCGCCTTCGTGATGCAGGCGGATCAGACCTTATACAACTTTTATTATCATCTTTCTTTTTATTTTAGACAAATTCAAGAGCTTTCCTCACGGAGTGATGAAAAATAGAATACGCAAATCGTACGGTGCGCAGGTAATCCCATCACTCGTGTTTATTTATCGCGCTGGCCTTCGGCTCGTGCGACAATCGCACTCGTGATGGAATCGCACTCGTTACGTAATGTAGGTACTATTGTCAAACGTTACATACCGTATTAAACTTTCTAATAGTTTTATTTCTACTAATAAATATTCAAGATAAAAATTAATCAGTTATCTACATATTGCCTACCTTGTGTTTATACCCGGTTGGGGTACAGAAACCATAGACTTTAAATAAACTATTATTTTCATGCATCGATTTGACAGATAATCTCTTTTTCTATATAATGTCATATATGTGCTTAAGGAGGGATTGAGTAAGTGTCTTTGTGACATGGATTGAATTAAAATATTATTAATACCGCTCACTAACCATTAAAGCATCTATGACGGACTAGTTAAGGGCGTTACCGGCTATAGGTAGAAATCGTGGGTTCGAGTACTATCGGATCTGACTTATTATCGATTTCTCCTTATTGCCATTTTGTTTGTCGAATTTCCAAATTTCAAAAAATCCCATGAAAGATATCTCAAAATATTCAGTTCACTAACATTAGAAACTGTTATGAATCAACTGCTAAAATAATTTAGACTGTAATATTATTGCTATATCGTTATATTTTGAACACAAGATTCTGGCATTGATATGTTCTTAATGAGACATCCGATATGTTTATCAAGTCAGTAATTGGAATAAAAAATTAGAGTAAAGTTTATATCCACAAAGTTTTGCTTTACGATAATTAACCTATTTAAAAGGGAAATGTTGGGAAAAAGATAATAAGAAGACGATGAATATTTACTCGACAAAGCAAGAATTTCATCAAGGACACTTCTTTACATACTGAGTCTGAGGCCATTATCAAAAGTGACTGCTAGGTAAACTTTGAGAGCGAAGGTAATTAGTTAAAGTTTCAAAGCTGAAATTCAGAGGATCATCAAATGAATATAACTTGAGGCAAAGAGTAGTGGGAAAATGCTCGAGGTTGATAACACTTTTTAGGGATTTAATTTTAAACGGTTTTTTCATGTGGTTGCCAAAATATAACTCAAAGTTACATTTTATGGTGATTCGCAACATTAAGCTAGCACTATTAGGCTAACTAAAAATAAAACTTTAATTAATTTTACTTTTTACAGTAATTTGTTCTCAGTGTCGCACCGAAGATTTGTATTACAAGGTATTGTTTAGTACCTACACTTTTTCCTGCTTTAATCATAAGGTTCTAACTTTTTTCTCCGTAGATTTTACGTACATTCGTTTTCTTTTATTGCTAAGTTATTTTAATGTATTTCTATTTCTCAGAGATTACTTTTTCTATTTGATGTCCCGGTATCTTGTTCTTACTCGAGACGATGTAAATTAAACCGCTCTAGATATTCCTATTTCAACTAATCATTGATCAGTACGAAAATCGATTGTGCTTCGGTAAGCCACACAGTACCCAAAACGGAAGTAAGTTTATTAATAACGGTAGGTAATTACGAGAATCCAGGGCTTTTTGGGTTTTTTAAATTTAGCCGTTAACTATTCTAGCAGAGTTGTCATCGAGTTGATACAGTTCCTGAAAAATTTGGAACTAAGACTGTGTGCTGGAAAACAGAAAGTCGGGACTTCACCGCCTCCAGAATCGCAAAAATTAGTAGAATACTGTCATAACAAGAAGCTACAGTTACTCATAGGATGTGACGCCAATGCTCACAAATGTAGTATGGGAAAGCACAGATACCAAAAAAAGAGGTGAGCAAATTATAGAATTTATTCTCAATAAGAATCTTATTCTACACAATATAGGAAACAACCCTACCTTTGTAACAAGAATAAAAAAAGAAGTGCTAAACATAACACTAAGCACACTTAATCCAAGAGATCTTGTGAAAGATTGAAGAATTTTGAAACCAACTGGGAAAATTATAACACTAACCTAAACCTTGCAGGCCTTCGAGCCACAGAGAAAGCCAAAAACCACTCAGTATAAGAGAATGATCTCATAGAATTAAATGAGACAATACTCGAGGCCTATGTATCAAGCTGTGCTTTTCAGAGGACTAGAAAGTTAAACGACGCAATATGGTGTCAAATCTAAGATCCAAAACACGGAAGTCGCTGAATAAAGCCAAGCGTAACGGGGATTGGCAAAGTTACAGGAAGAAACCCACAACCTACAATAAAGAGACCAGAAAAAGCTAAGAGAAATAGCTTTATGAAATTCTGCGAACAAATAGACTCTACACTTTCTACTGTAAGGCCACACAGAGTCCTGCCAAAAGAAGATTAGATACAGTAATGGCACTGCGAAAGCCCAATGGACGCTTCACAGAAAACGAAAAAGAACTAGCCATGCTCTGGCTAGAAACTCACTTTTCTGCAGGAAAAAACACTCCAGAAGATACGATTTATAAAACTAAAATACCAACCACAGAAGACACTGCAATGCCAAACATATATGCAGTGAAGAACAACTATAAACACCTTTTAGCTATTCAAAACTCCTGGAACTAACGGACTAGTTCCTGCTCTACTACAACAAGGGCAGGAGGCAATTATTTCTCATTTGATCGAATCAGTAGGAGCACTTATGAACTGGGATGTAAACCAGGAGTGTGGAGTAGGGCCAGAATCACCTTCATCCAAAAGGCAGGGAAATGAAACACCACACACCCCAAATCCCTTAGACCAATCGTTTGTTCTTAAGACGATGGAAAAAGCTGTAGACAATGACACTAGAACAGAAGTCCTGGAACACGTGCCACTGCACCCTCGTCAACATGAGTATCAATGATCAATGATACAATTGACAGATGAAATCCAAGACGCTCTCAACAGAAAAGAAACCGTAGTATGTGTCTTTCTAGACATAGAAAGGGCCCTTGACAATACTCCACATAAGGCTGTCAAAACAGCACTTAATGATAGAAAAGTAGATAGAACGACTTCCACCTGGTTGTCGGAATTGCTGTCTAAAAGAAGTGCAGAAATGAAGAACGGCTAAGACACTATCTCCAATTCTCCAGATGTTGTCCGCAGGGGAGTTGCATCCTTACTCATGTGGGGTCTTACTATGGATAGCTTACTCTAGCAATTCACTGAACTAAACTTTCTATAAGTCTGAGGAAACATCAGAATTATAGAAAGTGTAACTGTCACCCCTAATTTTGCTCACACATCATGAGTGAAAAAGGCACACTTTAAGTGAATAACTTTTGAGTTGTTGATTCTTTTGCCTTTTTTTGTGATATTAAATTACAGTAAAAAGTGTTATTTTTAACTTCTTATAACCTCAGTAAGTGCGTTTGTTCTTCACTAAAACAACTAAGGTAATTAACAGTACATTTTTTTGCCATCAAACTGGTTCAACCTCGGACAGAATTGCCGTTTTTTCTTTGTTTTGGAAATAGTCTTTAAGATTATAATGGTTTCTATCAACAACTTGATGTATCTTTATAAGAGGTCTAAATCTGACTCGAATAATTTCAGTTTTGATTTTTAAAAGCAGTAGATAGAAACCTTTGCGAAAAATTTTCTTTTTTGTGTAAAATTTTTTTCTCACGGAAAAATATTAATTTTAGTCTTCTTATAATAAAGTCTATTTCTATAAATTATTTAATTCGTTTTAACATATCTACAGTATTTTATTTTTCATTGTACATAAAAAGAAATATGTATTTGTTAGTGAAATAAAATCAATATTGTTGTTGTCGCCAATATTGATGTGTCCCTTCGGAAATATATTTTTCGATTGGATAGAAATTATACAATAAAGAAGGAAATAACAAACTCACCCGACAGCAACGGAACAGTACCAAATTGTATTATTACGCCAGAATATAGCCTATCAATTAAGTAAATCCTTGTTTTGTGCTCGGCGAACCGTACACCGAGTTCTCAAAGGAAGATTCAGTGGTATATATTGGACAACTGCCAAATGAAATTATAACTGATATCAATTTAATTACGGCAACGCCGACAGACTCTAGCTTCGTCTTACTTAATGAGAGTTTAATATTTCAGCCTTGTCTAGAAGGCGTGTTCTTCTACAATCAGATATATAACTCCGAATTAGGCCCTCGAAAGTTAATGAGAGCTTTCTTTATCAGTTCATGTTCCCAAGCTCGTTAGTTCGATATAAATGAGAGAGCTTTAATTGGATAAGTTAAGCCGTGTTGAAGTAAACTTTAGCTTTCAAATAATTTTATTCCATATAATAGAATAGGGAAAGGTGATTGTTAAGTAACTGAGCTCGAATGTTAGTCCCTTTAAGTTTCTATTGTGACCACTTTTAGAATGTCACTAGATATTTTGTAAGAAAATTTATTACTTTACATAGAACAAATGCGCGATCGTTACCTAAATTATTTATACAGAAAAATTAATATAAAGAATAAAAATATGTACAGTTAGATAAGATTTAGAAATTCTACCCAAGCATTGACAAAAAAATTTAGAGGAAGAGCCATAGTGACCAATTTTCAGTCGTCATTTCAAAAGTGTTGAGAATTTACTGACTCAATGTTTAATATCTGCTCGACAATAGAAACCACTTCTGGCAGCCCCCAATGACCGGGGTAAATTGCCCTAAAATTTTAAAGAGGGCAGGAAATAAGAATTATTTTAGTTAAAGTATCAGTCACGGAATTTCTACAGATTTTGAATGCTCATAGTTCGATCCAAGTTCGATCAGTCTCAATCTGAAAACATATTGTTTCAAGAAGGATTTGCCTGATAATCCATTCTCATACAGAATTAAGTTTCCTCGACCAATTCCGATACACAAAACAGGGAAGCATTAAATGGTAGCACTACCCTGAAAAGATAACATTTAAAAAATTTTAACTTGAGGCAGTAGGATTAAACATGCGAAAAAATAAGTATAAAACCAGTTTCTGGACTTTACATTAGTATAATACACCTTTTAAACGGAAGAGAATATGAAAAAAACAGGTCAAATGAGTGATATAGAAACACTCTGTTTATATACATTATCAAGTGGAAGACTAATAGAAGTATTTGTATATTTACAAGTTTTTTCGTAAACGCAGTTTCCTGATGGTTAAATCTGAATTCACATGTTTATTAGTTATTTGTTAGTGCAGTTCTTAGCCCCGTACTTTTATACCAGTATTTTATTTAGATTACATTTAATGGCCTTCTTCTAGTACCGCGATCTATCTAGAACTTCGAGCATATACCACGTTAGTGCTACTGATGCGAAACTGATGTATGAGTATAACCCGATACACATTTTGCAGATGATGGCAACCTACACTGTAGCAAAGCGCACAACCGTCCTATATCTCTAGATATTCTGGAAGAGGACAGGAGATCCAAAACGGCTTCTTTCAATCAAGATTTGAGAATTGTTGATGAGTGGGGAAGAAAAAATCTTGTTAATTTCAACACGCCCAAATACGACCTAACCTTGAATACTGCTCGCATGTGTGGGGTTCGACAGCTCCATCAAGGCTCAGAGTTCTTGATGTAATACAAAGAAGAGCAGTTAGACTAATAAACGACACCAGTATCACCAAAAACCTAGCCCCATTGCCCCACCGAAGAGCAGTGTCCGATCTCTCCTTTTTTTACCGATACATAAACGGATTTTGCTCAGAAGAACTCACTCTATAGTGCCTCCACTTGCCAGGCCAAATAGAGCAACGCGAGGTGCCAACTCCATGCACCCTTATACTTTCCAGTACCAGACATCGAGAACGGATCGATTTGATCGTTCCTTCATTCCCAGGGTCTCCAGGTTGTGGAACTCCTTTCCTTCCCATGTCTTCCCCAGTCGTCCTAACTTGCAGGCCTTTAAATCCCAAATTAATAAATTGTCTCTTCTGCCCCAATAGATGTTGTCGGTACACTTGTATTTAGGTCTATACCTAGGAGGACTTCCTTAATAAAAAAATGAGTAAGACAGATTGAAGAATGCCAGGCAATGTACCTCTCTGGAGCCATTAGCGTTGGGTTGGAGGAAGTACTCACCAGCCAGTCAAGTTTATAGTGCGAGAAAAACAATATATCCTAATATTCTTCTTTGTGTTTATTTATACCATTAGAGGCAGACTTTAGTGCTACTGATGCGAGACTGATGTATGGGTGAGACAGATTAAATAATACTAGGCAATGTGCCTCTTTTGCGCCATAAGTGTTTGGATGGAAGGAGTACTCACCAGCCAGTCAAGTTTACAGCGCGAGAGAGATAACTTATTCTAATATTCTGTTTTACTTACCACTCTCGCAACGGCAACATGGATGGCTTTCATTAGTAGTACATATGCTGAAACATCGGAGCTGTTAGCGATACAGATGCATAAAAATTAAATTATATACTTGCGCTCGATTCTCCGGATTTTTCATTTAGAAATCTCTATACAAGAAATTAGGGAAGACAATTTCTATAATCAATGTCTACAGTTTCTACAGAAAGTAAATACTAGAGGGAAACATATTTACGAGCCCCAGATAGAATTTCCAATTTTGTTACGATATTTTAAATGAATAGGTATATCTATACAATCGATATTTTATTTATTTATTTAATTTTTTATTTATTTATTTATTTATTTATTTATTTATTGATTTATTGGCAATTAATTACAGAGATTCTCCCTAAGGAGATACATGTAAAAACCTGAAGAGAGAGAACATTTCTCTCTGTGCTCCTCAGGAGCCAGCTTACAGACTAGTTACTTAAAACTACTTAAAACTAAAATGTGGCATACCATTGGCATAGCCTTATACATAATTTAGCATGTTATTTTATTTTTAATTTCATTCATAACTTTCTTCTTAATTATTTTATGTGACATTTTCAAATTTTTGTATTTATTTGGTAAAAAATTAAAATATTTAATAGCGGTGTATATACAGTTCTTTTTATAAATGGTTTTTTCATGTTTTGGAACAGGAATGTCCTTTTTTCTTGTTATACTTGTAGAATTACAAAATATAGTACTCAAAAAATTATAGTAAAACATAACACATTTCGTTGCATATAATACTTCAATCGTTGGAATTTTATCGTTCTTTAATAATTTTATAAATTTATTTTGGAGATTAATAAGTTGTTTCAATTCAGACATATACCTAAGCTCCCCCCCAAATAATCAAACCATAATTAATTATACTATATACATAAGCAAAGTAAATTACTTCTTATATTCTTTTAGGCAAATGTTTAAGATTATAGATTAATTGTTAAAAGTTTAGTGTCCTTATTTTATTAATTTTGAATGTTCTTAGTGGATTTGAGGACAGGCAAAGGAATAATGAAAGCTTTTATTAAATTGCCAACGTTTCGACTTTTATTTTTGTCTTTTTCAAGGCTAAAATATGGTACATAGATGCTTATATATCAATAATAATAATAAAAAAAAAATTGTTTAAATAAATACATATCAAAAAAATTACATTATAAATTACATAATAGTACCTTTTTAATTAGATATGCTTCTTGCCATTGATGTTTAAATATAAATATAAATAAATACGTGTATATAATAAATTTTTAATTAATTGTATTCAAATTGAATGATGAGGTATTTGAAATTTTTGATATTTGACATTTTATATTTGATAGTCCGGTTTATGGTTATAAATTATCTAGTACGGTTATAATTTTCACTGTATTTTTTTAAAATGTATGTATATATGTTACTTAAATTTTCAGTATCTGTTCTTAGATTTATTGTGTTATTTATATTAATATATATTATTTCGCTTATGGATCTTTTATAATAATTTGATTCTTTGTCCAATATTGTAGGATAAAACGGCTCTAGCAAAACATCATTTTGATATTGGTCATAATTTTAATTTTGATCATCCTACAATATTGGACAAAGAATCAAATTATTATAAAAGATCCATAAGCGAAATAATATATATTAATATAAATAACACAATAAATCTAAGAACAGATACTGAAAATTTAAGTAACATATATACATACATTTTAAAAAAATACAGTGAAAATTATAACCGTACTAGATAATTTATAACCATAAACCGGACTATCAAATATAAAATGTCAAATATCAAAAATTTCAAATACCTAACATCATTCAATTTGAATACAATTAATTAAAAATTTATTATATACACGTATTTATTTATATTTATATTTTAACATCAATGGCAAGAAGCATATCTAATTAAAAAGGTATTATGTAATTTATAATGTAATTTTTTTGATATGTATTTATTTAAACAATTTTTTTTTTTATTATTATTATTGATATATAAGCATCTATGTACCATATTTTAGCCTTGAAAAAGACAAAAATAAAAGTCGAAACGTTGGCAATTTAATAAAAGCTTTCATTATTCCTTTGCCTGTCCTCAAATCCACTAAGAACATTCAAAATTATAGATTAAATAAAGAAAATATCTTACTTTTTTAATTACATGTTGAATGTGGAAGTCCCATTTAAGGTTAGAATCCATGAAAATTTCAAGATATTTAGTTACATTTGTTCTACTTATTTGCTTGTTATCTATAATAATTTCAGTACTGTGAGGGACACTATTTACATAACAACCAAAATGAACATGCTCTGTTTTAGTGACATTTAAAGTTAATTCATTTTCTATGAACCAGTCATTCAATTTTTCCAATTTTACATTCATACTACTTTGTGCTTGTTCCCATGACACTTGATAATCTAGTACTATTGTATCATCAGCAAAAGCGTACGTGTCCTCACAAACTTCGAAAATCAAGAACAGTAGTGGTCCCAGGACAGTACCCTGAGGAACCCCTATTTCAATTTTTTTAGATAAACTAGTGACATTACCAATTATAACTCGTTGAGTTCTGTTTGATAAGTATTGCTTAATTAGGTTGTATGCAACACCTCTTATGCCATCATACTCTAATTTTTTTAACAATATTGAATGGTTGACAGTATCGAACGCTTTACTAAGGTCAATGAAAGTGGCAATAACAGCATTATCATTGTCAATATTTTTGTATATAATGTCCAATATTTTCTCAAGTGCCTGAGTTGTACCAGATTTTTTAATAAAGCCATATTGTTTTTTATTAATTCTTTTATATTTAGTTAGAAAAATATATATTCTGGTGTGGATTAGTTTTTCAAAGACTTTAGCAATATTAGATATCAATGATATTGGTCGATAATTAGTATCTAACTATAATTTTGTACATAATTACGAACTGAAGCAGGTGAATCATCATTTCATTTCTCTCTTCTGCATACTTATCTCATACATGAAAATATTGAACTAAGATAGAAGGTTTTAACGTCGAATGCACAAATATAACGCTGCACTCTGCTACAACTTTAATAGCTTCTTTACTGCTACAAGAGTGGAAGAGTGGAGTTTTATTCGGAATAATGTGTATTTCTGTATTCTGACTTTATAACATTAAGTTTGCTTCACAAGATTTATTCACCGATTACCGTAACAATTGGAATATAGGGTGAAATTGTTAGTTTTCCTACAATTTCCTACCAATTAATTTAAATTTATTACAAAATTTTTATGATTTTATTTATTTACTAGCAGCCCGCCCCGGCTTTGCACGGGGATTAAAGAAAAATGACAAAAGCCATTAAATTTAATGGGTCAACGCTTCCCTGTAAACAATATTAAATGTTGTTTTATTTTCTGGCAGCAAAATAAATTGATTTTCAGGTGCTCAGACCCGCCTTAGGCGGTTGGCCATGAGGAAAACCGATCCCTACTAATTGAAAGGTTTGACCTTGAGACTTATTATTAGTAAAAGCGAAAGATGTTTTGATAGGAAATTGAAGCGGTTTAAATGGATTTGGTAGATCAGTTGGGATCATCGGTATCCTCAGTGTATGAGCTAGTTGACCAGCTGGTGGTTCAGTTATATTGGTTGCTACAACTTAATTGTCCTTTAATTCCTTTATAAGTAGCCTCATCCCATTGCACATGCTAAATTTGTGATATCTGTCGTGATTATAAAATAAGTTATTTTGATATGGATTAATACCAAGATAAAAACTTTTAAAAAATTAAAAATTAGTTATTGTGACGTAACTATAACAGTTAGACATATGCTGTCGCGGCATTTTTTGTAAATATTTATATATTCTTTAAAATCGTAGTACATTATTTTATTCTATAATCAATAGTTTTCTCAGCGCACGCTATGTAAGGATTTTAAGGTCATTTTTGGTTACATTAATGGCATTTTAGTAAGGATCCCTATTTTTTTTTTAAATGAAACGTAGCCTATGTCACTCGGGAATAGTGTAGCTTGCCAACGGTGAAAGAATTTTTGAAATCGGTCCAGTAGTTTCGGAGGCTATTCATTTCAAACAAACAAACAAACAAACAAAAAATCAAACCTTTCCTCTTTATAATATTAGTATAGATATCAGTCATTAGATAAATAATTTTTAAATTTTCTTGAGACCGTTTCTTTACAGATTATTTATAGAATATGGTTTCGTCTTGGTGTAACTTATTTGTAAAAAAAAATATTTATGCCCTCTAGTAATATTTAATTATGTTAATTTTGTTAAATCTTTCTATCCTAGTAATTAAAAACAACTAACCCAGATTTGATAAAGTAATCATGGCACCATGTGCTCGCATAAATTTCGAACGAATATGAAATTCATCCTCCAATTATGAACGGCGAGATTAAATGAATCTGAGAAGTGGAAAATGGCCAAAATTTATTATTATGCGAATACAACTAACGATGTGTAAAACAATGTAAAGGATAATTACATAAGGATTAGCGTCGACGGAGAAAAGGATAAATGCGGTCACTGTATACAGCTAATTTCACTGCAGATATTTTGCTTCCTTGTAACTTTTCGAATAGAATTTATTAAATATTTTTGCAGAGTCAGTTAAAACTAAATTGTCAAGATAACGATTAATTTTTACGTTTGCATCTAAAACGTAGATACTTATTATTGTAACATTATAAAATGGCAAAGAAACAATAGAAATAAGACAAACAATGGAAATTTTTAAAACAATGTAATAGCAGTATTTGACAATAATTTCTTTATCATTATCTTTATCATACGTGTGCTTAATGAAAAATTGGATAGCTGTTCTAGACCATTTGAATTAACCCAAGGGATAATAAAAGCGTCGACTAACCGCTAGGAACATCAGAAAAGTGACAACAGATCGAACAGGATCCTAAATAATAAATTTAACGTGATATTTTAACCTAGTCCAGTATATGTTGATTTTGATTTCCTGTTCGTCCCTTCTTAAGTCACCATTTTCGCTTTTGAGTGAACATAGTTTTTTGTGAATAGGCCTATAGAGTTCTATTGTGGTGTTGAAGAAGCGAAGAGAATCGCGAGAGTCTGCGAACGTCTGGATTTCATTTGCTTTTACTTTCTACCATTTATTTTTAATAGGTCGTATTTCCTTTTGGGCATTCTTAGATCATACCAGTACATATTAGAGTCTGTGCGACTGACTTCTTCCATAGTTCCAGAAAGGCTGATATCAACTGTTATCTAATCGTTGGATTGGTGAGCATCTCGGTTCTAAAACGAAGTCTTGGTTTACATACTTTCTTTGGTTGATGTATATTTTGCAAGCACAATTTGAATGTAGCTGTTACGATTCGATCGTCTGTACATCACTCAACAGCTACACGATCTTTTGTAACCAGGACTTTGCCTATGTTTCTTGTGCGAACAATGATATAGTCCAGGGTATGCCAGTGGCCCGACCTCGGGTGACACCAGTTGCCTTTAAATTTATTGTAAAAACGAAATACTGTATTTGTTATTCAGCGCATTTAGTGAGCATTCATGTATACCAATCTATGTCTTTCAATAGTTTCCTGCCAAATGTCATAGTCCCTGCCAACTCGTGCTTAGAAGTCCCTGAGGAGTAAGATTCTATCTCAGTCTGGGACAGAACGAAGAATAGAGTCAAGGCTCTGGTAGAAACCGTATTTTGTTTTCTGCTCAGCGACAAGAGTTGGAGCGTATGCACTTATAATAGTAAAATATTCAGAGTCTAAGACTTCCAGCTTTAGCGTCATAAGTCATTGTGATATTTCGCAGGGTACTTGATCTAACTAAGAAGCAATGAAGTTCTTTACTGGTATGGCTACACCGAGCACAGATTTTTGGTTTCAGGGGGATAACCT
The DNA here is from genome assembly GCA_964028335.1 of Altica lythri. NCBI lineage: Eukaryota > Metazoa > Arthropoda > Insecta > Coleoptera > Chrysomelidae > Altica > Altica lythri. The sequence goes on along the minus strand of OZ034805.1, from coordinate 61,120,920 downwards.
TTCCATAAGAAAGTGTAGTCCACTTCTTGTAGATTTCCTTCCCCTGTTAATCAAGTTTTACTTAAAGACGCGATATCGATGTTTAATCTGCATATTAATAATCCACTTGATATTAAAGCAGTCCTTCTCTTGGGATGTTTAGATTTTGTACTGTCCATTAAGTTTATTACATTCCAGGTTGCTACAGTCAAATTTTTCTTTCGATGAGGTGCTCGCTCAGGTACTTCTCCCCGGAGATCCGAATGGGAAGGTATTTTATCTCTGGATTGTTTTGTCCCATTCGAGCAAATTATCATTTGCTAAACATTTAGAAAAAAAAATTGTGTGTGTCAGCTCCGACGCACGACTGGAGTTTACGATTGTCAAAACAGACGCAAAAAAAGCTTATTTAACTGAAATTAACTGAAATAATTATAACTAATTTTTCTGATAATGTTATCGAATTATTGACTATAATTATTGATATCAAAACATAATTTATAAAATAAATTATAATAACTTTAAGGAATTTATAGATATCGGAAAAAAAATTAATTTTTGGTTAGGTTAGAAATTGTCTATTTTACGTGGATACGCTTGGTAATTCATATTGGATTAAATATCTAATTCTATGTTGTTCTCATATATATAATCATATGAACTACATTAATGATTATTATACATTCAATAAATACAAATCATAAAATCATAAACGCTCATACACATAATACTTACATGAATTATAACGTATCTGGGCAGCCACGTGTTTTTCAGAAGTTCCGGCAATATTATCTACACCCCTTTCTGCCATCAGTAAGAGTGAGAGTAAGCATTATAAAGTATAGGCAAAGTAAGGGTACACACTACCCACGATCACATCAAATTAGAAAGTTGCGAACGATAGGTTGCGCACCAAAAACGTAACGAGGTCATTCGTTCAGTAGATTTCACTCCTCACATTTTTCTCATACCGGGCGCCTTATATCAAAAACCGATTCTTAAGGAGTAAACTCCAAAAATTTGAAGAGACAGCAGTTGATTGGAGTTGAGAATTGCATTTACATTAAAACTTATTAATAAAATATTCTTAAAGCAACAATACCTGCAGCAGTACGAAAAAAAAATGTATAAGATAGGACTTTATTCTAAAAAATCTCTAAATCTGAGTAAAAATGATTAATTGAAGATAGAAAAGGATGTTTTTAAAGAAAACAGAGCAAAGAATACAATAAACGATACACCAAGAAAGAAATCATAAAAAACAAACTTTGAAGAGACTTCAGAAAGTGAAAATACAAAGCAACACCAAATTGTCACTAAGCCTAAGATTTAAATAGAGCATGAAAACTACTAAATAGATTTGCTAATATCCCATTATTAAACTTCATTAGAAATGTCTGTGATAATCCCGAATTAATAAAAAATGTTATATAAAGAAAAACAGATTCAATATTGAATTTTAATTACTTTCTATCAGAAACAACGAGGCACTTGAATTGAGTTTTAAATTAGAATTTAATTATAAGAATGCTGCAAAAACGAATAAATGATGAATTCGTAATTGAGACGAATATTTGCTTGTTGAGAAATAATTAACAGAAAATGTTGTTTCTCAAGTTGTTTTCCTATAAAGTTATCGGGAGTGGTATTCTATCTTTTAGCGAAGTAATTTGAGATTATTATTCGCTGTAAACTTAGAAACAACTTTTCACTAGAACAAAACTTATAATAACGTAACGGTTGTCATAATTGTATAAGAATACTCAAACTTAAACAAAAAATTAGTAATTTAGTTTTGTAGAACTCTTGCAAATTAGAGCAATATTTTTACAGTCTAGTTCTGAAAAAAAGTTATCCGTTATTGGTTAAAACTTATATAATTTAATTGAAGTACTATCCAAGATCTATAGAGCACTTGAAAAATCTTGATTTTGTTTGAGAAAGTGACATTTTTTCGCAAAACTATAGTATACCTATACGTAACTCTTAGAGGGGGCAAAATCACGGGAGGATATTCCTCTCGTCTAATTCCTCAAATTCGAGGATTTTTCAGAAGGAAACTAGAGGTCTAATAATAAAAAATATGTGCAAATACGAAAATTCCGGCCAAAGACATAATCATAAGTTATACCTTACCTTTGCCAAACACATAGAGACCGCTACAAACAATGCAATAGATAAATTATCTCATATTAGTAGTCTAATACCCAATATAGCGAGCCGAGACACTACAAGAGGGCAGTACCTACTATATATAGTACAGAGAAAGTACAGAGAGAAATATGTTAGTGTCTCGGCACACAGAACCGTCTCAGTGCTGGCCCTACAGATAATTATGGTCACTGTGCCTTTAAACTTGCTATAACAAGAAAGAGCTTGTCTTCATAGCAACTACAGTGAAAACGAGACTGCAGTAAAAAAGCATTAAAAGAAAGGTCGCTAACTGTAAGAAAATGGCAATCAATCACCTAACCTAACACAGGTCCTCAGAGCACACAGAATCGTTAGACGCAACTGGAAACTGTGACACACCATTTTTCGAATGTAGGAAATGGACAGAGTACAGAGAAAATACGTACAGGCAAATAGGAGATATACTAAGTTCAGTAAATATAAAAGACAAGATGCTTCAAAATAGAGCGACTTGGAACTTCATACAAAAGATGGTGAAAAACATAATGACCAGAAAGAAGACAGGATATAGCAGACAAAATGAAATAAGATTAGCAATGTATGAGACTTAAGACTTCTGGTATCATCTGATGATAGTCAAGGTCAGTGTTTAATTTGACTTCATCGTTCGAGCTAATAATCGGTAGGGATGAAATCTGGGGAGTATGAGGGATGTAGAAACACTTCATAGCCAAGTGGTCAAATTTCAACATCGATTTTATTGCATTGGGCACTGGTTCATTATCTTGGTGAAACAAGATTCTTTTCTTTGTTAAATGAGTACCTACTTTGTTATTGTAAGTTCACTACTTAGATAATACAGTAAACACAATAGTCTCATATGATTGTGAGTCCTTCCTTAAGATAGACAATTAGTAACATTTTTCCACGACCATCCCAAAAATGCTTGCTAAAACCTTTTCAGATGTTTGTGTTCAGGGGTGCTTCGTAAAACTCTAACCACTCTGCGCTATGCCTGTTAGACTCCGGTATATAGTGGTGAATCTACGTTTTGTCGACAATTACATCTATGTGTAACACTCCTTGAATATCGCCACAATACTGCCAAACAATTTTCCCATTCTTCGAAATGGTGCGTAGAATTTTTTATATTTAAATGCTGATGCAATATATCCTGTGGATATCCTAGTGATGTTAGCTTTTCTCGTAGTTTTAGTTTGTGCTATTTCACACAATCGAAACGTGCTGCATCGTCAGTGCTGGTACACCGCATTTCGAGGAAACAAAAATCCCATAATACCTCTCAAGCATTTTCTGGCCTCTGGCTGTATTTTTGCCCAGCAACGACACTGATCAAATAACAGATGAAATTCTCTCTTCTGTATAGTTTTACACCAAACCAAAAGTGCTTTTTGTAAATCGGAAATAAAGGAAACATACAAATTTGAAAAAGTGCACATTTTCTGATTTTTTCTTTATGTTTTTTAGTTTTTGTGGAAATATTTTCATATTATTGGAAATTTTGGATAAAATTTTCCTCGTAATATAAAAGAACAATTTAGTGAACCGTTAAACTAAAATAAATCGGTTTGATATTTCCGTAATCTTTGCTCTTGTAATTTATTACGTATTCGCGTTGCCTTAATTTCTTTTTTTTTGTCCTTGGCATCTTTCAATTCGGCCATTTTAACGAAATGAAAAACAATTTAATCTCCACGAAACGCAATACATTAGTAACGGTTTGTAATCGGGTAAATAATGGTCGAAACGAGAGATTTTTCTTCTCTATGTCCAACTTTGCTGGAGAATCAATAGTGGTCAGGGAATGGCGAAGCTGTTGCTTCTAATCGGATCCACATAATGAGTCCTTTCAGGAAAAATACTGCAATTATTGAGTGAAAAATTACTCCATTCGATCACTGCGCTCGGCTTCTCTGAACACTAACTTCCATGATTAAAATTTATTCCATTGAATTGGAATTAGAGAACATTCGACTGTTATTCGGTTTCATTTGAAAATGATTCAAATAGGTATGAATAGTTTTAAAATGACTTTTTTTACTAGTGTTCCACTATTTTAATGAGAATTCAATAGTGACTCGTGTAGTAAACCTATTTAAAAAAAGAAATATTCAACAGTTTATTACTGTAAAAAGCTTTTAAAGTAGAGTACATAATCCCAATATTGTAACATGAATTCATATTTTCTGTAAACAGTGAGCTTGCTGTTTAAAAAAATAAAAAGGTTATCAATGATACTCACATTAATCTTTTAATGAGCGTTATCAAAGATGGTCCTTTATTACAGATCGTATTGTCTCACCAATGCTTAAGTATCGCTAATAGATTTAAATAGATTTTTTTAACGATCTATATTAGTTTTTTTTTTTGTATACGTTTCCCTGGAGGCACCTGACGCACTTATAACGTTGATTTCTATATAGACATAGTGCTAAGATACTCTCTCGTTCATTCTTGTAGAATAAGATATTATAACTATGGTTAACAACTAACAACTACACCAAAAAGAGCTTTAATACGGGAGATCCAATGGCTGGAGAAGAATCTTTTCTATGTAAGTTTATAAGAATCTTTTTTATCAAAGAAAAAAGGCTCAGTTACAAAAGAAGAAAACATAACCAAGTATTCAAGTAAAATTGATCAAAAAACTATTGTCTCAGGATATCCCTCACGCTTTCTGTGTACATCCTAATGTTGTCAGATTTTCTCGTAGTTTTAGTTCACAGTATTTCACACAAGCTAGTGTTAGATTTAGTGGTAGATTTAGTAAGATTTTTGTGTATTTGCCTTGAGCTAAGTATCCCGGAGCACTGCAACTTTCAATTTTTGAGAAGGCATTGCCTTAGGATGCTCTAACCCAATATTGTTAACAATTTTTATACGAAAACAAAAGTATCCTGCTAACAACGTTAAAATTACTGCTTATCTGTTGAAAACAGAGCTAAATCCAGCATTCAAGCACTGTGTTTCGTTCTTGTATGCATATGTGGCGGAAACATTGACTTTCGATGGAAGATATAGGGAGGGAAGTCGAATTTTCGACTAGGGTAAAAGCAAAAAACTTTTTCACTCTTGTAAAAAAGGTTAGACTTTTTTACTCTATAAAATATTGAATATGGTGTCGCTTGTTATATAAAACTTTAATGTATTAAATGTCTTTCGAAAATATCAACCCTTACACTCTGGGGACGACAGCTCGTTCCTGGGTGTCCGATGCGACGTCGAAGTGGAAGAAACAATCAGTAAAATGAGGAAAGGAGTGACTCCCCTCGGTACATTGGACGGTAGATTCGGAAGATGTAACAACAAAACCCTATTCCATATTTATAAAACATTCACTTTACAATGGTCTATTATAAAGCCGTTCCGTACCTTGCTCTTCCACAGAGACTCCAACACTTACTACCAGTTTCAAAAAGAACCATGATCCGCAAGTTATGTCATTCGGTGCACTACAGGAACCCAACATTTTAGTCTAGAGGACCACTATAGAGATCCAAATTTACAAGACAACACTCTACTCTACTGTCCTACCGATAAAATCGCACTCCAACAATAAATAAGTCCTCGGCGAATTTGTATTAGTTTTCTTCGTACTTGCCAAATGATAGGGATCACACCAGTGGAGGCACACCACAGCGTTAATCTCCCTTACCCTACATTGCATAATACAGTAAATATTAAATTTTGTGTTTAGGTGCGCTTTTTCGAACAACAAGAAAAGAAATAGGTGCGCCGAACTGCAACTGCTACTAACTCCTATCATATTCCTATAACAGGGTCCTAAACCCCCCCTCTTCTATTTTTAACCTCTTCTCTGAATCTTGGATCCTCCAGAGTTAAAAAATTGGTATAAAGACTAAAATTGTGAAATCATCTGGATCCGGAGAATTGAGAGCTACCAGCACCTAAGCTACATTTGACCCATGGTGAAGTTCTCGAGAGCGATAGGAAATTTCTCGCCTCAAGGCCAACTTAGTTGATGACATGAGAGAGGGGATCTCCTTAACGTCGACTTCGATAGAGTAACTAACCCAACATGGAATTTCTGGTTTGAGAAAAACTGAGCATCCACAGAGTAAGTATTCCACTGTTTTCTTATCTTGTTTACATCCCTAGCATAGGCAAGACCCTATCTAACAAATGTTGTAGTTTGTAATTTCCACATGTCTGGTCAGTGCTACATACTTTATCGCTGTCTCCTCTACAGGGTAACATAATAGCTCTTTCTTAAGTCTGCAATAGTAATTTAATTATTTCTCGAATTGATTAAAAAATGAGGAAGTCGATACATATTTTTGATCATGCCAGGCACTTTACTTCAAAGGGAACGATCATTTTCAAAATTGATTAGACATGATTAAAGATCTACTGTGAGTGAAATAAAGCTAAGCTTGAGCCAATTAATAGAAATAGCAGTAATAAGTATATTCTGTTTAGTGTGAGACAAGAGAAATACATATAGACTACATGCTATCTCTCCCGCACTTCTAATTTACTGGTTTCTACCAATTAGATCAAAGGTGCGACAGATATAGTAACTAGTTTTCTCTGTGTCTTACTCCTATCTAATTATACTCGATGAAGAAACCACAATTTAAAGAGGTTGATTCAAGAACGTATTTAAGAAGGATGCTCCACTCCCTATGTTGAACTATGAGCTGCCGTGTGCAATGAAAACGGAAGCAATGTGAGCAAGGCGAGAGACTGGACTGGCGCAAAGTGCTACTGCGCATTAGCGCTGTCTCTGTTCTTCTCACTGCTCGTTCAAGAGTGAGAAAGTCAGTAGCGTGCTGGTGTAATGAGAAAGAAAGAGACGGCGCTAGATGCGCAGTAGCCGTTTGTCCAGTCCGGTCTCTCGCCTTGCCCACATTGCTTCCATCGGGCACGCATACCCCTACCAAGCAAGTGGAGCATCCTTCTTAAATACGTTCTTGGGTTGATTATACTTTAGTGAGCCTTTTGGACATCTTGAATTGTATAGGGTTAAAATATGATACAGTACTTAAAAGAAGAAATTGAATATCTGACATTACAAGAATGTCAAAAATAATAAATTAAAATACATGTGTTGTAGCACCCTTAAGAAACACACATGTAAGTTCAAATTTATGTCGACCCACCTTTCATGATTTCATTCATCAACACCATCAAAAGAATTCTAGTACCTTCAACTTTAAAAATCTACAGAAGAAATATCCACTGGATTTACAGAAATTTTAACAAAAGTATAAAATGTTTTCCAATGTTCACCATAGTCCCATCCCCAATTTTAATAATGCCAAATTCTTTAGTTATAAACACTGAAATTACACAACCTGATGTAGAAGAAAATGTAGGAGAATTACTTAATCTTGTGAAACTTGCCATAGATCGTGGCGATCTAGAAAAAGCCGAAGCTATTCTGGAAATGGGAATTAAAATTTGTGAAGAATATCAGTCATATTATGCTCTGCCATATATGTATGACATTTTGGCTTCGATAGCAATTGCTACTGGTAAAATAGGAAAAGCAGAAAATCTTTTAGTAAAGGTGAGTTTAAGTTTACCTTTGTTATAAAGTTTTACAACAACAGTTACTTTACACATCGGATCATTAAATAAATACAATTGCTATCTTCTGCAAAACTTTAAAAACGATTTTTGTGTAATGATGTAAAGTTTTTACAAAATCACTACATATTTGTCAGAAACATATAAATAATAGTCGGCAGTCATTATAAACTCTTCGGCTTTGAGTTTTCAATCGGATAGAAAGAAAAATAGTAGATATTACTCGGAACCAGAAATCGACCAACCCCCCAGCGGACTTCATTATAATAATTTTTTACACATGTTGGTTTTTATTCATAGATATTTGCTGTTAATAAAAACTTTAATAAACAATTTTTGTGTAGGTTATAGAAAAAATGATTCAGCTTGAAATACCAGAAGACAATGACCAAATGGTTGATTTCAAACTAAGATTATCCCGAATATATAGTTTATACCGAGAAGATGTGCTGGCAGAAATTGGTTTCACTACATGTCTTAAAGATCAAATTAATAAAATTCGTAACGGAGACACTTCTACTAAAACAGGACTCATTTATATAAATTGTTTATTTTTTTATGGTTTACATAAAATCACTACATCTGACTATAAAAAAGCAAGAAGTTTGATAGATTCTGCTTACAGTTATGCAATGAAACTAAAAGGAATAAGTCCTTATCAAGAAATGATGATCTTAGGCACATTGGCAGACTTAAATACCGAATTAAAAGATTACGATATTGCACTGCAAAATATTAATGGTGCAATAATTTTAGGTAAAGGTATAGGAAGCATAGATTTACCAAAACTGTATGTTAAATTAGCTAAAATATATATTCAATTAAACTCAAATACTATGGCTGAACAATGGTTACATGAAGCATATTCTCTTGCTCAGTTATTCAGTGATAAGAAAGTATGCGAAGAAGCTGATGCACTTCTGCGGAACTTACGTCATCAATAAGATTAAAATGTACCTACTTTGGAACAAAATATAATCTACACTGTGTTTACTTAAATTTTCTTTATCAAATTGTAGTATTTAATAGTCAACTGAAATCTTACGTCTCATATTAAGATTCAAAGATTTAGAAAACTAATAGATTATATTGAATATAAGTCTAGAATAAATAAAACAATTTACAAAGTACTAAAATATTTACTGAAATTTCATTTTAATTTACAAAAAATATTTAGTCCTTACAAAGTAAATCCAAAAATTCTAATATACTATTCCTACGATTTAGTTCGCTACCATAATTTAAACTTGCATATACAAAACACACACCATAATGGTCTTCTTAATAACGTATATTATACTAAACATAGACTAATTATTGTTTTTTCTATAAATTTTAAATTTCAGCAATATACAAAAGCGTACAAACAGTTTAAAACAAATTGAAAATTGTAACAAAAGTTTGTTGCTTCCTGTATCTCACCGTAGACTTGTGGACAGCTTACTCTGGCAATTATAGGTATACCTTGCCAAGGTTACTCCGATGACGTAGTTATCCTCGCAAGAGGGAAATATGAAAACGTCCTCTGCGACATAATGCAAAGAGAACTGAACAAAGCAAAGCAGTGGTGTGATTCAGTGGGACTTAATATCAACCCCACCAAGACCACGTTAGTAGCCTTTACAAGGAAAAAGAGACCTAAACTAAAAACCATCAAAATAGGTGGAAATATCGTTGAGTGGCAGACAGAGGTCAAATATCTAAGGCTAACCCTAGATAATATGTAAGTTACTCAGGAACAAACACGAAAACGAAATAATGCACAAAACTGCAAAAGTCAGCATGGTGTGCAGAAACATTGCTAGGAAAAATTAGGGCTGTAACCCAAAGACGTTGCAATAAATGTACACAGCAATAGTGGGACCTATCATCACATATGGGGCAGTAGCTTGGGGCACGAGAGCTAATCTGATCACTACGAGGACAAACCTCTCAAAGATTCAGAGACGGTCCCACTGCTGCAATGGAAGTAATACTAAATCTCTCGCCACTGCATATTTAAGTAGAAAATGCTAGGAAGAAAACAATATATAGAATGATCAAAGAAGGAATAATCAAGGAAAAACCTCGATCACTCCAACTTGATCAAACTTGGGAAATGCCCCAAGATGACATGCCAAAGAAATTTAACTTTGTAAGGAAATTTACCACTAAACTGGGAAGTAAATCAGAATGGGACGAAAACACCATATTGGGGCTAAGCCAAAACGCCATAAAATAGTATACGGACGGCTCCAAGACAGATAAAGGAACAGGAGCAGTGGTGTTTGGACCTAGAACCAAATACTCAGAAAGATAGGGTGTGTACCAAAGCATCTTTCAAGCGGAAATTCGTGCCATCGAAAGATATATAGAATTTAATATTGAAAGGAACTATCGTAGACAGAAGATTGTAAGAATGTCAGGTAGTCAAGCACCCATCAAAGCTCTGAACTCAGATACAATCAGTTCAAAGATGGTCTGGGAATGCCTAGGCAAATTAAATGAACTAGGACAGAATAACACTGTTACCCTCCTATGGGTTCCAGGACACGTAGGAATAGAAGGAAATGAAACAGCAGACAAGCTTGGCAAAAAAATGAGATGAAACCCTATACCTGGGTCCAGAACCATCCTGTGGAATGAGCAGTAGTACAATCTTAGAAAAACTAAGGAAAAAAATGGATAGTGAAAAATCCAAGTAGTGGAATGATCAAGGACTAAGACAATCGAAGACGCTCCTGGGAAACTATAACCAGAAGAGATCTTACAGCTGTCTTAACCTTAGTAAGAAAAACCTCCGAATTATAACAGGACACTGTCGATTAAGAGGACACCAGAAGAAACTAGGATTAGTAGATGAAGCAAATTGCAGATTCTGTGAGGTAGAGGATGAAACCTCAATACACATACTCTCAAAATGCATCGCATTAAGTACTTCTAGGGTCATACGAAATAGAAAAGGAAGAACTACTTAACTTGAAACCCAATGATATCCTAAACTTTCTAAGGAAGATAGGACTAGAAGAGCTGCTATAAGTCTGAGAAATCATCAGAAATATAGCAAGAAAAGGGGGACACATTAGATCTTATAGGTCGCAGGTGTATCTGTTACTCCTAACTACATACATACATACATCTCACATTAACTTTTAATAACAAGCATGACCACCTCTTGCGTTAACCCGTTAGTGCGCAATTGTTTATTTTTCAAGAAAAAAATATACGATTGATAGGTTTTTATGAATATAATAACAAATAATATTTAAAAAAATCCCACACTTGGACAAATATTTGGTTTTCGATTTTTTTGTGTCTAAATTTAGTGTAAATTTGTTTTCACTATATCACTTATATTAATTTAGCAAAAACGACAAACTATAGGAATATTTAATAAGTTTCTTAACACAATATGAAATTCAAAAGAAAATAAAATTCTTTCTTCGTGTTGTGTAGTACTCTGTATGTAAATGAGCCACGATCACAAATCTAATATTTTGTAATAAAATTAGACTATGACTATACTATAAAATACAATCTTACTTTTTTATTGTACCCTACAGGATGTTGATTTCAGCATGGTATTCACTGAAAAATGGTTCTAAAAGTAAAAATACCCAGTATAATTAACAAAACTTTATATTGAGGCAATCAATTAATCACTAAAGCAAGCAAAAACCATTAAAATATCTGCAGAGAGTTCCATTTAAAAAAATATAATATTACACTGCTTATATCGTTGATTCTTGATGTAGAGGTAAACCTTCACCGTTTCAACTGCAGACATTTCTGTACTTTTGATCAGTTTTTTAACAACTTTTTTGTTGTAATATAAAGTTATAGTTTAAATAAAAATGGAATAAGAAAATCCTTTAATAACAATACTGCCTTAAAAAATAAAATAACTATGATTAAAAATCTATCACAACTTTTCCTCGTAAGTGTCCATTTGCAACAGTTTGAAGAGCTTCTGGTAACTGTTCAAATGAAAATGTTTTATGTATAACAGGCGAAATCTAAAAAAAATACTAAGATTAAAAGAAGCATACTAAATAAAGAAGAATGAAAATATATAAATAATAAAACCAAAATGGTACAAAATAAAAATTATAACTTTTACCTTATCATTAACTATTAAGTTGTCTACAAATTTGAAACCACTAAAAGAGGGGATAAAAAATCCCCACCGAACACTACTTCTAGCTACAAATCTACTCAAGTTAGCTTCAATAACAGTTTTGCCACTTTGTAAAAGCCCATAAAGAAGACCATACTGGTCAGTATTTTTTAGTAGAGGCGAATTTAATGTAATATATATATCGTACTGCCAATCGCTCGGAATATTTTCATATCCTATTTTGGCTCCGTCCAGTATAATATGATACCTGAAATTAATACAGAAAGATTTAAATGTATTAAAAAATAAATAACAGTTCGGTTATTTACCTTCCTTCCATCTGAACTTTTTTTTCAAATTCCTTATCTCGGTAATTAAAAACATGATCTGCTCCTAGTTTAGAAACCAATTCAGATGCCTCTTCTGAACAAGTACAAAACACCTTATAAAATATTAGTTTTTTAATATTATACAGTTGCAAATAGTTTTACAGAGACTTACTTCACAGCCTTGCGACTTAAGAAGTTGTAAAGCAGCTGTTCCTACACCTCCAGATGCACCCAAAATTAAAACACGCAACCCATCAGTTTGTTTAATTAGTAAATTACCAAAAACAAATAATGCACTCCATGCAGTCATTGTAGAATAAACTAAAGATGTACTTTGTACATGACTCAGATTTTTCGGTTTCGGCAAAACCTTTAAAACAAATAATATAAATCCAATTAAATTTAGAAATTAGCAAAGAAATGTGATTAAGGAAGAATTGAATAATGCTATATTCAACAGGAATCAATCCCGGGATCTGTCGTTGCGCGACAGCGCTTTAAACAAGCAACGATTAAAATGTCAACTAACCGATAGGTACAATTTGTGCCCAACAGTAAAAGTGCTGTCACAGTTCACAGTTTAAATTCCTGTCGGATTTAGCATATACTCAATTTTTCCTTAATATCATTTCTTGTTTGTCTAATTTATAAATTTCATAAATATATACAGTTCTTAAAAGCTATCTGTTGAATTTTCTTACATTACAAGTATCTGTTAATACTACTTCAGTAAAACTGCCATTCTTATGAATTGGTATAAATCCATAAACATCATCTCCAATTTGAAAATTTTTAACTGCAGGTCCTTTTCCAATAATTGTACCCGAAAAATCTCTACCAAGAGTTAAAGGTAGTTCCATTTCGCATTGTCTCGGTATTTGGAATAAGGTTCTACCATATCCTTCTAAAATAGCAATAGCATTGATTTATTTTTAATAATCCATTTATTATACATATCAATATGTTATTTATTTTAAACAGAATGTGGGTATTTTACCTGACATAAGCAAATCAATTGGATTTACGGACGCTGCTTTAACTTCTACAAGAAGTCCATATGGATTTTTAATAACAGGTACCCTAGTAGATCCTAATTGTAGATTTTCTATGCCACCATAATCGTGAATTTGCCATGATTGTATTTTTAACTTTTCTTTAAATATCTGTTTTGTTACTTGTGGTGAAAACGAGGATAATGCTCTTTTTAACATTCTTGAACATATAATCTAAAATCACTTTCTCAACTGATTGCAAAATTTAATATAAATATTTAAAATTATTTTCTTAGTTTCTATGTTTATTTAAATAAGTGTGGTTATGTAAACCAGATAGTTTGACACAACAAATAATTTTTTTATGTTATGTCACAGCCAGGACTGTTTTCAATTTTACAATTCCTTATTTATTTTTTCGGTTATTTTTTTATTTAGCTCATGAACATAATCTGAGAGTCGTATAATAAGCAATACATGGTATTACTCAATTTACTGCTGATGCACTAGTTTGTAAAAAGAGTAAAAAAGAAAGAAGAAAAAAGAAGAACTGTTTATGTCAGCCTGGTGTTATGTGATATTTATTTTCGTATTTTCGTATCAAATTTTTAATTAAGAACTATCTGCAGAATTGTCTTAAAACATTTTAATTTTAGTCACACCGCTAAAACACTGACAGAAGTGTTACGAAGAAAGAATATACTTTAAAATATTTAAGATCAAGATGAGACGGTGCATCAAAACTGCCTTAATTCAAATGCAAGTTGGAACTGAACTTACTAAAAACTTAGAGAATGCCGCTAAACATATAAAAACTGCTAAAAATAATGGTGCCAGACTTATTGCCCTTCCAGAATGTTTCAATTCACCATACGGTACTAATTTTTTTAAAGAATATGCCGAAACTATACCCAAGGGTCCAACTTGTGAAATGTTATCTAAGGCAGCTCAAGAACACTCAGTGTATTTAGTTGGTGGAACATTTCCAGAAATAGATGGTAATCAATATTTTAATACTTGTACAGTATGGAACCCAGAAGGGAATCTCATAGCAAAGTTTAGAAAAATGCATTTATTTCATATAGATATTCCTGGCAAAGTGACTTTTAGAGAATCAGAAATTTTGAGTCCAGGTAATGAACTTGTAACATTTGATGTGGACGAAGTAAAAGTGGGTATTGGTATTTGTTATGATTTGAGATTTGAAGAATTGGCTAAATTATATAGGTTGCTGGGATGTCAACTGTTAATGTATCCTGGTAAGTTATGACACCACTTTATAATAACTACATTTTTTACAATATTTTAACTGTTAATTATTTTTCTTAGTTATTGGTTTTAATAGTTACGTAATTTTTAGCTGCCTTTACCATAACCACGGGTCCTCTGCATTTTGAACTTCTTCAAAGGGCACGTGCTCTTGATAATCAATTGTACGTCTGTGCCATAAGTCCAGCTCGTAATGAAAAAGGGTTTAGAGCTTGGGGTTATTCACAGATTACAAACCCTTGGGGTAAAGTTATTTCACAAGCAAAAGACGGCGAAGAAATTATTTATGGCGATATTGATTTAACAGACGTTGATGAAGTAAGGCAACAAATTCCCATTTTCCATCAAAGAAGATGTGATATATATGATACAGTCAGGAAAGAATAACGATACGGGTACAGGATGATCTGGGTCGATTATGTCAAAGTTTTTACCAAGTTGTGTCTGGATATTGTGTAAGTACGCTGCTTAACATATTTTTTAATTACTAAAAAGTATAGTTCAGTTACATATATTATTTTGAAAATGTGACATAAACAGATCAACCTGTACAAGAGTTATTTTCATTTTTGATTTGTATATAAAACTAAATTTCTTTAATATTTTAAGAGTTTATTGGGGTAATGTTACAATGTTTAAACTTGGAATACCATATTGACCTATTTCATTGAAAGGAATATTTTAGTTATGTCTCAAATATTTTTAATTTGAATTTTGTTACCTACATTTATATAATAAAACTATTTTAAATATGCTTATTATTTATTCTATTGTAAAATCATTGGTGTGTCTCCTTGTTAGCCTTTTAAATATACCATTAGTCACTGGTATTTTTGATGACAGCAAAAAATGAGTATGAAGCTTTCAGTATCTAAAGAAAAAAATAATTAAACTAACTTTCTAATGAATAAAAACAAATACTAACCGCTACAAAGGTAGGTAAAGTAAGAGGAGCGAATTTTCCTGCGGTAAGATAAAGTGGTCTTTTAGCTCTTACCATACTTAGAATCATGGACATTTTAAATTCCTTGTCTGCAGTTAACCAATCACATTGCCATATGTACATAGGCATTTTGTGGGCCTAAAATAGAATTAATAATGAAAACAGTTAAACTAGGCTGTATTATCAGTCAATCATAAAACTTTTACGATGGCGTGTATTTCCTCTTAGTGTTGAATAAATCGCTCGGAACTGGTTGTATTTTACGAAGTTTAGCATTGTTGGTAACAAAAAGGCAATTATAATATGTACTTCCAACATTGGAAAGAATCGTTTTTTGTTGAACCCGAAGAAAATTATGCGCTGAACAAATAAATTGAAGATTAATTTTGCTAACCATCACTTTTTTGTATTCACAGAATACCTCAACAACAAAGTACAGTTTAATTAAACGTAAAGTAATTGTGTTGATTAACTTTTCTTAGTGTATTTTTCACAGTATACATATGTGTTAATTTACCTTAAGTGTTACTTCATTTCCGAACCAACAGTATAAAGTGAGTTGGAATCCCATAGCAACTAAATAAACTATCTCCGCTAGAAACTGCTTACTTCCAATAGGAGTCTGTAATAATTATTGTATTATTTATTATTGTAGCCTTAGGAAATAGGGAATACTTGTAATTAATTTTAAGTGACTAGCTTACCGATGAAACCAGATATAAACAAGAACAAATAATAAACAATGTAGCAACAGTTTGGGCAAGTGTTAAAAATTTGTGAACATCTTCTAAATCTTGACATGCTCTAAAAATATTTTTTTTATTCTTTAGTACTTATAATTATTTAGTTTCTTACTTATATATAGTTTGTAAATGTTTACTTATTTTCTTCATCTCTGCTTTTAAATTAACATTTAGAGCATTAGTGTTATAAAGACCATCAGCATTCAACAGTTTTCCATTAGTTTTTTTAACAGCCCTATCTCTAATAGATAAGAACGAACCTTGAATGATTTCTAAATTCATTCCTACACAATTCATAATATTCATAAATAAAGTATCCATTCCGACAATACTGAAAAAATTGTCTATATTAACGGATTTAAATTAAACAAATTGTTTGGATACATAAATGAGGTCTCAGTGATACAGGCTAAAAGCCAACACAATAGATATCTATCTAGACACCCAGTAGAGGACACTGTGTTTTGATTTCTAGATTATTCAACATATAGGTTGTGGGAATGGGAAACCACAGAAGTTCGATTTCGATTTATAAATAAACATATAAATCAAAAAAATGCAAATAAAAGTAAGCCAAGAATATACCTTTCTAAATTAAGTAAAATAACGCCGCCGTAAGGTGGCACAGTTAATATCTTATATATTTAAACGAGCAATTCCTACTTAAAAAAATCTTTAAATTGGCAACGATTTTTATAAAAATCGAAATTTAGACTTTTAAAAATATTTCATTGAACACGTGTTTTATGGTTTATTAGAAGGGTGCAAATTAGAGGTTGAAAGTTTGTATGAATGATATTTAAAAATTATTATATATATAAAAATTGTTAAAAATGTTGAAATACTTTTAAAAATGGTCAAACAATGTCGAAGTTTATAAAGAAATCTTGAAAAACGTAAATAATTAGAAATTCATGACAATCTTTGAAAAATTATTGAAAAAATATTGAAAATTTTATAAAAAATTGACAATCAATAGTAAAAAATTGACAAAAATCCTGAAAAAATGTAGATAATCCAGAAAAACTGTAAAAAACAGTGAAAATTGTAAGAGTCGTTAATAATCTTTAAAAATTATGAAAAGTATTTGAAAATCCTGAAAATATATGTTGAAAATCTTGAAAAAACGTTGAAAATCGAGAAAAGTTGATGAAAATCATAAACAACTTTGGCATCTTCAAAAATTGTTGAAAATGGCGAAAAAATGTCAAAAATCGTACAGAAATGTTGAAAAACGTTAAAAATTGTTGAAAATTATAAATTCTTAATAAAGCTGAAAAATTGGTGAAAAGCTAGCAAGCGTTAAATTACCTATAAGCATAAGAAAACATAGGTATTGCTTGATACCCGAGTGCTATTAGGTACATTTCTGCAGTGTCAAATCGAAATGGCATCCAGCTATAATATGGTAATCTATCTGGTAGGATTGTTTTATTATTGTTTTTATCATATTTTATTGCAGCTAATGTGGGTGGCAAGTAGGATGATGTTAAAGTCGCATGAGCCATTATGAAAAATATAATAGTATATTTTTTACCAATTTTCTTATATAATTTAGATATTTCACCAGGAAAGAAATTTTTATTATCACAACTTTCGTAATGCAACTCTGAACTTTCCAATGTATTCATTATTCTTTTAAGATTATGTCCCTGATAATAAAAAAATACAACCTAAAAATAAAATATTTCATTAATTATTAGGAAACAATAATTATTCAACAAATGTTGCAGAATGAAGAATATTAATTATTCTATCGCTTTTCGAGTTTTTGAAAAACATTTTCAAAGACATTGACCATTTAACTAAGAAGAAACAACTACTTCCCGGGCTATGTGCCCCGACGGATATTGAATTATACTTCAAAGTCATACCTAATAGATAATTTAAACCAACCGTTTTGGTTTGTAGTTAGAAGGTACAACATAACTCGTAAAGCGATAGAATAATTAATATTCTGCATTCTGCAACATTTGTTGATTGATAACTCGCTTTATTAAATAAGACACTATTACAGTTTCTTGTAATAATACTTTAACAATGATTAATATATTATAAATAAAAAAAATAGTATATTTTAAGTTAATAATATTTGGAACACTTTCAGAGGATAACATTAGAAAAATCTAACGAGTTATCTTAAAAAATATAAGTAAAATATATCACTAAAATTACCTTAACAGCTCCCATGAAATGAGTTAAAGCAAAACTAACGTTTTTAATTAGATCATACTCATTATTATACACATATAAAAGACTTAAAAATTCTGTAAACGTAAAAAATAGATTCACAAAAAGAAAAATCCCAATTATATAAAGTGTGTAAAGTCCTTGAATAATATCATTTTGAGTATCAGGTCTCCACAAACCAGCAAATCTAAGAATCCATCTATTCACAACAAAAAAATCTTCAACGTATGTATCGACCATGTTAGAAAATTTTATTGCCAATATTCCAATCAGTTTCTTTATAAATACCAAGAAATGTTTATGTAATATTCAGTGTAAGTAAAAATTTAAGGATCATGAAAATGGTTTTGGCTAATGTTTTATTCAAATGAAGTGTTAGATTAAAAGCTTGGAATTATAGCTTCAAAGAGACATCGGGTTAAGTTTATTAATTATTTGACAAAATGATATGTGTTTGTAGAGTAACGGTTTTCTGTATATTTTATTTAATATGAATTTCTTACGATTGTAAATTGATGTGAGAAAATGACCTTCATGTTCAAATTTTCATATAAATTTCAGATAACTAATTTCAATATACTTAAAGTAAAATAAAAACCACTTAAGTAGGAACTTTTTTATTTTAAAAAATAACAATGTATTTTACGACCTGTCCAATCGACAGAAAAATGCATGTTTTGACTCATTTACATCACTTCGTAAATATTTATCATAAAATCCTAAAACTACATTCTCCACTTTGAAACCAAATTTTTGATATAATAATAACACAGGATTGTTCATAGAAACATGAAGAGTGATATCTTTACCTAAACTGGTCTAAAAAATACAATGATTAATAATACCCTTAAATTCCAAAAGTACACTGATACTTACTTGTATAAGATGATATATCATAAATTTTGCAATGCCACAATTTCTCCAAGAAGGTCTAGTAAATACAAATGATAGATAATTTTCTGTATGACTAACATTCGGTACAAGAAAAGCGAACCCGATAATTAACCTTTTATACAGAACCACACAACTGAAATCTGGATACTGCAGCGTCTCAGTCACTAAAATTAACAATGCAATTAAATTATTTTGATTCTGTGCAGCATTTAAATTGAGAAGTGTAAATATGAGAAAAAAGAAGCATTGAAAAGAAATTGTTGATAAATAGTACGTATACAACAAGAATTTATTTAACTAAACTATAAGCATTAAATTCCTGGAAGTTATAATGAGGAACTCTATATATAGCAAGAGACATCAATGTATAGCATATGCGAACGATGTGGTGTTATTAACCAGGTCAGAAGAATTACGCAGAAAGTTTCGAGAGGCCATCAAAAGAATACGGATTAAAGATAAATGAGTCGAAAACAAAATATATGACAATGGGAATTTCAAAAGAAACAAGCAATCTACGAATAAAAGTAGACGAAAAAAGTTACTGTTTTAACAAGTGGACCAATTTAAATATCTGGGGGTAATAATTACAAACTGCAATGAAGAACAACAAGAAATAGATAAAAGAATAGGAAAGGGGTGTAAAGCAACAGGAGCTATGAAGGAGATACTAAAATCAAAAAATGTTTCATTAGCAGCGAAGATACGACTTTATAAGACAGTAATATGTCCGTCAGTAATGTACTGCTCTGAGTTATGGATATTAAATCAACAAGAAAACAAATAAATTGGAAATCTGGGGACGAAAGATATTGAGAGGAATTATGGAACACGATGGAATATGGAGAAGACGAACAAATAAAGAAATTAGGGATATTTATGATAAACCAACAATTACACAAAAAATTAGGAAGAATAGAGCAGGTTGGTTAGGGCATGTAATGCGCATGAACCCTTGTAGATTCGCAAAACAGTTATTAGAAAGTAGAGGGGGACAGAAGAAGAAAGAACGACCCAAAAGAAAACGATTAGAAGCAGTAACATCAGATTTAAGAAAAGTAGGAGTAGAAAGATGGAAACAAAAGACAGAGAACAGAAAAGAATGGAAAGAGATAATAAAAATATAGAAAAAATAGAATAGAGCCTCTCGAAGCCAAGGGCCTAAATGGCCTGTACTGCGGATATATATAATCATTAATAAAAGTATAATAACACAGTGGCGACTCGTGATAAAAATTTTATAGTGTTCTGCAATTTTAACAAACAAAACTCATCTGTTTTTTATAAATTAAGTTTTTACGTTGTTTTCTTTTCGCAAATTTTGTAATTTCTATTTCTGAGATAAACTTTTTTCAATAGATAACATGATAATAGCTGTTATACGATCTTCGGTCATTGAATTTCTGAAAAACGTTTTTATCCACGGAAAATTTACCGCAATATTCTACAAACCATTTCGAACACAAAAATAATGCAGCTACTCGATTCTTTTTTAAATTAAATCGACCTTTTGCACAATTTATAATAACATCAAACACCTCTGAAGCAGAAATCCTATGATCAAATTTTCTGTTAAATAGACGATTGCGTTTATTTTCTGGTGGTCCATCGCTTATTATGCTTCACTAATGATGTCAATATTATTTCGAACATGAATGATATTGCGTTCATAATTATCGAAAGCATTTGGGAATTATTCATTTCCTCTATTATTTGTTCATGACAGACTTCAAGCATACACTGTAATAGATCGTTTTATATTTCTATGAAGATGCCTTTAAATATTGTCGCATCTAATTCAACCGAAAAATTTATAAGCTCATGAAAAATCCGGATATCCTTTGATACATTTACACCAGTGTTCTCAATGATAATATCTAATAATAGTCTTATACCTTTTGCTTTTAATTCGACCTTTTCTTAACATATTTAAAAAATTCTTGTTAATTATTTTTTGAGATCTTTGCAGCCCTTATGCACCAGCCGCCACTGTGATTACAAACGTTCTAAGAAAAAAATATAGTTAGTACCAACAAACTTACAGTCAATCCCTGGCCAAAAAAATTGGTTACAAAGACTATTTATCGCAGGAATATGTTCAGGTTGAATATAAGTATAATCAATTGAAGCTCTCGGTGGCAGTTTATAGTTGTTATCAGAACTATTAGCAGCTAACTGAATTTCTGCCATTAGTTTTAACCAAGAAGGAAATGTTTCCGTATCTCTTCGGATGTATGGTTTCAAGTATATACCACTATATGGTGATAAAATTAGTTCTTGTCTAATACCACCCGTAAGTTTTGCTTGTAAACTGAGCCCTTTCATTCTAAATAAATCTATAAAGAAATATGTATGGATTTGTATGGGAAACATTATATGGCATGCTACTTACTTTTTATTGTTAAAGAAGTATTGTAATGGCATAGTGGATCTAGGAGTTTCATTTCTTTCCTATTTGTTTCTTCCATTTTATGCTCGTCTGCAACTGATTGCTCAAAATTAGTGGATGAATCGGTATTAAAATTTGTTAACTCATCAAGTGAAAGTAGAGAGGAGGTTGCAAATTTCATTAATCTAAAAATTTAAATTATACATTTTTAATTGCGATATTGAATTTGATTAACAAAAATATCCGTTATGTACTTGTGTAAGAAAAAATATACTAATACATACTTCCTTGTGTAATTTCCATTAGATTTCAAAAATTTTCTTTTATTGAACTGCTTTATCCTTGATTCCTACAAAAATCATTTATTTTTATAAACTGGTTGACCATGTGTTTTTTTTAATAACATTAAAAATAAAAACTTGTCTTACATATGCAGTGTAAGCGATAGATAGTAAAATACTTAATAATTGATATAGTTTACAAATACAACCAATATTATTAACTTAAGTTAATTGTAAGCTTTTAAGTAAAGAAATAGATAATAGGAAATTGTACCCTTTAATCTGTACTATACCCTTATTACAGATTTATATTGTAAATTACTGTTTACAAAATTACCTTCAGTGTTTCTTCTATCTCCATTGCTTGACTGTTATCATCTAGTTTGAATTCTTGCTTAACTTGAATAGTATTAAAAGCTTCGAGTAGTTCAGGCTTTTTTATACAATTATGTAAAAGTTTAGAGAAGAGGTCTACATCTGATATAGATGTTTCTTTCCTATTTTTAATATTTTGTTTTTCGGCGGTCATCAATGAATCTTAAACGAGTAAAACAAATTATATAAGAAAATAATGTTCAAATTGATTTAATACTTACAAATAGTGGATATTGTTAATGGACTAAGATTTGGGTACATCAAAGTCCAAAAAGCAGGCTCGTTAAACACACTAATACCCGATAAAAAAATGTATTTGTTAAAATGTGAAAGGGTGCCTGCTATAGTTCCTGTCCATTTTTTCTTTTTCTTAAAGTCACCTAAAAACAGTATATCCCAATTTTTATCGATAAACGTAGCTACGTGATGTCTCCAGTGAAAAAATCCTCGTCTGGCTAAACCAGGGCTTTTATTCTGTAGATGATATAATACCAAAACTATAATTTGAAGCCTAAAATTAAGATTTTCTTGAAAATTATATAGAATATAAATTGATCAGAAATCGACATTTTCGCATTAATAACAGTAAAATCTAGTAAAATTTATTAACTTCTTACCAAGACAGTCTTATTCTTGTAAAACTTTCTGTATTGTCAGCCGAACACTCTTGGCAAATGAATGTAAAAAATATATCTCCACAAAGACCACCCGGTACAGAACCTCTTTTTAGACACTTCACATGTACATAAGATTTACATTTTAAACATTCGAGACCTTCATCTGTACATAATTCTATATTGTTACTACAATATTTACAACATTTCTCTTCATTTATTAGTTCCATGTTCGTACTCTGCACATGAATATAACCTTACTACAAAAAGTTTTTATTATAATTAGCTATTTATCGCCAGTAGTATTATTTTTTCCAAAACCTTACAAACTTATACTGGAGTAAAGTTATCTCTGACTTGTATCAACATTGAAGTGGCGCTTCTTTGTTTATATTTTTGATTTACAATTTGAAAACAAATTTGTTTTTGATAACATTCTTCTTTAATGGGTACTTTTAGCCTTTACCAACATAGCCACTTGCATCGGTTACTTTTAATAATATAAATTACCTTAAATTTTTAAATTCATTGTCTTTGAAAAGGTTTGATAGTAAAGAGCTATTTTCCAAGATTTATTGTCGTTTGATAAGTGTACAGTAGAATAATATTTTTTTTCTGTTTTAAAGACAGGCATTTGTAAATGAATTGGCCTTTTAATATGTAGAAACCAAGACATAATTTTTGGTTTATGTTTAAAATGAATTGAGGTTATGATTTAGTTTATTGTGTCAAAACAAGTAAATAAGTAATATATTTGTTTAATTGTTTTGTCAGCATGGGTTACGTGTCAGGATAAGATAAAATGTAAATCTTTTTATTGATTAATAGTCTACAAAATTCTTTTAAAATGATAAAGGCGATAATTTTAATTGGTGGACCTCAGAAAGGTAATTGTATTTATTTTTTATTTTTTCAATATTGAAAATATTCTTATAGGTACAAGATTTAGACCGCTTTCGCTGGATATACCGAAACCTCTTTTTCCTGTAGCAGGCTTACCCCTTATACAACACCATATTGAAGCATGCAGCGCTATAGAAGGTCTCCAAGAAATTCTTTTAATTGGATTTTATCCTGCTTCACAAATTCAACCATTTGCTAATGATTTACAACATCAGTATAATGTAACCATTAAGTGAGTTAATTTTGAAATCCGTCTTATGTGAATAAAAATCTCCGGGTAGAATGTTTTTTTAGATATCTTCAAGAATTCATTGCTTTGGGAACTGCAGGTGGATTGTATCATTTCCGTGATCAGATACGATTTGGTAATCCAGAAGCATTCTTTGTTATGAACGGCGATGTGTGTTCAGATTTTCCTCTTGCTGAACTATACAAATTTCACAAAACGCATATGGAGACTGATAAAGCATTGGTAATATATAATTTCTAAAATATAAATGCTTTTACGTCTGTAGACGATTATGATTTAGGTTACGATAATGGGAACAGAAGCCACTAGACATCAATCCTTGAACTATGGCTGTATAGTTACGAATAAAGTAACGAATGAAGTAACCCATTATGTTGAAAAACCAAGTTCCTATGTATCAACGCTAATAAATTGTGGAATTTATGTTTTCTCTCCAGATATATTCCATACTATTGGAGCAGTTAATAATAAACAACAACAGGAACACTACAGGTATTTTTACATCCAATCTTACTACTGATGACTTCATGAATATAAATTATTGTTAATATAGGAATGGATTTGGTAATGGAAGTCGTGAAGCAGGATACATACAATTAGAACAAGAAATCTTGGCACCACTTGCTGGATCAGGTCAAATTTTTGCATTGCAGGTTACAAATTGGTGGTCGCAGTTAAAAACGGCTGGATCTGCTATTTATGCAAATCGACATTATTTGCAACTTTATAAATCCAAACATCCTGAAAGGTTATATAATGGAAATGGTGCTGGTGATACATGTATGATTTATCCTGACGTTCATATTGACCCATCCGCTGTTATTCATCCTTCAGCTGTGGTAGGTTAAAGTTTTTAGATATATTTGAATAAACTTAAATGATTTACTGATGCATAATAATAAAACATATATGTTTAGTTAGGTCCTAATGTGAGTATTGGAGCAGGTGTAACCGTAGGAGCGGGTGTAAGAATAAGAGAGAGTATAATTTTATCTAACGCTACGATTGAAGAGCATAGCTTAATTCTTCATAGTATAATAGGACGAGGCTCTCATGTTGGACGATGGGCTAGAGTAGAAGGAACACCATCAGATCCAGACCCAAATAAACCATTTGCTAAAATGGAGAATCCTCCATTATTTAATAAAGATGGACGGCTAAATCCATCGATAACAATTTTAGGTGAATACATTTCTTCGTTATTAGTAACTGATTCTTAATATTGTAATTTCTATAAATGGTTATTTTTTTATATTACAGGTTGTTCCGTCAGTGTACCGTCTGAAACAATTTTACTAAATTCAATTGTACTTCCAAATAAAGAATTATCAAGAAGTATAAAAAATGAAATAATTTTATAATTATACAAATGCGCACAAGCAATGAACAGTTAAGGTCAATTTTAAAAATGGAGTATGTTTATATAATTTAATTATATTTTATATTTTATTCATATTTCTTATACGTATTTCTGACTGAATAAATTTATGAAAATATTTAGCTTTCCTTGGTTTCAACTTATTCTTTACTTTTTTTTTTCATTTGGAAGGCGTCTGACATTGTCACCGGTCTTATTGCAACCTAGTTAGTCTTTCTTTTTTCTTCTTTTGGTAAATGTCACCCATTTAAGTGTCTCCTATTCTAATTTGTACAGATCTAGTAGATGGGTGTCTTACCCGCCAGTCTGAAGCCTCCGAAAATTGAACGCCTCCTGCTTACCAGTGCATAATTTAGAGTCTGCTTGTCGATATAACAGTTCATTACCTGTGAGGAGTCCTGTGATAAATCGAAGCTGATTCCTGCTTGTTCTACGTATTTATATTGAATGCATTTTTATTATAATTGTACACAAATTAGTATTTTTCTTCAATTTAAACTTTTTAATAAAAAAAATATACAAAAACAGATTTATATATTAAACTAGTTTAAAAATTTCTTGAACAGTTTGTGACAACGCCAGCATATTAAATTTTTCTCCTAAAGAAAGGAATGTTTCTAACAATTTTATTATATCGGTTTTTGGTATGATGCACTTAAATTCTGATGAACATGTACAGCGTTGATTAATGTTGTCCAGTTTAATCTAGAAATTAATATTTTATAGTCTCTCAATACCAAAATAAAAAACCCAACATACCTGTTGACATTTTTTACACTCCAAATCTTGCAGATTATAAGCAAGTAATTTTTTATTGACAATATTTAACATAATATATTCAATTTCAGCGTTGTCGTATTCTGAATTACACAATGGACACAACCATGCTGTATCGGATCTATACTGATCTCTTCCCAAGTCGATATCTCTACAGTGATTACAGACACGGCAGATTATTTGTGGAATTACATACGAAACTGTAGGATCTGTCCACACTGCC
This sequence comes from Altica lythri, assembly GCA_964028335.1. Taxonomy (NCBI): domain Eukaryota; kingdom Metazoa; phylum Arthropoda; class Insecta; order Coleoptera; family Chrysomelidae; genus Altica; species Altica lythri. The sequence goes on along the minus strand of OZ034805.1, from coordinate 61,094,588 downwards.
TTTTCAGAAAATTCTCCAATTCCTAAAATAATAATTTGAACGGTAACAAAAAGTTAAAAAAAAAATATTCGTTTACTTACCTATTAACCTTAGAAGGCTACATTTTAAAGTATCGACAGAATCTCGTAAAGCTGTATCAAGACCAATAATATGACATACAGCTTTCACAAAATCTAATGCTGCACTGGTACCGTCTGGTAAGGGTTGTAAACGATTGTGTATTTTTTCTGTCATTCTAAAAAAATATATTGGGAAGTCATATTTATAGCAAAGCTGTCTTATAAAATTATATTCTATAAAACCTCGAGTGCAATTTAACAAACAGAAAGAAAACAACAATTTGGACTTACTGAAACAGGGTCTGGCTTATTTCTCCTCCTAGTAATTCTTTTGCATATTCAACAACACTTTCATGTTGACCCAGTCCAAACGAAGGTTGACTTAGAACAGCTGTAGAAATAGTACTACGATCTTTTTGTTTTAAACGGGTGTATATGGCATTTATATATCCTGCAATAACTGCATTAAAATTGTGACGGCAATTTGCACGCTCTGGGAGAAGTTCAGCAATATTCCATTTCATAACAACAATTGGCTAAAATTAATAGATAGAAGGATTAATATTTAAATACAATTTTATACTATTACTTCATCATCCTCTTCATTTTCCTCAGCGTCTTCATCTTGTTCACCAGATTCATTATTAATTTCATCTGGTAATTTTCCTTTTATTCCGCCAAAATTAGCGGTGTCAAGCCAAACTAGTTGCTCCCAGCATTGTCTAATTATAAAAAAGTATTTATTAAATAAACTGATTTAGAAGTACATATCCAGCAGATATAGATTATTTTATTTCAACTTGACACTTACTATCTATTTCATATTACAATTTATATTTTTATAAATATATACTACCTGTAGGTAATCTCCAATGAATGAAATAATTCTTTATTTCGTATAGAAGCCACAACAAACTCTATATTTGCAACAGCGTCTTCAACTCTGGCTTTTTTTGTACATATAATGATTTTATTAAAATTAGCGTATACAATTATGCAACCAAGACGCTTAAATTCAGCTACTAGCTGCAAAAATAATTTTTTCATTAAATTTTGTAAAGTACGTAAAAGAGCTGGATCATAAAGAAAGGCTTGAGTAGATCTCATCCACCTACAAAAAATAAGTATAGTATTTGCATCAATTTTTTATTGTTTAGTTTTTACCTATAAAAATGAATAACCTGAAAATCAGCAAACACGTTTCGATATACAGAAATATCTCTCATCCATGCAACTGCCATTGTTCTAAGAATTTTAAACGCTTCTGCACATCGATTAGTTTCATCATAACTCAAGTTTTGATTGCCTGATATTAAATTATCTATGGACGTTATTTCAGAAGCGTCAAACGCAGTTACATTACTCATTCCTTCTAGCTCTGTTATGTGATGAGATTGTAATAACGTGTTTATAGCTAAACTATCAATATCTAGTTCAACACACACTGACGAATACCATCCAGGAACATTGCAAACTTTTGAAGAACCTTCTTGATTCTCTGCCAAAAGTCTAAAAATTAACGTTTAAAATCTGCTCTCAATCGAAATAGAAAACACATTATGTATACCTTGCATCATTCTCTTGGCTTCCTCCAAGATCGGGTTTATCAGTAACAGAAAACCAAAGTACGTGATTATGATTTATAAGGTGTCTTGCAAAAAATAAATCAGATCCGAATATTGCAGGATCGGCGGGCATATTTCCAACAGGCAAATGAAAATATCGGCACTGTTCAGTCATAAGTTCCAACACCCTTTCGCTGTTTAAATAATGTCGAACTAGTGCTCTTGCTCCAACTTTTTGCCAATCTAGCACATTGTACAGTTCATCAATATCCTGTAGAAGATTTAAACAAATAAAAATACAATTTAACAGGTATTATTTTTGATTTGCACGAACAAGCTGTTTAATTATTCTTTTAATTATATTACCTGTACATGTATTTGAACCTGTGGAAAATCCATGACATTAGAAATATTAAGCTGCAGTTCTGCCACTCCCATTGTTGTTTGTAAAGCAAGGATAGAAGGCCCTTTTTTCTCATCTTTGTATGCTTGTAAATATTTTTGTAAAAGTTTGTAAGCTTGGGTAATATTATTTTCAATTTTAATTTCAAAACTAATATCTTCTGGTGGTAGGAATTCGTCTTCAGGATTCTTTTCTTTTCTAAATATATATAAAAACAATGATTGAGAATAGACAAATTATTACTATGCCTTACTTTACCAATCTCTCTGCTTGATACAAATTACCCATATTAGGCATTAGGTTGGTTTTTACAGTATCCAACACAATAATCAGGGCCCTTTTAAGAGGAGTTAAAAATAAAGCAAACATATGTTGGGGCTTCGATGGATGTTTATGGTGATAAAAATAAAGGTGTCTAACGGAATCTTTAGTTAAGTAAGATTGTCGATTTAGGTTTATTTTATCCAATTGATCCAAATTAAAACTTTCCATACTAGAACTTCTCGTTGAAACCTGCATTTAATAAATTTAGTAAATTGTTTTTTAATACATAATACGTTTATTACCTTACAGACACATCCAATTTGTAATAATGCTCGAAACAAAGGAGTTACTTGAGTTTCATAAACCCCTTCAACATTTGGATCAGATTGATCTAAGAAGATTTTCCTGTAACAAAATATAATTTAAGCAACTGATTTAATTATGGATTAGTAAGTAATAAATGAAAAAAATAAATGTATAGGATTTAATAAAAAAATCGGGTGGGGCTGTGCGGGGGCACACAGCCGTTGGTTTTCACGTGAAACGTCTATGTTAGCGATATCGATTGTCCGTTCATTAGTTACGTCCATAAGTACAGGTATTCCAGTAGTAGAGGTGCTCGCGACGTCGGCGTTGGCGTTTTCCTCGGCAGCGGCTTTGCGACGTTCCCGAAACCGTCTCGCTCGCTCGGCGCTGGACATTGGGGCACCTGTGTGTGGCCCATAGCCCCCTCTTTCCAACGAGCTGAGACCGACATAGAAAATGTTTTATATGATCACTTTCTGGTTATTTTTAATATAAATACTGTCCAAATTGCACTTATATTTGTATGAATCAATCGGTTTCAATAATAACCGCGCTATCAAGTCGGAGTCACGAGAAACGAGCGAGAGCGCCGGTTTCATACAGTTAACGCAGTACCCCTCCCCCGCAATCCCGCTCGGCCCAGAACCGGACTCAAAGTAAAAACAGCAAGCTGACTATATAAGTGAAATATTGACACCACATTTTTGTTTCTAGGACCAATAGTTTTGTAATTATTTTCGTTACGGTCTACTTTTTGAACCTGGTACACGTATGTTTCGGTGCGATTTTAAAGACGTTTCACGTCAAAAATCTTAGCAGTACTTCCCGTTTGTGTATTAAATATGCTTACTTTCCATGTTCTTCGTAAACTTCTTCAGGAACTACATATAAATATAAATTATTTACTAGTTTACTCCTAGGCAATGTCCTATTACATTTTTTAAACAAAGCACCTTCCTCTACAACTTTGGGTGTTCGAAGATTTGCATAAAACATTCTGGGGACTACTAATTTTACTGAATGCAGTTCATTTTGAACCTACGAGATTAATTATTTTTTACATGGTTAAATTTTATTATCTAAACAGCTTACCAAAGCCCATACTCTAAACTCGCCTGGAACAGCGGTAGCAGCTATTTGTATTACTTGCCAAGGTGTAGTAAGCAGCGACCGCTGTGCTTTTTGAATAAAATCACCCAAAGTACCTGGTGCTGATGATCGTAATACTGCTAAGTTAGAATTAGTTTTTTTCTTTTTATTTTGCTGCCCTGAATTCTTCTGTAGTGTTTGGAATAACCATTTTCTTTTTTGAAAAAGTATCCAAGTTGTAATTTCCTCCTGAAAATATTTGTTATTAAAATGTGGTTTTAATCTACCTATTAAAAATAACATACCTTTGAATTACCCAAAGGTGGCGGATTACCTAATACTTCTCTCCAAGTTTTAATCAACTCATCTTCTGTAAACTGATTTTCCTTATCTGATCCTCTTTTACGTTTAGTGATTGTAACTAGTGGTGTTTTAAACGAAGACTTACTAGAATTTGTTAGATCTTCTATATCACGACTCTGATTATTAAAATCATTGGTTTTCTGAAATTTAGGTGCAGCAGAAAACATATCACTAATACGTCTTTGTTTAAAAGTATCATTTTTTTCTAATATTTTTTTGTGTAGCCAATCGGGATGTCTCACTCTAGGAACTGGATTTAATATCTAATAAAAAGTGAATATTTTAACTATACAAAAAATAAAATATTTTACACAGTTCACTTACTCCTTGCATGGCAGCTGGAATTGTTATAATTTTCTGAATAGTGCTTCCTAATCTTTCTATGTAGTAATTCCAATCTAATATATCACGAATATCTATATCGTTAAGTGATGTATCCTTTAGCCACCTTCTTAAATAATGCTTTTGGATTGTCTCTTCAGCTTGAAATATGGCTAGAGGAATAGCCCTATAATATATAAAGTAGAATAAAAAAAGTTAGTAATTACCAATTGTACCTTTCAGTTACAGGTGCACCATCAGGTTTTTTAACAATAACATATTTACATGCAAGACCAGCATCTTTAACCATTTGATCTCCTAAAAATTCTGCTAAGCGTTTTGCAGTACTAATAGAAGTACTTTTTTGTGCACCATATTCTTCCAATTTTTTTGACATTGATTTATTTTCTGAGATTAAAGCAAATAGTTCCGCATCAGGCAAATATTTTCCTCGGGAAAAAAGGACATCCAACCAGTAATTAGCAATCTGAGCAACAGCGGCATAACAGGATTCTAAAGTTTCGCCTTGAAGAAAAGCTTCAAAAACTGAAGATTGAAAATTTTTAATCAGTTGTAATTCTCCTCGTCTTTTTACTTCAAATCTGTAATACAAATTTATTTAAATGATTTATCTATAAATTGTGTACGTGCATTTTTCTTGACATTAATTCGTATTTATATAAAACTTGTCTTATTACATATTTATAAATGTTGTATCTGAACTACTCAAATATGAACATATTCTATAATGAGTATGGAATGCACTATATTTCATGCGAGTGAAAAAGTCTATGAAAAATACCCTTTTAGTTCTGCCAAGGATCCATCAAAATTAAACACTGCATATCTCTTTTTCAACCTTTTTCCTTCCTCTTTACTTGCTGGAAGAACCATAGCTTTGTAGGGACCATCTACCTCGAAGAAAATAGAATTTTCCTGTCTAATCTCGTACTCCAATGTTTTTGCGTTTACCAACTCATGATACTGATCGTTAGTAAAATATTCTTTAACCATAGCATTTAAGATTGAATTTGGATAAGATATATTAATTTTCTTCTTCTTCTCAAAGTTAGTTAGTATGGTAAAGTTTTCGGGAAAGGAAGCAGGTAAAATACACCAAATACCATCAGTGTCTAATTCTAATGGTCGACCTACTTGTTCTATTATTTCTCGAGCTTTCATTATTATATGTGCACCAGTGTAACATACAATACCTGCCATTTCCATGCTGTACCACCGTGCTCTGAAAATGTTTGTTTTTAAAATAAGAATTAAACTTATAAAGTAAAGGAAGTATGCTAATAATCAAACGCTTACCCTTTCCTCATGACATAACCGTAAAATGAATTTAAAATACATTTGTGAGCTAACTGTAATGAATCGTACAGAACTTCTCTGTTTTTAGCTGATTTAATTTCAGATGCGTCTCCTAATTTAATTGCATCAACGACGGCTTGTTTCGCCTTTTTCGCCAAACCTTTGTATTCATATCTGAAAAATACAAATATATTATTCATGTGCAAGGTATTTTTTTAGACAATTTTATAATGACATACCGTCTATCTCTAAAAGCCCTCACTGTATCTACATAAAATGAATTTTCTCTTTGACATATAGTAGTTGTTCGTTCTTCAGTTCTTGTGCATTTTAATTTTTTATATACTTTCCTACAATAAACTGACAATCTTTTCTTCTCTAAATCTGCTTGTTCCAATCTTGATAATTGATGGAAAGCTCTTGGAGGTCCACCCGGAAACTGAGGAGGGAACTTTTCTGTTTCTAGTTGTTGTTGAATTCTATGATATTCGTTTCTTGATGCAGGCACTAGTAAAATATAGGGAATTTTTATTTTAAATAAACAGATCCTGCTTTGTCGTTAACTTAAACACTTACTGTATTCTTCTCTCATCATCCATGTCATATTACGTTGACAAACAGCGCCTGGTTTATTAAAATCACAAGAGGCACACACAGTCTCATCTACTGTTGCACAAGGTTGTAACCTATTTGTTAATATTATATTAGGATACATAGCACCAACATCTAAATGATATATTAAAGGTCGTTCTAAACGCATTGGTGACGCCTGAAAATTGTTGTAAAAATTTAATTGTTTCTATTATCTGTAGCTACACTGTCAGTATACCTTAAGAGCCAATAATTTGCTTTTTATATCTTCAGTAACTTCCTCTAAATTAGTAACACAGTTCATAGGAACTCCTTCTTCAATAACTACGGCATGCTCAATAGTTTTTGGTAATTTCTCAATGAACATATCAATAGCTTCCGGTACAATTCTAAAACGACATGGAATATCTGCTCTAAAAACGCCTGACTCTAGAGCTTCAACATGACCTCCGACGTATGTTTCTTGTTGTAATACATGTCCATCAAGAGTTAACTTATTTAGCTCAGATTCTTGTTTGTTTGGAAATATTATATTGCCATGAAATGCTTCTACCATCAATAAAGATTCACATAATGTACCTATGAAACCAAGTACCATGAATAATATACTTTCGAACACATCTTTATCCGTAAAATGACTCACCTGAACCTTTTCTTAAAACTTCGTCAGGCTCACAAGGAATAATAGTGCATAAAGCAAATATAAATGGATGGACATATTGCATGTACAGATAATAAGTAGCAACGGCGTCGGAGACAGAGTAATTGCATAAAACTTGCGGGTCAGATGCTGCTAATGGACACATTTCTTCTGGGTCCAACTCAACTGGATCATATCTATAATAATTTTATTTTAATTTATAGTACTGCATGGAGAAAATATTAAGCTTTTACCGAAGCTTAGCTTTTGCTACAGCTTTTAAACCATGAGAACCTACTGGAAGATATGAATCTCTTTTTACCCAACAGAAACAATCCATATGCATTGCTGGTCTAGAAACATAAATGCCTTCTTTATTTTTGTAAAATCCTATTTCTTGTTTCATATCAAGATCGTATGAAGCAGCTCTTGTTTCCACAAATGGCCAATCGAAAAAATCTCCGTTGTAGGTGACAAAAATATGAGGTCGAATATCTAAAATGTGGTAAAAAAATTTTTTTAACAAACACATTTCGTTAGGTTCATTAAAAATTGTAAATTGCCCTTCAAATTCAGGTTTTGGAGTATATTCGAAGTCTTCGATATTAGCAGATATAATTTCCCGATTAGTAATTAGAAAGCCTAAAAAATAATTAAAATAATCATAATATCAAAAACATGTTTAATAATTATTATTTACCTTGTCCATCAATCATATAAGAAATCATCATAATCTGATCTGTAGCAGCATCAGGAAATTTTAATGGTAGTTTAGTGGTTTCGATATCGAAAGCAAGTACAATCGGTTCAGGTCGTTCAATTAAGTCATTTCTTAAAGTGATTACTGGGGGAATATCTTTACCTCTACATTTTACTGTATACCAAGAACCACAACATATTTTTAAGTCTATTGAAACTCTCACATGATAAGGCACGTCATATTCCCTGCAAATCAAATATATTTTAGTTTGATTTCCTCTGATTAAATCTAAACGTATAATGATGAAAGATAAGGTAAGGAACCTTCTCCAAGGTTCTAATTCAGGGCCCTTACTTTTTATTCTGTTTATTTCAGCAATTGTGAATAAATGCTGATGATTTAAAAGTTTATAAAAAGAGTTTGAGATTGCATTGAATTCTAGAAAAACATAATAATATACATACATGGAGAATTATTTTTTTTATTAATGTCCTCGTAGGTATAGACTTAAATACAAATGTACAGAAAACATCTATTGGGGCAGAAGAGACAATTTCTTAATTTGGGATTTAAAGGCCTACAAGTTAGAACTTTAATGTAATGTATCACTTTTACACACAAGAAGAATGCCTTAGAGTTAAATTATAAGCTGGATGGACAATATTTAAAAAAAAATAACTATCAGAAATGTAAGATCTGGAAGGAAGATATAAATCTTATCATTTTCGAGGCAGTTTAAGAAATTTTACAAACAAGCAAGGAGATCATTGTAAATTATAATTATGAATACAAAAAAACTGAATCTCCCATAACTGTACTCGTAATCTATCGCTTTATTTAGATTTTATCTGAGACTCAATGACATTTTCAACAACAAAATTCGTTCATTATAAAGACAAACTATCGTCAATACTCATTAAATTAATTTATTTCTTTTGTATGCCTTTCCATGTAAATAGACTAAAAGAATAAATAACTAAATAAAACATTTTAATACCTTATATCGTGAATGTTTTCCATATTTATAGAAATTTTATGTAAATTAGTAGAAGAACCTTCTTCGGAATTGGTGGCTAAATTATTTGTCAGCATCTCAGTATAATGTGAATTGCTTTGATCTTTTTGTCGATTTTTACGAACCTCTTTTAAAACATCTTTTCTAACTTTGATCAGATCAGTTTGATTAATAAATGATAATTTAATATACTTTTGTTTTAAGCCAATAAGATGGTTAGCCTGTTAAATAAAAAATTAATTTAATAGAAACATCTGTTTAAACTTCTGATTTATTTACTTACCAGATCCAAGTCTTCCTTATCAACAATTTCCACTTTAGCAATAGTACCAGCGTACTTTTTAGTCAAAAAATCTATTACTTCATTCACTAAGGATCTCTCTGCCAATACATAAAAATAAGGCATGAAAGGGTAAGATACTTTAAATCTAGTTCCATCTTCTTCAATAAAATAAAAATCAACAGCTGCACACAATTTTTTATCTTCATCAAGTAACTCAGTCTGTTAAAATACAAATATGTTTTTATAAAATTTAAATACGGAGAAAGTACGATTTCAGTGGTTTTACTTATTATAAATTTCGCACAAAAAAATTTTGTACATGATAAAAAAACTTGACAGTCGTAAGTTAACTCTTGTGATTTCCATTTTTCGTAATATTATGATTAAATAACATTTTTTCCATGACTTTTTCAATTTTCCAAGATTTTTCACAGCTAAGCAATTCTCTCTCCTCGATTATTAATTCACCTGGTATATTTTTCAATTACAGTTTTAATAACTGATAAAAAAACGGCGTGTGGCACTTGGTGCCTAAGAAGTGAAAATATTTGTGTTCGCGTTTAAAAATTAATATTAATTTATAGTTGTAACACTGAGCAACGGAGATCGTAAAAAGGGTAAAACCGTAGTCATTTCCTCGGACTGCCAAGTGCCTCTAAAGGCGATAGTCTCGGCACAAATAAGCTCAGAGCCGGTGTGGGCGTGTGGGACTGCGTTAGGCCCCTGACACATACCGCAGGTCGGATTTCTTAGACTATGGCATGGATACCAGGACACTCAGGGTTTCGGAGCAATGAGAAGGCTGATGAATTGACCCGACCATTAGCTAGAATCCCAACGATTCGGCTGGGTTGCTGACGCCCTGAGGGTGGGAAAAATCACCGGGCAAGCGACAAGCATTCATAAAAGGACACTCGGCGAAGTTTACAGCAGAATGATTATCAGTCTCTTGACAGAACACTGTCGGCTCAGAAAACACATAAGTCAGCTGAACTTAGCAGAGGAAGACATCTGGCGATACTGCCAAAAGCAGGAGGAAACCGCATTTCATGTCCTTTGCTAATGTGAAGGCCTTGCAAGGACGCGGTATCTGGTATTGGGAGATGGGAAACCGGCTGCTCCAAGTTATGTGGAGAGACTACTGTCAAGGCTATTAAGTCTCAATGAGAGGATAAGGCTGGACAATGTGCTCAAATCTTATTCTAGAAATGATGGGAGTTCAAAATAGATCTGCAAAGGTCACAGTGATCAAGGCTAACAGCCAACCCAATGAATAACCTTTTATTGTTAAATTTTCTTTTATAATACAATATTAAACGATCACTGTCGTATATACGTTCACCTTATCACGGAAGTGCGGTAAATCCCCTGTAACGCTTTTGTTACTGCCACCTGCTTACGTAGAACGTACTATAACGCGACTGCTCATAAAATACGACGAGAAGCTTTCTAATAACTACTGATTTAGATTCGAAATTGTGAATTTATTTTATGAACTTACTGAATGCATATTGAGAAGAAATCCTGTTCGTTCAGATAGATCTGTATATCTTTCGAATCCATATTTAAGATCAATTGTTTCATTTTCAAGAACCTGTCGTATACGATAATCAGTACTATCTTCTCTAAAACGCACGAATTACAAATGTATTAAATTATACAAAACAAATAAATATACTTACCTATTTACAATTTCCTGTTTTTCATTAGTTTGTTCAGTTCTTTCGACTCGTTCTGGTCTGTATTTGCCCGTATTTTGTAAAACCATGTTGAAGGAAAATCTTTCATTAAGTTATTAAAAAAATAAGTTTCCAAATAATGGAAAACAAAATATAACCTTAAAAAATTCCCGCCATCCGCAAAATCTCTATCATGACTTGAACAAATACTGTTGTAAGCCGGGAGAAATTAAATAAAAGTAGCTACGCTACCTATCTAATAACGACCAAACATTTTTACGAGAAGATGAGGGAAATGACCTTTGAGTTAAAAAATAATCGGCCAAAGATCAAGGGTCAAGGGTATTGGCACAGATTATAAGTAAATAATCTATGGGTATTGGTATCAGGTGTTGCTTAAGTTCATATTTTTAATTCCAAAGGTGAATTTGGTGAAAATCAACGAATTGTTAGTGCATTCACGTAAAAAATGGCTCAACCCGTTGGTGCAGCTTCACTTCTTTCTTTGGAAAATGAAGTTTTCCGATCATTCCTATTTTATAGTAGTATATTAATTTTGAAAATGATGTTTATGTCGGCCTTTACAGGATTAAAAAGATTTAAATACAAGGTATGAATTAAAATAGCTACTCTAATCTTTACTAAAACAATATATACGCTTTATATAAAATACGTCATAACATTTATTTCAACTACTTTTAACACCATAGCAAACCCTATCCTTTCTTAAAAACATTTCGTTTAATTAAATATTTTCAAAAAATAATTCTTTATATTCAGGCATTCGCAAATACAGAAGATGCCGGCCATTTGAAACTAAAACCGAGGACTGAAGAAAATGTTGAACGAGTTCGAAGGTAAACACATAATTAATTGTAATATGAGTTATGAATTTGATATCGTTATCTAAATTTAAACAAGATATGATATTTCAAATTATTTTTCTTTTCCATGAGGAATACGGTTTGTTTAAGCGACTCTCATTTTAATTATTTTAGTTTATATAATTTAATTATTTAAACAAAATTAAAAATGAACCTAATGTAATTTCATACTTTTCAGGGCACATTTGAATGATCTAGAGAACATTTCTTTATTTTATATTGGAGGACTTATATATACATTAACCAATCCAGCTATATTTATTGCTAAAACTATCTTTTTGGTGTACACAGTTGCTAGAATATTCCACACAATTGTTTATGCTGTTTGTCCTCTTCCACAACCCGCAAGAGGAATAAGTTGGATGATTGGTTATAGCATTACTGGATACATGGCCGTAACGGGCCTTCTTCACTTTTTATAATACGTTTCGTTTAAAAATTTTTACATTTTGTTACAGCGTTTTAATAAACGCTTTTTTTTAAAGTAAATATTTTTACACAAATTTTAAATTGTCCATGTATTTGTTCGTTACAGTTTACAAATCCTAAGAATGATATCTTTTTTCTATAGAAACATTAATTATACAAAATAACAATACATCATTTAACTTTATTGTTATAAAAAAATAGTTTACGGTAATTGGTTTTTTAAAATACAATTATTTAACGATTTGAAACATTCTAAATAACAGAGATGAATATCGTAAACTTAAAACATCAGTTTGCGCATATTTTTTCCTGGAATATTAATTACACCAGCTGAACTCCAAACTTAGCCAAATATCCTTGAAGTATAGTTTGTGTTTGAGAATCAGTATTACTAATAAATGAAGGTAATCGTCCAGGTTGAGAACTACCAAGAGTTGCTAAACTTTGAACTAGAAATTGACGAGGTTCGGCAATAGCTGTAAATCATATTTTTAAATATCAATAATAATTATCGGGATATATTGCAGTTCAATATTAAAAACAAAAATAGAGAATTTACCTTGTAGTGGGTCATTCTTGGTATTATTAGCAAAATTTAATTTTGCACTGGTTGTTTGGTAAGCTGGAGTGTCATCAACTTCGATAAAATGATCGTCAGGTAGTTTACTTTCATCTCTTGGCATCTCAAAGAACGAGAGCAGTGCCTGAAATCCAAACGAATTATAAAAATATATAATTGCAATATAATTAATAGATTTACTTGTAAGAGTTGTGGCCAATATTTATGGTAATTTCCTGTAAACATTTCTGGACAGTCACATAAGAGTTTTATAACTCCACACGCTACTATTTTTCGTTCTATGTTACCAGCAATTTTCTGTAATTCTGCAATAAATAGTTTTTCCAGAACCATGCCAAACATTCTAAAATATTAAAATTACTTTACAATAATTCACATAATGTAACCAACAACTATTACTCACTGAGCTTGGATTCCATCTACAACAGTTATCAACTCTTGTGGTGAATATTTTATAATGTACATGCAGAAAAAGACTATAAGGTGTATTACATATTTTGTAGTTTTACTCGAAGATAACCGTTGAAATAGCAGAAGGAATATCTGCTTGTGATATGGTGCTAGAGCTTCCCTACAAAAATCATTACAGTTAGTAGTCTACCACAACCACATATCCAAATTTGTTCGTATTTAAAATAGTATATTGTGTGGCAAGGGGTGAAACAAGACCATTTCTGACTAGGGCGAGAGTTAACTGCACGAGCGAAGCGAGGGCTGTCTTCGCCCGGTCAGAAATCGTCTTTGTTTCATCCCGTGCCACACTATATTTTTCATATCACATGCATTGAAACAGTGATTTTTGATCTCTGTAGCCAGTTGAAGTAAGACTATTTCAGACAAATAGCGTAGTAATATTTGAAGACAGCTGTCAGACGATTATGATTTTATTCGCTTTTGTTTATTACAAATGCGATTCTGACAGACAGATTTGAAATAAAGACATAACTAATAAATATGAATGTGCCGGGCAGAAATAATGTTGTTTTTCCCCTAGGGCAGAGTTTCGACTGACAAAACAGGGATCAAAATAAGCTGTTTCAATGCATGTGATATGAAAAAATACTTTTTGAAATATTTTGTTAAGTCACTCTTTCTGGAAATATGCTTACATTGGTAAATTTTGAATAAGTCCCTGCATGAGATAAAATCCTTCATGATCATTTGTTTTTGATGCTATTAACTTCTGGAAAACTCCCAAAAATCCAACCTGCAAATTGAAGACAATTATTAACTGAATTTAATATATCATCACGTACAATTATTTTACCAATTTATCTTGGGCTACGATTTGTGGTGCAGCTTGTGTTGCAAATGCGGTTAAAAGCCTCACAAGGGGTGTGATATTGGCGGGTCGCTCCCATAAAATAGGTGCTAATAAACATGGTAGTAACTGCATATAAGGTTCAGGTATTGCTCCTTGGGGAGTATTTTCCATCAGCAATGACAATATTTGGAATACATAAGGAATAAACTCTACAAAAAAACAATATCATATTTATTTATCCTTTAAGTATAATGAAATAATTTACCTTGAATATCTTGCTGTAAAATTCCTTGAAATATTGGGAAAAGTATATTTTCAAACGAAGTAACAGCAGATGGATTTGCTGTACAAACAATCCTAGAAAAATAATGAAATTAATTGAAAACTTATAATTTCATTAACTTTTGAGCTAAAAATCTTTATGTTCTCTAGGATTCTAATATATTCTTACTTAATTGCCAATGAGAAGCTTTCAAATAAATAATGATTGAAATGTGGTTTGGAGGGGTTTTTAGCCACCATTTGTAATTTTTCAGTCAATTTTGGTAAAGCAACATTTAAAAATTGAATGACTCGTTCCTGTAATGTTGCAAATGTTCTCATTATAGCTTAAAAAAAACATTAACATTAAACCATGAACTATTTTCCTCGGATATATATATTTTTTTACCTTTCATAACATATTCATTTTCTTCCGACACGGGACGTTGTAATACACCGAATAAATTTCCTAAAAGTTCAGTAGCCATAGGTTCTAATTGAGCACCTGTAACACTACAAAAAATCTTAATGAATTAATGTAGAATAGAAAAATTGAAGTAACTTACACCGGCTGATTACCCTGTTTTAAAGTTAATATTTTTTCCACTGTGCATGCCGAATATGTGTGAACTACCGCACTCTCACTTGTCATGTGCCGTATTAACTGAGATAACGTGGAAACTACTATTTCAGTAGGTAGAACTGATCTGAATGTCATAATGTATTTTATAGCATCAGCCTTTAAAACAGGTAATTCGTTCACTAAAAAATAATAATTAAATAAAATTTAGGCAAAGCTTTTAGTTTCCATCCGGTCATATTGAGAATATTAGAAGTTGATTTTTTAAGATAACTGTTCCACTACATCTAAAATATTGTGAAATATGTGATTTAAACTAATCTATTATTTCTTGCTTTTAAATGTATTTTCATTTTTTGATAATTTTGATAAGTAACTTACCATCTGGTCTTTCCAACTCTGGTAATATATGTTGTTGGCAAAACTGTGTGATATCGACAAGTTCAGAAGTTTGTGTCACCCCATGTTTTTGAGTAGATCCTCTGCTAACAATAGATGTTACTAAATATAAAGCGGCATCTTTACTTCGCCAGTATTGTTTTGGATTTTCTCCATACTTCGCCAACATAACCTACATAATGAAAAAAATATTAAGCTCTGCTGGAACCAGATTCTACTTTCACTAATTAATTAAATCGGAAATAAAAAGCTTACTTGTAAATATTGACCAAATATTTCAATAATTCGTTTTTCAAAGTTCTGACTAAGCGTATTGACTAAGTCGCAAGCTGCCCGTCTGCGAGTATCAATATCAGATCCTTCTATATCTCTTCTGGTGTATTCCTCTGGATTGTCTTCAAATAATTCTTCATCCGAGACTAAAATTGATAAATGTATATCTAAATATTCCTTATAAAAAGGTAAGAGGTGAGTATCTACTAGAATGTTGGCTACTTACAATATAGACATTTTAATAGAGATAACAAACCCACATTTATTACTGCTACTAGAAAAGAGGTGCTTGATCTCACTCTATTCTAGTTGCTTCTATACAAACTTAATACAGAACTGACATGTTTCCTACGATGCTTCGATGTCGGATCATAGAATCATTCGATTCGAAATCGAGACTGAGCGTCGAGTAATCCAATCCTGTCGCATACCAAAACAGACTCGATTGGTGTTCATATAAGGAGAAACTAAAGTCAGAATATTGTCAATACGGAAGAGGAACTTGAAACTTGAATTGGTTGATTCGTACGATAGTAATTTGTTACGAGGGAGCTTGACCCATCAAGAATAAGTCCATTAACAGAGACGTGCCATTGTAGGACAAGAAACTCGGAAAACTTAAATTGCTAGCACTAAAAGGCTTTAATACAACTAAAAGCACAGGCAATTGGAATTACAGCTCTGATAAAATAACAACGAACTTAGAAGGTCTAAGAGAAAAATATGGAGACAATTCTGTGAGGGGATTACTAACTTAGGCCTAGCAGTACTCCTCCAAAAAGTTATCTCAAAAGTCCACTCTAATGGTACTGACGCTCATTTTCCTGGAGCAGTTACTATTGGTGACAACGCGAAGGCTGATCATGATAAATTTGCAGACAGACAATCAAGATCATTAAAAAGCCAAGCGGGTGAAATACTCACCGATAACAAATTTAAACGGGCTATTAAGAGCTTTGAGATAAGAGGTGAATATGTATCAAAGATACTACTTCAAGACGAACAATTTGCCTATCAACCTAGCAAATCTACAATAGATGCCTTGCATCATCTCGTTAGAGATCTTGAAAAGACTAATGACATAAAAGAAGTGTGTTTATAGATGTAGAGGAGCATTTGATAAGGCATGATTCTATTAGCGCTGCCGCAATATAAATCTACCCACTTATAATCTACAAATATTCATCTTAAGAATACGACTAAACATCAAGTAATAAAACAAAATATTTGGCTTAATGATAAAGTATGTTTCTCGTACCTCTAAATTCCATATTGGGTATAATAACTTTTTCACAGATACTGCTTAAAACATTATCATCTTCAAATAACTGTCTATATTGATTCCTTTCCGCTACCGAGGATAAGAACTGTAGAGCATTTGAAACCAACTACAATATAAAGAAAATGAAAAAGTTAATACCAAAAAAATACAGTATCGAAAAAATAAATGAAAATATGGATATTTACCAAGTCATATTTAGGTTCTAATCCTGTAGCTACTAATAAACTCCAAACATCAGTAACAAATTGCGGTAAATACGGTTGAAATTCTTCATCGTATTTTTGAGCATATAGGGCCACATTATCGCAAACTTGAGATTTCATTTGTTCGATTACACCAGCATCTTCACTGTCCTAAAAATAAAATAAATATAAGATTTGACAGTTATTACAAAATTTATACTCTTACAGTTGTTTGGAGACATTTCACATCAACTGTAAGCAGTGTGTGAAAATTTGTCATCCAGATTTCAATATTATCTTCAAAAAACTCTGGAAGATCTTGAAAATTTAACGAATAGAACACTTTACAAATTAAAACCAATGAACTGTAGATTATTTTCAGGGCATTAACATCGTTTGCATGTGTTTGCGAAAGATTGATGGTAGCCTAAAATAAAATAAGTTATATTTTGCTGTTCTTATTGATTGCAATATAAACACTTAAATACTTACCACCAAAAGATTGGTAAGAGGTTGTGATATTTTTTCCAAAACATACTTTATTTCTGTCCATAATTTGTTTGATTTGAATTCATATCTGTATTTTTTAAAGAGAGAATGAGCGGTTCTTAATACACCATTTATCACGTTAAAATCCCCTTAAAAAACAACAATCATATGACTGACATTATGCTTATATTATAAAAACTTACCAGTTGAAAATTTTTCAACCATTTGTGTGATAAGCTCCGGCCATTTAAGTGGAAAATCAGTTTTTCCTATTATACTTATGGCATCGCTTAACTGTTTCTGAATAGATTCAGGAGAGCTTAACATTAATGTAACAATCAAATTTTTTATAGCTAAACGATCAGATTCATGTATTCGGTCTGGTTGATCCTCCTCCTAAAATTAAAGGAATTTTGAATTGTTTGAATTTGATGGGTAGAAAAATTTATTACCAGTGATTTTTTTCTATAAAAACGAGCAATTTTTGTACGTAGATATCAAGGGTTTTTGAGATATATGAATTTTTGTAACTTTTTGAAGCGAATATATTCGCAAACTGATATTACTATCAACGGAAAAAGAACCAACCTTAAAAGTTAAAAAAAGAGCTGCTCGTTCTGTGTTAAATGGTTATCGAGAAGCTCTAAAAATCCAACCTTAAGCTTTGATCGGTTTTTTAAAAAGGAGGCGAATATCGAGAGGAAAAAAACGAATTTTGAAATAATTGAAATCATAAAATATTTGTGTTTTTATGCTAAGAATAATTTGAAAATGAAATTTATTAGATTATGTATAAATAATATGTATATGTAAATGCACATAACCAAAATGATACATACCACAAACCAATTTCTTTTTATATAGTTCTTAAATGCTACGGCACCAGCTACTCTGATAGTCATATCCACCTCTGGTTTATGAACAAGATTCAAAATAAGCAACGGATAATTCTGATTAACTTCAACTCCCTCTAAGAACTTTTCGGCTGAAAATAATTCGAAAAAACTTAAAATATGAAAACAAAGAAAAACAAATTACCCACCTGGTCTTCGTACATTTATATCTGGACTAAGCGTTTCTTGTAAATATCTACTTAAAGTTTGAATATTTTCGTCTGATACTTCCATCGTAATAAGAATTCTGATATTACGCACAAATCTATTTATTTCTTTTTTTAACGAATTGTAGCGGTCAACCTAAAGCTAACCTAAAAACTGAATGCCAAAAATTTAAAACGACAGAAGACAAGTGGATGTTTTGAAGAACGTACAACTTGTTGCTGTAATGTAGTATGTAAAGAGGCCAGAAATAAACGAATAATCTGACATAAATTAACGTTTATTTTTTTTATGATAGCCTTTTCCAGAGATAATTTGTCTATAGCTCAGAGATAATAGAATAATTTGTCTATAGCTCAGAGATAATAGAATAATTTGTCTATAGCTCAGAGATAATAGAATAATTTGTCTATGCTATGGCCTTTTCTAATAATTAATTTATCTGAATTTTTTTTGAAAACATCTGTTTAGTCTCAGAAATTAATCTAAAAGTGTTATATTACAGAGTAAAGATTGAATCAAATTTTCTTACTATAGGAAGGTAATGTATATATAAGATTTCTAAAAGTTAGTTCAAACTCGTATTGTATGGATTATATTGAACATAAAATAAAGTATAGTGAATTGATTAAAAAAAAAATTATGTCTTTTATATCATACATTATTGTCAGAAACTAATACAGTTCAAAAGTAGCTACTCCAAATGAAAAAGAGTCCATTCAATTATAAAAAAAATGTAATAAAAGCAACGATTTCTTGATTAAGGCATAGGGCTTGCTACCGCAGATGCCGCCTCCCATTCTGCTCAAACTAGGATTTCCATTCCATCCTATTTTCCAAATCATTGTCATTAGTAAGTCCTCTGCTTTGCATAGACTCATCCAATTCACCTCTCTAGGATTTCTTCCGTCTATCATATTCTAGATGAAACTTATTTGAATAAAAATCATATGCTGTTCCTAAATACAACCCTGTTTAATTTTACAAGTAGTCTATCCTCCACAAAGTAGTCTTAAGTATTTTTTTACTATTTTCTTTCACATAGTTAGCAAATTCACGGCTGTCAAGTTGACAAATTTACTTTACAAGAACATGAAATTATTCTAATTAATGCCCCATTTGTCAGCAGTTGAATGCATCTTTTTAACATTCGCCATACTAGGTAGTGTTCAACTTTTGGTTCTCATACTTGATGAAATGGGTAGGCCAAAATCTGACTGTAGCGAACTAATGAAGGAATATGCGAAACGTAATTTTTTTCGTGAAAAGCAAGTAATTCCAGACAATAATAGAGCTTACTATCATTGAAACCAAATAAAAACTGTAGGAAAATATGACCTTAACTAAATGTAATAAATAAAATGGGAAATATCTACTGATTTCTATTATTTATATTAATAAAGGTTTTAGTAACTGTATAAATCTACTTTTCTAAATTAATGGGATCAATCACAGGATCTTCAAATTTGAATGATGGGAATTTGGTCATATCAACACCTTGGCCACCTCCATACTGTTTGGCCACTTTTTCTAATTCTGTCTTTAGTTCCTTTTGAAGATCTGGAGTGGGTTCAACAAGGTCTTTGCCACTGAAAAATACATATAGTTCAAAAACTTGTGATACATCTTTGAAAAAGTTAATACCTGTTACTTTTCTGTTTGTATTCTCTAATTTTATCAACGAAGAGTTGTTGAATTGGGTCACTAGCTTTTTGTAGACAAGGTGCAAGAACTCCGATGTTGCGACTGCATATTCCAGTTTTTACAGTTCCTTTAAGACTGTTAAAAATTTGTGAAGACAGCATCTGAAATGGTTATGTAATTAATGAAAAAATATTATAGTGCATTAACGAATGCTTTTTCAAACAAATATAAAAGTCTACAAATAAAACATATAAGATATAAAAAATCTTACGGTTTAAAATTTAAATATAATGCAGCACAATTCTTTTCCTCCGAATTTATTAAATATTAATGGCGATTATTACGATTTTTTTTCACTAACACTAACCTTGACTGCTGCCAAATATCAAATACTTCTTCGTTTTCGAAATAGGAGCGTGAGTATTATGTAGAAGTCAGCCACTTTCTTTAAATAAAAAAGAAAATAACAATTTTGACATGACGTGTCACTTACTGGTCCACGTAAAAAAATAGGGTTATTAAATTTACCAATATTGAATTTTTTAGGAGAACCTAATTAAAATGGTTTCTATTTTAAATTCAATTGATACTGGTCATGAAGATATGATACATGATGCAGAAGTGGATTACTACGGTTTACGTTTGGCGACTTGTTCGTCAGACAACAGTATTAAAGTATATGATATTAAAAGTGGAGCTTCAACACTGTTAGATGATTTAAAGGGTCATTACGGTCCCGTTTGGCAAATAGCTTGGAGTCATCCAAAATTTGGTAATTTACTAGCTTCTTGTTCATACGATAGAAAAGTAATAATATGGAAAGAACAACAAAGAAAATGGATTAAGTATTATGAATATGCAAATCATGATTCCAGTGTTAATTCTGTACAGTTTGCACCAGCAGAATTAGGTTTAATTCTTGCATGTGGTAGTAGCGATGGTTCCATTTCAGTACTGACCTATAATGTTGGAAATAATACTTGGGATGCTAAAAAGATTCAAAATGCACATGCAATTGGATGTAATGCTGTTAGTTGGGCTCCAGCCATCACTCCAGTTTTCGGTAGTGCTGAACAAGAAGCACAACCAATTAAACGTATAGTTTCTGGTGGATGTGACAATTTGGTTAAAATTTGGAGAGAAGAAGGAGATAGGTAGGATGACACTTTAATTTAAATCTTTAATTTTTTTTACACTTTTTAATTTTAACAGGTGGGTAGAAGAATCTAAACTTGAAGTTCATTCGGATTGGGTACGAGATGTCGCATGGGCCCCTTCTGTTGGACTCCATAGATACACTATTGCTAGCTGTTCGCAAGACAGAAGAGTAGTTATCTGGACTAGTAATGACTGCGTAAGCTGGAACTCAACAGTACTACACACTTTCGATGATGTCGTCTGGAACTTAAGTTGGTCTTTAAATGGAAATATTTTAGCAGTCTCTGGTGGAGATAATAAAATAACTTTATGGGATCAAAATTCAGAAGGAAATTGGCAGTGTATTAGTGATGTCGCAAAAGGACAGGGACAAATTAACAGTCAGTAATTTTGGATTAATCTTGTAGATTTGTTTTACATTTAAATATAAATATGCATTTTTAATAATAATTCGTTTGCTGTAATATTAAAATTATCAGTTCAATTATAAAATGCATAGCCTTACTAGATTACTTTTGTATAAATCATCTCGTCTAAGTTTAGTAATTTGTAACCATATATTTTATTAAAAATTTTCCACTCTAACCCATTGTTTTAAGACTTTACTCAAATTTGTTATTTAAATATAAGCAACTGGCTAAATTTCTGAAGAAAATGACTAATTTTGAAAAATAATGTACAATCTGCCCAATTTCACTTTAGCTGTGATATGCGCAAATGAAGAAGAGAGAGCGTCGCAACAAAGCCAGAAGACATTGTCTCGAGACCGACAATCTGAGCGTCTCCCCACCTTCGCATCACAATGTCAGAGCTAAATTGAAATTTGGCAAATTGTACCTGCATATTCTAGTAATCCAACACTTACATTTAGATTTTAAGTGGGGTCTATTGGCCCAAGTGACCTTGCTACACATTCTTAGAACAGGCTCTAAGAACTGTTCCAGATATGTAGTTGGCGAACTATTACTCTGCAGTTATATGTTTTTTTTTATTTACTAATCATACGAGTAACCCCAAATATCACTGTAAATATTAAATATGAAAACTTAATCAGTAGATTAACTTTTTTAACTATCTTGGTTAAGTAAGTAACACCATTTACAGATCCTTTAAAGTTTAAAAATAACACAGTTAAAAATGTCGATGTCATGACCAAAGTCATTGAGCCTCCTTAAGGCGAGTTGAGACCATAATTAGTTGAGTGAAAAGTATATGGAATAAATTATTATGGCGAAGTTGTCTATTAGGGACACTTGGTTTGATTTCTGACAAAAGACGGGGCAATCGGTCAGACCATTGATTAACTTTTAAATATGTAACACAGGTCAAACATAACTCTCCTACTCTCTAGAGTAGCTAATCTCAAGCCTTACCGCATCTCCGCTGAATGGTAGTTAGAATTGAGTCATCCATTTTTTATCTCTCTCGATTTTTGTAGAAGCTTATATAAAAGTGTTTACCAATGTTAAAAAAGAGATAGTTTGATTGAGTCCAATTTCACAATGCGTCAAGGTTCCTCAGAATCGCCACACTGGTTCTGAATATCTTTAAGTCAACTGCGAACATTAACCCAGGAGAATGGTGTAAAACATCAGCAATATCTTTTACAAACAGAATAAATAGGATAGGGCACAGTGTGAGCCTTGCGGGATCCCAGATAAAACCTCAATGGTGTTAGAGATATAATTTTTTGAACTGCTTTGTTTCTATCATTTAAGTTACTATTAAACCATTTCAGTGTATTTTCTGAAAAACCCAAGGCTCTATGTTTTGGCAATGGAATATTAAAGTTAACTATCGAAGTCCTTCGAAAAATCAGTACAGACAGATTAATCTGCTCACCCTTCTCCAAGGAAACTTGTATTTGTTTAAATTGTTCACTGACGACCTCCTGCTACAAAAACCTTATTGAATACCACTATTATCGTCATTGCACTGCCAAAAAAGTTGGTGACAGATGAGGCATTCAAATAATTTAGCTATTGCTGACTGAATGGATACTCCTCTATAATTTGCAATATCCACAATATCGCCTGACTTATAAATGGGTGTAATATAGCTGTGTTTCCACATACGGGGAAAGTACAATATTCAATTGATTTGTTTAGGAAAAGGTATAGTGGCTTGGTGATAGTAATTTTTTAAGAATGTATCGGGAATGTAATCAGCCTCATAGGTTCCACTGTTCACTTTGCCCATTTTACAGAGATGGTACCTGAGTGGACAGTGTCCTATGAAAATTCTTGCCATTACTCTGATTTCAGGTTTCTGAAGCACTAAGAGTAATTTAGAAGTAACACAGTTTGCTTGTCTTTAGCTCCTAGTATCTTTACAGTCTGCTTTTTGCAATTAACACTTACTTACGCTGTAACAAGTTGTCTAGTTCATAAATAGAATAAATATTTTTATGAGACGGATACTTTGGCAATAATAACGGATGATATTTAAAAGCTAACGAAAGATTGTTAGCAACCCAAATCCGTTTTTATGTTTATTGTTGCTGACGTTTTACAAAAAGGGTAGAAAAAATGCCAGAATATAATTTACAAGTAAATACATTTATTTATAAAAATATGTAAAGTATAAAAAGTTTCAATGCAAAATTGTAAAATTTATAACACAATCAATTAACCACTGAGAAGATTTATGTTTTAATTCTTCCATGTGATACATTAAAACAGGAGGATTTAATGATTCGTATATTATATAGTTACAGCATTTTTTATTAGTTTTTGAGGCATGATAAGGAAAGTTAATTTTCTCTTCACAAACTGACGGTGTTGGAGCTCTACGTAAAATTTTACCACCTCCCGCATTTATAATTGATGTAAGAGATTCTTTAGAGATCTTTATATCAAGAATTTTAACAGGATTAATGTGACCATGTATGTAGAAATTTACACCACTAAATAATTTAGGTAATCTTAATATCTTGTTAATCATAGCTTTTTGGATGCCACTGTTTAATAGATTTAAATGTATAAAATTATAATCTGGTATAGGAATGAAGTAATCTTCTTGAAGATAATTATCCACCCATTCTTGTGGTACTATTAAACAACCATCTAACATAGCTAGTAGAATATTAACAGAAAGCTTATGAGTTCTTCTTATTATAAAATGTGTAACCTTTTTCGGATTGTATTTTTCTTCTATTTTAATTTTCTGTTGTACTAGTTTGTTTTTGTATGCTGGCTCTACATAATAACAGTATGGCACTATCTTCTTTTTGAAAAATAATTGCTGTATTCTTTCTACTGATTTCCTTTCTTTATTGAACACTTTTAAAACTTCTGGAGTATTTATTATACAATCTATAGGTTTTTTTCCAAAATAATCTATTGAATCTTTATTCGCCCCTTTGTCTAACAGTAACTCTATGATCTGAATATTTCCTGAAAGAGCTGCTTTGTGTAAAGGAGTTGTGTTATCTTCTCCAGGAACATTTAGTAAAGCTCCATGTTCAATTAACATGGTCACAATTTCTTCACAATTACTTTCTATAGCTTCATGCTGAAAAGTAAAACGATTAATTTAGAAGTACTACTTATAACAAACATATTTACCATTGGCACCCAACCAGCAAAATCTTGAGCATTAATATCCACCTTCGTTTCTAATAATTTTTTAACATCTTCTATTTTTTTTCGTTTGCATGCAACGTGTAATGGAGTTTCTCCTTTTGCATTTACTCGTTGTTCTTCAACATAGTTTACATGATAAGTTTTATTTTCATAAATAAAATTGTTATTAACTTTTTTCTTGAGACTAGCATTATCTGTGTTGATCTTGAGACTAGCATTATCTGTGTTGATTATATTAGATAATATTTCACGAATACTTTTTAACTGTTCGTTTGTGGTAGAAAAATTATTTTTCCAGTCGATATGGGTAGAATTACAAAACACTTTGCATTTTGGACAAGACAGATCACTTTTTTTCAAACAATTTTCGCAAACATAATGTCCACAAATTTTTACTCTGCCAAGAGTTTGACTATTTTTTTTACATACTGGACACTTACTAAATTGTTGCAGATTTTTTAATTCTTGAATACTTTTGGTTATATCGGACACATTCATGCTTAACTTTAACTAAACAACAATATTTTATTTGTATAGACAACACTTAACTGTAATACTCACAGGCTCATAGACAAAATAATATCCATAAACAAAAATGTAGCAAATTTTGGTCGAATCCTTAATTCTTTATAATGGGTTCATAGACAAATAATTAATTTTAATAAATAAATATCAAGGCGGGAAATCTTTCATCACCATAACCACGAAGACGTTGTAAAATTCTTCTTCTTTGTATGTCTTTTTGCTTTTAAGCACCCAGCCAAATAATGTCAATAAAATTTTTATTAATAAGTAGATCAAATGCTCTAATACGAAAACCACTAAAGAAGAAGAATACTACAAATTCCAGTACAGTAGAAGTCTATACCGTAACCTCAACTTCTTAAATGTTTTAAAAATAATTTTCAGTATACATTTTTAACAGAAAATGAGGATATTTAGCGCTGTGTTTTCATCTAGGCCAATTCCGAAAGAACCAGTTCCATTTAAAGAAATACTACCTCTTAAATTAAGAGCTACAGTCTCTGGAAAGGGTGCTAAAAGTTCAGATGTGTGTTGCATTTACGAGATGTCTGTAATGTTTGCTTGTTTCAAGGAAAACGAATTTAATCAGTCTTTATGTTCAAAAGAAATTGAATCCTTTAAAAAATGTTACACAAACCACTTAGGTACAAAGCAGTCAAAGAAAGAGAAAGAAGCCAAAGGAATACTAATTCCTGGTGAGAAGAAATTATCACATAAGCAGCTCAATACGTTACTACAAAAATTTCCAAATATTAAATAGTTTTTTAGTTAAATGATTATTGTAGATATGTAATTATTTATAAATAAAAATTTTAGTCCTTCACTGCTTATTTTTTTTTCAAATATTTTATTACGTAAATCTTTCATAATAATTTATTTATATAAAGCATAATAGAACAAACCATAAAATAATTTAAACAAATGGTTGAATATTTAATTCTAGAACTGAACAAGGATTCGTAAGTTCAAATTTGCTCAAAACATTTGGATGTAAAACACCTATCTTTCCAATGGGTGTTCCGTGACAAATTATATTAGCACACCTTCCCGGAAAATACGTTGGATCTAAAAGAAAAAAAAATGAAATAAGAGCAATTTGAGTTTTTTTACAAAATTACCATCAGTAGACTGTAAATAATATCCAACAGCATTCTTTTTGCGAGACCAAGAGATTTCAAGAAGTAGCATAATTTTATCGAGTAAACCATGAACTACTTCAAAACCAGCATTTTTGTTACAGTTAACAGCACACAGTCTTCTTTCATTTCTAGCTCCAACCTCTGTAAAATTACACCAAACCTTTAACATCAATATCGTGGGAGCGTATACTAATATAGGAAAAATATAATAATCTAGATAAATAATTGTAAGACAAACTATAAACAATAAAATTAGACACTGTAAAAAATTACCAGCTTCTGGATCCTTAAGAACTACATCAGCTATTTCAAAAATTTTGATTGGTAATGGCATTTTTTTATTAGCAGCGATAGTTTTCAAAACACCAGATAAAAGTGTTGTACGGCACACTTGAAATTCTAAAGTTTTAGGGTTGGAAATATGTACCGCAGGCACTTTCTCTATGGAATCGATACCTAGTTTTGTGGAAATATCATCTCTTGAACACTACAATTATATTGTTAATATATAATCTATGGTTTCGTCAAAATGAATCTAAAGTTTACCAAAGCAAAAGTTAAAGCTTCTGTAAATCCAGCTTCAGCTACAGGATACCTCAACAAATCCGTTAGCTTATTAACAGGAAATTGTTGACCAACTGTGTTCGTTTTTGGAAAAGTTCTTTTAATATTATTATAACCAAATGCAATAGCCACATCTTCATATATATCACAAGCATGAAGAACATCATGCCTGGTTGGAGGTATTGTTACTTTAACGTTATCAGAATTATTTGTTAGTTCAGATGTAAGGCACATTTTCGATAAAAGTTTGACTATACTTTCTGAAGACTCACTAAAAAAACAGGAAAAATTGTTTGTAGCTGGAAAATTCAAACACATTCGTATTATTGTGTACGTGTCCATTCAATTTGACAAAACTAAATAAAAAAAGTCTTAAAATTTTAAAATTATTGTATACTATTATGTACCCGGCGAACAGCTAAATTAGATATCAACTGTGCCAACTTATGGTGGCGTCATAGTACTTAATTAAGAAAGAATAAAGAATTGCTCATTAAAATGTATGAAATATCAACTTCGCCACCTTACGGTGGCGTCATAGTACTTAATTTAGTAGGAATTGTTCGTTTAAATATATGAGATATTAACTGCGCCCTTATGGTGGCATCATAGTACATAATTAAGTAAGAACTTCTCGTTTAAATATATGAGATATCAAGTACTTTCCCTACAGTGTCGTCATAGTACTTATTTTAGTATTTTCTTTTTTTTCCTACTATTTTCCAATTTACTTTAGGAATTTATAAAACTAAATGATAAATACAGACTTTGCGTTAAACACGGTGTACCGCAACAATAAATGATTTGTCTATTGATTCCTTTATTTAAAAAAGATGTGATTATTTTTCTATACTTTCTAGTTCCACAGCGCTATCTACCGGTTGTCTGTCCAACCTAGATCTGAAACGTTGGTCAATTAACTTACACTGCCTTTTAATAGGAATTTGTATAACTAAGCAATAAATGTCACGTAGGAGGTATTCTCACTTCACCGTCGAAATACGGAAATAAGTACAAAAAATTATTAAAAAATACAAATACTAAATCTAAACCATAATCGAATCTATTTTGTATTTCATTCGCTGCTCCAATGCTCGAGTACACCAAGAATACGCCAATAACTTGCGTATAATTATTTAAAAAACACGTGCTTATTGTTGTCTCGTGGTTTATGTTAAATTATGATTTGGTTATACTAAAGTGGAAAATATTGTTGTACAAAATGATTCAAAACGTAATTTGGTTGAGTTCATTCTTCAGCGCTAAAGATATTATGTTTAGTGTTCCACTCGTTTGTTTTTAATTGCTTTACTACACTTGCTAAGCAATAAACAAAAATAAAGATTGTTTTAGATACAGTTTAACGTCGAAAAACCCTTTTTCTTTATACCTCGTTCGAAAGTACGTACTTTCGTCCCATATTGCAGGAAAGAAAGGTTAACATTTACTCCCTGTTTACGGCGGGAGGAAAAAATTTCTCATGCGTAGTTACACTTGTAACTAGGGACTATTTATTCTGTCACTATAGCAAATTGTTTACCGCTGTCATTTCTATTTCTATTTCACGACCAGCAGCACTCGTTTCGCTCGTGCCGCAAATGTCGGGGCAGGCATCAAAAACATACTTATCAACATTTAAAGTTAAAAAAAGTACAATTAATAACGTACTTTCGACCGGCTATGAAGAAAAATCGTATACACTACACGGGCCAAAAGTTGAAATGTTGATGCCCTCGGCTTTTCGCCTCTAGCATCATGACGCGCAGGGCCGAAAATTCAACTTTCGTCCCTTGTAGTGTAATATACTATTATGATAATTTAACAACTCTTGATAAAAATGAGTAAGATCGCGTAAAGCTTTTATCTGACTATAATCCTAGTCGCTAGTGTTTATTGTAATCAAGGGATTCAATATTATTACAGAAATATATTATATTCTTTGGAGCTTTAGAGATGTATAATCTTTTAAACTTTTTGGAATTCCGCCTGAAATACTTTGTAAAGAGCTATACCACATACCTTATTCCTATCTTTTTATTAGCTTTTTTTACTGACACTATCTCAGATCTATATTCTAACTCTGGATAGAGAGCACAAGATCCATCGGGATTGAAAACTTCGCAATATTCTATGGTATACTTTTTGGAACAGTATGTACTAAACATACATACTATAGTGTCTAAAACTATTTTTGCCTAAAAATAATATTAGTAAATTATTTTCATTTCAAAAAAAGTAAATATACCACACCAACAAATAAAAAATATACGAATAAATAATAGTTATTTATGATATGAGTGTTAAAAGTGAGGTTTTATTTTGTGAGTGAAAACGTTTGTGAAATGAGCGGAGCGAATTGAACAATTTCACGAACAAAATAAAATCACTTTTAACACAAATACCATACAATGTTTTTTGTACAACTTCCCTAGTTTGATAATGAAACGAGCGAATTTTCAATGACAATGAACCAAACCGTGTTAAAAGTAAATTTGTTTATATGGCAACGTGTTAAAAGTATTTTTAACACGCTGCTATGTAAACAATCGTTTTTAACATTGTTTGCTATCATTAAAAGTGTCACTTTTAATGACAGTTGTACAAAAATAACTTTCAAGCAATCCAAAGTTACCTTAGTTAAATCGGTAGCTGTACATTCGATAAATACATTTTTTGTTTCCAATGTTATTTTAGAATGATCGCCGTTAATTATAGGCGGAAGTGATAATACAACACCATTACTATCCGTTATTACTGGGTAAACGGGACTATCTTTAATAATTGGTAGATACTGTTTTAACTGAGGATGCGTCTGAAATATTAACAAAAAAAGTTGTATCAAATGTTATTTTATACAATATAGTTTCATTTCTGAGCAACGATCTTTTACCTACTTACAGAGTAAAATGACATCAATTCAGTAGCCGTAAATTCTTTCTGCTGGTTAAGAGGAATAAATTTTATTTCGTTGGGTGGTTTTGCATCATATATAAAAGGGCCTTTAATTTTATCATAATCATGAGTTCCGATTGCCACTAACGATCGTTTTCGACAAATGTTCTGATGTAGTTTATCTTGTAAATCAATGAAACTGTTGTATTTATCCTTATCGAATGTTACGTTTCTTAATAATGCAGCAACTGCAAACGGACGAATTTTGGCAGTGTCTGGTTTAATAATTAGTTTTTCAACAATCCCTTCATTTGGTTTAATTGCATGGAATTTTGGTGGAGGAATTCTACAATAATTAATTATAAAATTCGATAACAACCATGTAAAAAATATACTTTTCTAAGAAAACAAGAAGACCTTGTACTAAACCTTCTAAACAAAGTAAATCGTAACGATTTGCGGGTATATCAATCCTGTAAATTACATCTTCAGAAGCATCACTAATTAAATTTGAATCTTCACCTTGTTCTTTACTAATCATTTGTTTTTCAGTAGTCTACAATATTAATCACGTATTAACAAATAATAAAAATAGTGTACATGGAATTTAAAATTAGGGCCAACTATAATCGAATTGATTTCTTACCACTTCATCTAACTCCAATCCAAATTCAAAACATAAACTTTGAAATTCATCTTCAGCTAAAAAAATATGGTAAGTATTTATGTGGATATATATAATAAAGAACTACAGTGGCTTACTGTAACTTTTTCCTAACGCCTTAAACAATAAATCTCTCTTAATACCAATGGTAGGCATTTTTTTAAATTCTGATTTCTGATGTAATTTAAGATACAATAAAATCACTTATGTGGCTAAACAGAACCTAAAAAAGTAACACGCCGGATAAAACGTCAATCCTATCGGTCTTTGTGCTGTTACAACATCTAGCTAGCCAAAATTTGTACTACCGTATTACATTTAAGGCAATCTGGATACTAGAAGAAGATAAAATACAATGATATTTGCTAACGTCAGACTAGTAAAGTAAGTGCATTTTGTATGTTCTGTTATTTTGTGCGCGTCCCTATTTATCTAGAAAATGGTGATGGTTTATAAAATTTGAACTATATCGGATATTATAGAAGTAAAGTTTGGAAAACTAGTAATATTATGAACTTCTGACTGGATGAAGTAACATTATTTTAAGAACATAAACTGATCTTCCCGAATTTTTTACTAATCTGCTTGTTCGTTAATAGCAGAGAGGTAAATATTTACAACATTTTATATTTGAAAACTATTAATGCTTCATTAATAGGCGACAAATATGCCAAAGAACAGATTTGCTTTCTATTAAACAATAGAGTGAATATAGGAGTGTGGTTGTTGTTTCCCTAATAGAGAACTGTAAAAATCCAAAAGTAGATACCTGTAGATGTGGTTATGTTGTCATAATGTCGTTTACGTTATACTTATTCTAAAGCTAATAAGTTACTAATATAAAAGAGATTGTTTTGTAGAAAAAAGGAAAGAAATAAAAACAGTACCGTGAGTTCAGTATTTTAAAATATTTTTGAGTTCTTAATTTAACTTTTAAATACAATTTAACATTAAAACTTTGAAAAATATTCAAACTTTTTCTAACTTTATATTATAAGTATTAAAATTATTGTTAAAAGGTAAATGATAATATGCATTGGGTTTCAACCATATAAATAACAAGTTTCCTTTAGATTTCAAAAATATTTTTTTGAAAAAAAGTTTTCATTTACTTATTTTGTTGTACTGATATATTTATCCAAAAGTTGTTATGTGTTGATGTAAGTTGAATTAAAATGTATACAGATTGCCTATTATCTCATACCTGCAATCTAATAACGAAATATGGAGCATTAATGAATTTTAATAGTTACTTACTTATTGTTAACTTAGAGAGTAAACTTTTTATCTTTCTTACACAAATTCTTCACTTTGTAAATACATAAGATGTCCCCATAGGTAATCATAAAATAATTCTACTCAAATCAATATTTAGGGATTTATGTAAATATAGATAGGAGGTAGAATTAACAGTAAATTTTACACCACCTTAAACGTTTGAAAATTAATTTATATTTACAATATTTAAACACTTCTTAATGCAGCATTATACTGCTCTTTTATTAGAATTAAGAAACTTCTAATGTTTTAAATAAAAGTAATCGACTTCCTTTGAATTTATTATATAACTGAACCGTTATAAAGTACAATTTTTTATTACAAAGTTTTTACTCTTTTTCATAAATATATCTCCTCATAACCAATGTTAAATCAGTTACTGATAAAGATCTTAAAGAAGATTATGTAAGCTATAATAAATTTTTTATAGTGTTACATCGATGAAGTTTATGTTTTGTTTTATTATAGGTGTCAGTATGGCTGAAATTGTGTATCCGCCAGGGTGTCGTCCAATTAGTGAAGATTTAAACACAGATGAGTTAATCCGTCGTTTGAAAACATTAGCTCATACATTACAAGCTATGGGCCAAGATGATGGAGCTTATAAACAGTATATTCCATTGTCACTTCACCTTGCCGAAGAGCAGTTCCTATCTCACACGTCAAGAGATGTTCAACTACTTATTGCTTGTTGCATCGCAGACGTTTTAAGAGTTTACGCTCCCGAAGCTCCATATAAAGATCCTGAGCAAGTTAAGACTATTTTTCTATTTTTGATAACCCAATTATCTGGTCTCAAAGATCCCAAAGATGCTGCCTTTAAAAGATACTTTTATTTATTAGAAAATTTGGCTTATGTAAAATCATTCAATATGTGCTTTGAACTCCAAGATTGCCAAGAGATTTTTTGTGCTCTGTTTAATTTAATGTTCAAAATTGTGAACGATGAACATTCGGGGAGAGTTAAAAGTTTTATGTTAGATGTTCTTTGTCCATTAATTTCAGAGAGTGACATGGTTAGCAATGATCTATTAGATATTATTTTGATAAACATAGTAGAACCGCATAAAACACAACAAAAAAATGCATATTATCTGGCAAAAGAATTAATAGTGAAAACATCAGATACACTTGAACCGTACATTCAAGCATTTTTTAATCATGTATTAATATTGGGTAAAGAGGATAAGAACTTACAAATTTGTGGTAAAGTTTATGACTTGATTTATGAATTAAATCATATTAGACCACAGATATTGGTAGCTGTCTTACCCCAGCTAGAATGCAAATTAAAAAGTCCTCTCGAAAGTGATAGACTAGCAGCAGTTGCACTTTTGGCAAAAATGTTTAGTGAAAAAGATTCTGAACTTGCCAGACGCCACAGTGCATTGTGGAGAGCCTTTTTGGGTAGATTTAATGACATCTCTATTTCGATACGGACCAAATGTGTACAATACTCCATGCACTTTCTTCTTAATCATCCTGATCTACGAAAAGATATTACTGAGACCTTAAAAATGAGACAGCACGATTCAGAAGAAAATGTACGTTATCAGGTGGTAACGGCTATTGTTACAACTGCTAAAAACGATTTTCAAGTAGTCTCTGATTCTGAGGATCTTTTAGAATTTGTAAAAGAAAGGACTTTGGATAAAAAATTCAAAATAAGAAAGGAAGCAATGTCGGGTCTCGCACTTATTTACAAAAAACATTTAAGTGACCCTGATGTACCTAACGCGACAAAAAAAGCAGTGACATGGATTAAAGATAAAATCTTACATGGTTATTACATGGCTGGAATGGAAGATCGTTTGTTAGTAGAACGATTGTTAAATACTTGTCTTGTTCCTTACCAACTATCAGCAGCTGAGAGAATGAAAAAATTGTACCATCTTTTGGGAACAGTCGATGACCATGCCAGTAAAGCATTCTTAGAACTTCAGAGAAACCAGTTGTGCGTCAGAAAATTAGTTATAGAATTTTTAGATTTACACAAAAGATCCCTAAATGGAGCCACTGAAGTTTTGAAAGAATTAAACCAAAAAATCCAAAATTTATCTAAATGTTTGCCTGAACCTGTTAAAGCACATGAATACATAACAAAATTTAGTAATCATTTAAAGCGTGATTCGGTACTAATGGAACAGTTTGAAATTGTTGTAAAACCATCTGTCAGCTGTAAAGAATGTTCAGAAGCCACTGCGGCTGTTTTAAGAAAACTCGGACCCCCTGTTATGACTAATTTATATTATAATACTGTAAAAATGCTTTTGGAAAGAATCAGTTCTGTTATGATTGATCATGAAGCTATAACATTATTGGTGGGATACGTAGAAGATTGCTTAAAAGGAGGAAACAGTATCGAAGAAATTGTCTTACATCCTGCTACAGCTGGTGATAGAGGCCTTAAATTACTGGTAATGTTAAGTGTAGTATTTCCTTCTCATTTCCATTATACAGACGTCTTAGAGCAATTGATGGGATTATTAAAATTGGAAGATGAAAATATTGCTCCATTGGTACTTTCAGTTTTCACTTACTTGGGAAAATATAGATGTTTATGTAAGTATTACATTTCTATAAAACGTACGAAATATACCTTAATTCTAAATTATTTGCAGATGAAAAGTTTCCAGAAGTTATGAATCGATTAGCACCAATATGTAAGGACTTTGCTCAAACTGGTACTCCTAAGCAAGCTAAGGGAGCTGTTCAATGTATATATAAAAATATGCCAGATTTATATGATACACTATTCTCCAGTATTTTGGAATCCGTAAAAAACAATCTAACACCAGAATCACTTCATTACAGAACTGCTATTGTTACACTTGGACATATCGCTTTTAATATTCCAGATTTATACAAAGTTCAAATTAAAAATATTGTCTCAAGAAAGGTGAGTAACCTATTCTAAAAAGTGTGAGGTTGATCATTTTTCGTGGAGATTGTAATTGGTTTGGCTAATATATTTGACCATTCTTATAGATTCTGTCAAATGCTACTGCGAATCAATTAAAAATTAAATATAAATCCCTTTATCTGTTATATTTCTCTATGCTGTTGTCGTCTTGTACTTTGTTTTTATTTATGATCTTAATTGTTCTGGAATTATTATTGTCTACTTGTTTATTACTATATTTAGTGTCTGTTAGATAGATACATAGATAGATAGATATTTTTTGGGTTGTCTGTTTGCCTGTATCACTGCGACCTTTGCAGATCTATTGTGAACACCCATTATCTCTGAAATAGGATTAGAGCACCTTGTCCAGCTCTGTCCTCTTAATGATACTTAATAGCCTTGACAGTGGCCACTCCGCATAACTTGGAGCAGCCGGTTTCTCCTCTCCCAGTACTAAATACCTTGTCCTTGCAAGGCGTTCACATTGGCATAGGACATAAAATGCGGTTTCCTCCTCCTCTTGGCAGTATCGACAAATGTCTTCATCTGCTAAGTTCAGCTAACTTATGTGTTTTCTGAGCCTACAATATCCTGTCAAGAGACTGACAATCATTCTGACATCGTTTCGTCTTTGTGATAGCAGCTCTGCAGTAAACTTCGCCGAGTGTCCCTTTATGGAGACTTTGGCTTGTCGCTTGCCCGGTGATTTTTCCCACCACTCCTGGGCCTTGTATAGCCTCCATTTCTCAATGCCTGCCTTTCTGAATGTATTAGCAACTCCGCCGAATGGTTCCGGGCCAATCATTGGGGTATTAGCTCCCACGCGGGCCAATTCATCGGCCTTCTTATTGCCCCGAAACCCTGAGTGTCCTGGTATCCATGCCGCTGTCAGAGAATTTTGACTTGCGGCATGTGTCAGGGCTCCAACGCAGTCCCACGCCAGCTGTGAGCTTATTTGTGCCGAGCATATCGCCTTTAGAGCTGCTTGGCTGCCCGAGTATATGACTACGGTTTTACCCGTTATACCTTGACTTACGATCTCCGTTGCACAGTGTTGTATGGCCATTACTTCAGCCTGAATCACTGGCCTACGCACCTAGACTTAGTTGGGACTTTTATCCTGTGTCCTCTACTGTATATACCTGACCCTGAGTCTTTGAGCCATCGGTATACCAGATTGACTCCCCTTGGATTGGGGGGCCATTGTTCCATGAGTCCCTTTCCAGTATTTCTACTCGAAAGTTTCTCGCAACTATCCTGTCCTGAGGCATGCTCATTATTTGATTATTTGAACCCTATCATATAACTCTGCTTGATTTTTTCCTTTTAATAAGGTAATGGGAACCTGGCCTTGTAGTAGCCTGTGAGCAGTTGCCATAACCTCGCCCTGGATGTAGTGTCTGTTTCTTAAATTGTTATTGTTTCGTTTCTGAATTAGTTCCATGCTTTCCACAAGCTTTTCATTTTTGTTATAGTATTCTTTGATTGTCTATAAACCACTTTTTTTTTTATTGTATAGTATTTTTTATAGAGTATTACTCCAAATCTTGTATGGTTTCTGGGTGTAGTGTATTTTTAAATTAAGTTTTTGCGGATTACTCAGTGAATGTTATATTTGTAGATTGTAAAAGAATTACTAGTGAAAGAAGTGAAAGACAGCGATGCTGATGGTGGAGAAGGAGAATCTTGGTGTTCTGAAGATGAACTTCCCGAGGAGACCAGATGTAAAATTGAAGGTTTAAAAGCAATGGCAAGGTGGTTGTTAGGTTTGAAACAAGATATTGCTTCGGCACAAAAAACATTTAGGATGTTAAATGCTTTCATAATACATAAGGGTGATCTGCTACAATCTGGAAGACTATCTAAAGCAGAAATGTCTTGGTTAAGATTAGCAGCTGGTTGTGCTATGTTGAAAGTCTGTGAGCAGAAAGGTGTTGGAGATCAGTTCACTGCAGAACAATTTTATAATTTATCTCAATTAATGACGGATGAAGTAAAACAAGTTCGTGAGATTTTTACTTCTAAATTACATAAAGGTAAAATAATTTAACCAATAATTTTTTGTTTAGGGCCATTAAGATAAAATATTTACATTTTCAGGTCTAAATAAAGGGTTACCCAACAAATGTTTGCCGTTAGATTTCATGGGTTTTTATGCATTAGCTGGTAAAGAACCCGAAAACAGACTCCGTACTACAGTCAGAAATTATATGTTAGCTGATATAAACAGACGACGGGATTATGTTAAAAATTTAACTATGGGTGCAGGGCAAGCAGATAAGGCTCTTAGTCAACTACCTCATATTTTGCCAGATTATATGTTAGTATTTGCTATACCAGTTTTAGCTCATGACCCACATTTAACGAAATGGGATGATGTTCAAGAATTGATTAAAGCGAAACAGTGTCTTTGGTTTATTTTAGAACCACTAGTTGTTAAAAGTGAATATTTTAGTTATGGATTCTATAAAAATTTGATAGAAAAAATGAAAAATCATAAAGATGCCGTTAAACCAGATGATGACTCTATCAATTATGTAAGTATAAAAGTAACTAGAATTTCGTTAACATAATCTATTAAATGATCATAACATTTTTATCATTATAAGAATTTTGAATACATTTCTATTACCGATATTATTTATATTACTTTATTAATAATATATACTTCTATTTCTAGAAATTATGGGCACTTTGTGACCTTGCATCGGGTCTTTTACTTACAAGATCAACAAATTACGATTTAAAAGATTTCCCTACTGAAACTCGCATTCCATGTATGTATTTCCAACCTCAACCCAACTTCTTTAATACAAGGGTATTCTTGCCACCAGAATTACAGTATCAACCTAATCTAAAATCAGGAATGACTCTTAATATGCTAAACACGGAAAGACAGAAAAAACCAAAACCAAAAAAACCTGAAGGATGTGGTCCTCTTGGAACAGATGTCCAAGTAAGTTAATTTTATTTTTTATACTGATTGTTTTCCTAGGAGTGACTACTAGTGTGAAGTTATTTAGGGAGCTAGAAATTAGCTGATATTTGTGGTTAAAGTTTTGCAAATAATAGTAATTACCTATTAACGAAATATTGTACTTTTTTAATAATTTCTATCTCTCTAAATTTATATGTATAAAATGTTAGATCGAAGTAGTTGAGAGATTGTAATTTGTATTAAGGATGTCGAATCGAGCTACGTCAGACTGATACATATTTTTTTAATTTTAATATCACATGTTTTTAATGTAGCTTGCTGATTTTCCTGTCGGAATAGATGCAAAGGTACGTGTAGGTAATGTAATATTGATGTTGTGTTAAGTTATTACAGTATTTTTCATTGTCATCATATTCATGTTAATTTTTTTATTTCAGTTAAATATGGTAGTATGATTAGTTTCTTTTTCGATTTTATAATCAATTTCATGGTAGCTCACTCCTAAGAAAATTTATGTATTATAACCATCAAATTTCCTTTTCGCTTTATAACAGTTTTTATTTACTTCAACAGTGTTAACTGAAAAAATATCCAAAATACATGATTTCTTTTGTTATATACATTTGTCAGAGATGTGAAAAATTGTTTAGTTAAAGTGTTTAAATACAAAATAGTTTTAAATAAATGTATTTAAATACAAAATGCAAAATACGTATTTTCAATATAGGTTTTTCAAATAAAAAATATCTTTTACATAACTGATTTTAATACAAGTATTTGTTCAAAGAGTTAATCTTTCATATGGCGCTTTCCACCAAATAAAAATAGTCGTTCAACAGGTGCAGAACTTGGTAGGCAGGTGTTATACTTGAGCAACAGTTTTTTACATTTGGATATCTGTTTAAGGATTCTATGGTATTATCTTTATCTTTCAAATTTTGTAGTGTTTCCAGATCAATTGTAGTATTACCATTATCACTGCCTGCTGAAGAATCAGAGTCCTCAACAAACATAAAATTCAGTCATATTCTTCTTTTTATTAGAGTCAACTTGGGATCTCTTGTCATCTTCTTGTTTTATCTTTCTCACTTAGACCAAATACTTCTTTAATGTGTCCTCTGTTAGCTTTTGGAACCCATTTCATCTTGAAAAAGATATAAGATACGGATGCCATTATGGCATCTTTTGCTTTTGGCTCCTCTAATTTATAAAATCTCTCAAAAAGCCTGTTAAGACTTTCTTTAATAACTTTTAACAACGTATCACAGTATGTAAGGTTATCCATTTGCAAAATGTTTAGAATTTGTTGTATTCTCATTAGGTCTGGTCTAAGACATCCGTAGTAGGTATCTTTATCACCTTCCATACTTCTGATCCCATCAGCAATAGGCTTTGAACAGCTTACATATTCACGAAGAAATTGGATTTCAATTACTTTAAAAATTACCAATTCTAGTTTTTTAAAAGTTTCGTTTGGGATATTCTTTACTGTCACTAGATCTTTAATGCAATTATAATATGAATTCCATCATGTTGGACATGGAGAAGTAGGGGAATTTCGAGTTGATTCTAGATAGATTTCACAAGCTTTAGGAGAACTTGAACATAAATTCCAAACTGCTTAACATTTTGCCATGGCTGTATCGGCTGTATCATAAAGTTTTTTATATGATAGACAATTAAATGTAATGTGTTTGTGGCACACCTTTCATGATTAGGCAGTTGTAACTGTTCTAATTCTTCAGATAACTCCGGAAATTGTCTTAGGGTTAACACATTGTCATCATCATCTTCAATATTATCATGCATTATTTCAATTTTTTGGATAAGAGCCGAATCTTTTTCACTTATTCCTGGATCTGAATCTTGTCCGTACATCTTAAAAGCTTTGACAATATCATCTTGTTATAAAGAACTTCTAGAATTAATTTAGTACTTACATGTTATTTATAATTCAGCAAGTGAAGAAAACTGAGCAAAATCACAAATAAAATTAGTGCCTTCAGACATAAAGTAGTTTTAAAGTTAAGAACGAAAAGTAGTAAAAATTAATCAAAAAGTAACAAAACTATTTTGTATTTTACAAATAGTAAATTGTTTATATTAAGTATTTCAAATACAAAATAAAAATTATTTGTATTTGTATTTAAAATACATGTATTTTAAATCATTCACATCTCTGACATTTGTATAGTTTTGTTTAGCTATTTAAAATAATGTCAATTTTTAGCCTTCTGAAGCTTCAGATACAAAAATTCAACTGCCAGGTTTAGAAGAGGAAATTGATGAACCTCCTGCAAAAAGATTAAGGGAGAGGATGAAAGCTGAGAGTGATAAGTGAAAGGAAACTGTAAATATAAACCACAAATGTGTGATCTCCAACAATTACAAGCTGACATGGCGGTTTCAATGCTTTTTACAGTTACAAATCATTTAGTTTATTATTAAATGAATTAAGTTTTTTATTTAATATTATTAGGATGATTCGAAAAATCCATTCGTTTATTATATAAATAAACATATTTTTTAATAATTAAAAATTGTCTTATTTTTTTTATTCTGTACATTGAAGTTATTAATAATAATAATTTAGATAGCGGAATTTTGATTTTTCGAATCATTATATATACACTTAGTCATTATTTTTTAAACTTCATATATAATGATGTATCGAGCTAACTTTTCATAAACCGTTGTTCAACTAAGGGGTAAAAAGAATCAGAGAAGTTATTTTTGTATCAAGGTGATTTGTCCGGCAGACAAATCTTATTTTCTTTTATTAATTTTTCCTGTTTTTAAACATACTTCTATCATTTAGAAAAGTTTAAAATAAGTTATAGTTAACAGGATATATTTTTTCTTGGTTTAATAATAAAGTGATCTAATTTAAATGGTAACGTATACGAGTACGAGATAATTATTATTTTAAATTCGTTAATTTGAAAACTTTTCAGATACTGTATAATTTGATGAAATTAAAGTACCAGAATAGATTTTTTACCGTTGATAAAACACAATTTTTTTTTAACATTAGATGGAAAGATCACATCTTTTCCAAAAAGATCTAACCTTGAAAGTATGTCGTTATGGTTTCTTTTTCTTGAAATGAATGCTGTGGTTGTTACAGACGTTTGCATTCGTACCTTTCATTATTTTTAGATAAAAATATTTAATATGTATTTAGTGCAAATTGCACTATATTAATTTAGAATCCAAAAAGATTTGAAAAATGGTGCGAAAATATGAATACAAACAGCTGTATATATCGTGGTTTTATAATTTACAATTTTATATCGTTATTCATATTATACTATTAAATGACTATTTCGTTAGAGCACTGTATTAACAGTAATTTTATTAATTACATTTTGAAGATTGATATAAAACAGTAGTAGTTGTTTACATTTTTAGTAAAAATTTTCTATGAATAACAGTACTGTACAAAGATTAATTATGTCAATAAACAATTGTCTACTGCAATGAATTTAATTTAAAATAAACACTTAACGCTAGAATATTAAAAACAAAAGAATTTGGCCAACCTTTTGAAATTTTATAAACAGATAAAGGTATGAAAATTGTTTAAGAGAAAACTTTACCTATACAACAATTTTCACCAGAAGTTAACTTCAGATTTCTACGCTAAGGATAATGCTTCTGTTTCTTGAGAGATTAAAAATTAATAGATTTCAAGTCCAGTAATTTTACCTCATTAGACCTATTTCTAAACATGAACTATATCAATTTATAAAACAGAACTATCCCAGGTAGGTGGCGTAATGAGAGAGAAATTTATCCAAATGGAACACGAATTAGAACAAATCAAATGGGATGTCATCGGAATTAGCGAGGTTAGAAGGCGAAGCAAAAGTCTAGAGACACTAAAATCTGGCCATCTGTTCTATTATAACGAAGAGGAAAACCCATCAGTGGGAGGTCCTGCTTTCTTATACATAAAAATCTGTCCAAACATATGATAACTATTAAAGCAAAATCCACTAGATTGATAAGCAATTATAGGCATAAGTCGTGGTATAGCCTAAAAATTGTCCAGACTTATGTACCAACCTCAGATCAGAGCGACGAGGAGGTAGAGAGTTTCTATGATGATATAAAAAAGACATAACGGAAGATCACACGCATTTTAGTATCTTCTGTGATGACTTTAACGCCAAAATGATCTTAAGATCAAACACAACAGATGTTGCTCTTGGCAATTTTGGTAGTCCGGGACTGAACGATCGTGGAACCTCGCTCTTTGGATTTCTATTAGAAAACAATCTGTTCCAAATGAATAGCTTCTTAAAGTATAAAAAGATACAAACAAGGTGGACTTGGAAAAGTCCAGATGGCAAAACGCAAAATGAAAAACACTCATAAAAAAAGTATTGGTACTGGTGCTCGTTGATTTCCAAAAGGCGTTCGATACCGTGGAGCTACCTGCAATCTTAAAGGCATTATAAGAATATAGAATTGACCACCGATACTGTGTAATTATTGAAGGTATATATATGCAACTATAACCGTAAGTTTTCAATCTACAAGTACAACCTGAAAAATCGAAATTAAAAGGGGTATCAGACAAGGCGATACTATGTTAACAAAACTGTTCAATACAGTTCTTGAACACGCATTTAAGTAATTATCTTGGAAACACAAGGGAATTAACATTAATGAAGAAAATCTTGTCTGGTCCCCAGTAAGCAAATCAGAATAGAAAATAAAAGCATAGAAATAACAACTAAGTACGTATACCTAGGTCATGAGATGCAGCTTTAGGATGATATGCTGACGGAAAAATGAAAGAGGTATTTTTCCGTGTTTTCAGCAATTTTTCAATTTTGCTTTAGTTTTTCGTTTGTTTTTTTTTTATCCAACTTTTCTCGTTTTTTTATCTCTCCTATTTTTGATTTTTTTCTATTTTTTTTCAAATTTTTGGGATTATTCCTCTTTTTTCCTATTATTTAACATTTTTCGTTTTTTTTTCAATTTTCTTAATTTTTTTGGTGACAATTTATATTACCTATGGAGGGTAGAGGTAAGGAGAACTGTCTCCGTGTATTGAATGTGTCCGTCAAAATGTGGTAAATAAGGGTGGCGCTACGATCGTAGTAGGGTAAATTTTAAAAAAAGCGCCATAATTTCTTAGAGTAGGATAGATAAATAAACAAGGAAAGACACATTTCCGCTTTATTATGACACCATTTTTAAAATAATCATAAGATACATAAGATAATCATAAGTATACATAAGTATAAAACGAATTTAAAATACACTAAACTGAATTCGCTGACCACGTTTTTTTATAGCACTTATATAATTTGTGACTTATATTACGAAATCATACGACATTTCAATCAATTTGTCAAAAACTGCTACATTCATTCTGTACCCTACATCTACTTTAGCGCCATTGTAGTGGCAAGTTTGAGAAGTGTTATGTTCCACAAAAAAGTGGAGACATTTTTAATCATTTCCCATTTAAGATCGTTCTCCTTACCGCTACCCTCCATAATATTACCATATTCCACCCATATTCTAATTCCATAGACATCTGTCTAATTCGGACGAAGACAAATCCAAATAATATTTCTATTATTTTGAAATCGAAATACAACGCCATCTGCCGAATTTCTTCGCAATGTAGATGTCAAACGATTATGTAAATTTTAATTCACAGACCTAAATAATTAATACACACTGCATTTAAAAAATAAATTGTTTTTAAATTATTATAAAAAATTATAAATTTTAGGCTTTATGTTGTTGAGGACTAAAGTTACATAAATATAACAAAATAAGTTTCAACAAAATCCATCTAGTAGTTTTTGCATGAAAGCAAACAACAGACATACTTTTCTACAGTTTTATTATATATGTAAAGAACTTGCTTATGTTATACAAAAGTAAATTCGGTTACCTCCTATCTCCTATTAAAATTTTGAAAATTGATGACCGTTGTATATAATTGACATCTGTTCGCTAAAATATGCCTGTAGTGAATACCAACTTAATATCCTTAAAAATGTCAAAATCCCTAAATCCTTCTGCGAAATACAAGTTAATTAGTTTTTTAACATATTTAAAAGTATAAACAAAATATTTTCAATATTTAATAAACGTCTCAGGTTTCTCTTTCATATTATTAAAAACGATCTTTAATATTTAAATTTGAAATCTACAATTATAGGAGTAAATATTTCATCAAAAACCATTCATTGGAAATGTGAATGAACTTTTTATGAAACCAACTGTCCGATAGAGCGACCGTCAACATCATCAAATTTTGACCACGGGACGACTTGTGTAGGGTGGGTTAAGTTAGATGTTCAAAATTTAGTGAAAATCTGTTGAATTTGTTAAAGTGTTTAAGTTTTACAATAATGTTTAAAAGATGTGGTCTACACATTTGAGGAATTCTATTGAAAAATATCTGTTATGGAGTGTAGTGGACGTTGAAATACCGCGACGGCTCAAAGAACTGTCAGCAGGTGGATTGTGGAGTAACGAAATATTTTGAGGGAGGATTTTAAAGATGATATTTTTTAACAAAAGGCATTTAGATCATTATAAAACGTTATGAAATGCACATATCATCCGAGATACAGCATCCCTCAACAACCATCTTGACAAAATGTACCAAAATGTCAGAAGAGGGGCACAAATTTGGAATGAATGGGAATGTTGACAGAAATATTAAGGAGGAGTGCCACAAAACTAATTATGGGCAAGGAGGACGTCTTAAATTCTTTAAAGGTCAAGTATTAATTCTACAACAATAAATCGTTCAAATAATCATGCCAGAAAAGTTTTTATTATGTTACATTTAAATGAAATATATTACTATATATCAAAGCATGTGCCAAAAATTCATTTAATCAACTGCCGTTGAAATAGTTCAAATGTAATGTTCGTTATCCTTAAGTAGATTCTTGCAAATACAATGTTCTATACAAAATGTTTTAATATGAAGGAAACGTATGTTTATTTAAAATTGTATTAATTTTCTTACATCAAAACAATGAACTTAATAATCCAGAATACATTATTCTTTTGTCATTACTAAATTAATTACCAATTCTAATGCGTGATGTTTAATAATTTCAGTTAAACGTTTTTTGTTTTATTATTCTTCTATGTGTTTGACCTTTTGAT
This sequence comes from Altica lythri, assembly GCA_964028335.1. Taxonomy (NCBI): domain Eukaryota; kingdom Metazoa; phylum Arthropoda; class Insecta; order Coleoptera; family Chrysomelidae; genus Altica; species Altica lythri. The sequence goes on along the minus strand of OZ034805.1, from coordinate 61,049,866 downwards.
CCCTTTCTCGTTCAGTTGTTGTTTGTAATGAATGAGTTTTTTATAACCAAAGTGAATATTATGTAAATAACGTTTTAAATATTATTATATTATTGATAATAAAAGACCAATGAAATAAATTTTAGATGGAAAATTTATCTTGGAAATAGAAAGATCCCGAGAGGGTGAAAAAGTTTCATGGGTTTCAGTTCCAAGGAAAACTTTTTGGCCACCACAAGGCACGGCTACCTCAACCCCAGCTTATCGACAAGAAAGTAGTACTTCGCTTAGTGGTGAGTTTTTATTACTAATTTTCATACAATAAGTTATATTCATTAGGCAGTAACGAACAAAAGTAAAAAAACAGTATTTTATTTAAATGTAATGATGTGACCTGAATATCTACTCAAGTAGTAACGGTTATCGCACTTTCTTTTCCTTTACCGGGAGTTTTTTCGTTCATCAAAACATTTTTTGCTCTAATAATTTTTCAATAATGATTTCACTCTTTTCGTAATAAATTATTTTTGATAGTTCACTGGATAGAATAATTTGAAACATAAATAAATTTTTAATTTTCAAAATATGAAAGCTCCATTATTACAGTAAATAATAAATACGATATACATATACTGTACAATCTAGATTCTAGAAGAACAAAATATATTTTGCTAATAAACTGACACAATTTAAGTATCTAAAAGCATTAGATTTGAAACAAACCATCAGTAGATCCAAAACATTTATATTTTTATTCAATCTAGATTCTAGAAGAACAAAATATATTTTGATAATAAACTGACACAATTTAAGTATCTAAAAGCATTAGATTTGAAACAAACCATCAGTAGATCCAAAACATTTATATTTTTATTCATTTGAATAAGTAATTGTTAAATTCTATAGAAACGTGTAGTGAGTTAAAACAAAGGTTTGAGAATGTTTATATTTCTAAAATACTGACCTATAACACTGTTATCTCATGTTTGTAATATGCTCCCAAAAAATAGAGATAATTCTTAAAAAAATGGCTTTCGATAATCAAGTTGATCTTAAAAGTAATTGTATTGTTTTCGTTTTATTGATAACTTATAGTTTTTTATTAGTTTCAGATGACAATAGTTCTATTCAGTCATCACCTTGGCAAAGAGATCATTCCTGGAAGCAGACTAGCCCTAGTCGTAACATATCAAAAGAATTAAGGTTTTATTATTGGCGACCTAGAAATCAGCGCCTAAATAAACGAAGCACTAAAAGGAGAACACCTTATTCAACGATAATAGAAGCGTTTCCACCCACTGCAAGTCTGACGGAAAGACCTTATATGAAAATTAAGAAAGAAAATGGGAAAGTATCACTTCTTTCGATTGTACAACGTCTTATTGATAAAAGCCTTAGGACAAGGTATCTACATTTTTTTAATTCTTTAAATAAATTTAAATACTTTTTGTCAATTGCTTATCTTTATCATATAAATTTTTAAAATTTGATTTCTGTTTTAATATATTTTGTAATGTAATTATATTAGTGTATAATATTGATACAAATTTATTTATTTTACAGCACTCCTCCAAGAGCAGAAACGGTTGTCTCTCCTAGAAAACGCTTTCTTCGTGAAATGGAAAAAGATAAAATACATGGCGAGGATAATTCTCAAAAACGAAGTCGTAACAAAAGTCAAACGATTCAACCGATTTCAAATAATACTCCCCCGTCAGGACAAATGATTGGAAGTCCTGTAATTGTGAATGGTGTAGAAGAAACAAAACCTCTTAGAAATTCTAGTTATAGTATTACATCGCTATTAGCTGAAGATCGAAGTGTTAAAAGATCTCCTACTTCATCACCTAGTCACTATCCTCTAGCTCATCCACCGTATTGTTCGTCAGCTGAAGAGCGATGGTATTCAGAGAGTGTTGATAGACTGCGTTCCATAGAACTTTCAGTAAGAAAAATTTCTTTAAAATCTATTACTGTTAATATTTACTAAAAGAAATTCGAGCAGCATTCACATGCACTTAAACAATTTTTTTAATTGATTATAAGTAACCTCCGTGCACGTATTTTAAATTTTTTGAAAATAGACACAAATGGATAATATTAGCTGATGTTATTTATTTTTTAGCAAGTAGAAAAGTGTACTGGATATCCTCCCTATTCCCCACAATCTTATCTACATGGATATATGTACCCGTTTCCTCCAGTACCACAGTATTACGGTACGGGTGTTTACGGTAGGGGATATATAGTGCCTTCCATGTATCAGAGTTCTCCTTTACATTTGCCAGTTCGCCACGAAACTCCTACCTGCTCATGGACAACCGAACCTCGTAGCAATGATAGCGATCATAGAGAAGACTCTATTACTGGTATGTTTGTAATATATAAATAAATATTATAGTCCATAATATCCTTTTTGGCCGATTTGACATTAGAAACTGTCATTCAAGTTACCAAGTCCGATGGAAATAAAATTTCTAAATTAAAAGTTATCAATTTCAATTTGTGTAAATTTTTGGAACCTTATAGTATAATCAAACCGAATTACAATTTAGAAAACCAAAACTATTTACCAGGGAAATTTGTATGAAAAATATTTGTAATCCAACCTTGACTTTGCAATGGGTTTTTCAAATTTCAGTGTCATCCTTCATCTTTATATATAGTTTTCCAGTTTTTAGACTGAGTTTTTGAGCAACAAGTTTATTAATTGTGATGGGGTAATTGTCAGTCAACATGGTCAGTGGTCTTTGATTTAACAGCCAAAACTATTACAATACGTACAAATAATAGATATTTTTGGGCCAAAAACAACTTTTTTGTTCGTTAAACTTGTTTGGATTTAAAATTGTGAAAAGATATATAATTTAAAACCTTTGACGTTAAAAATTCAGTAAACACAAGATATAATTTGGTACTGTTTTCAACTAAAAGCTGAAAATCAGTTGTCCTCTTCACTGCACTATGTCTCGTTATCTAAACTGCCTGGTAAATCTATAAATAGTGATGACCATGGTACGGTTGGTATCGAACCCACTGTAGGGACTGGCACCCATAGACTGCCATAGAGACAGTCTGTGGAGGGAATCGATAAAGGCGATACCACTCTTACAGGCAGACACGGATGCCGTCGCACCAAGATTTGTCTTTGACAAACTCTACAAAATGTTAACAAACAAGACAGCAGAACCCAACGTAGTAAACGCTCTGAGCGCCTATACGGATGGATCAAAAACAAAGCAAGGTGTGGGATGTGGAATTTACTCTAGATCCTTGAACCTAAAAATAAAATGGGCTATGGATGGCTTGTCAAGTGTGGTTCAGTCAGAACTTACAGGCATAACCATAGCTGCAAAAGAATTAATCAATAGGAACATCACAGGTAGGAATGTAAGTATATACACAGACTGCCGACAAGCACTACTGAACTTGAATAGACCACGTATCACTTCAAGTTTAGTACTAGAATGTCACCAATCTCTAACTGAGCCAGCCAGAATAACGTGGTCACTTTCAGCTGGATCAAAGGACATGGGAACTCTAAAGGCAATCGCATTGCGAACAATTTAGCAAGAAGGGCTGCGGGCTACAAATATGTTAGTCCTCGCCCATCTACCAAGCTAACATTGTCCTCTGTCGTGGACCTTATCAAACAGCATTCTCACCAAAACTTTATACAGTGCTGGGATGAAACTACGAACTGTAGACTGGCCAGAGAGATATTACCTCATTCTGGCGAGGAAACAGCAAAAAATTTAAGGCATTGACCAGACAAAATCTCCGAACAGCTGTGGGAATCTTAACAGGTCACTGCCAATTGCAACAACATCTCTTTAGGATGAAACTCCCCTCGGTAGCTTCATCACCTATTTTAAATCACTAGGCCTGGTGACAGCCTGAGGTGAGGATATCCCTACACACGCGAGGATGCACAATGGGTTTTATGTGGCCTCAGTGCTGGCTGAGCACTAGCTCGCCTCTCCTCAAATTTCCAGATCCAGAATCTATAAATAGTGTCTTTTCCTCGTTGTATGCGATAAGCTTTGCCCAATCATCTTGGATCAGTTTTTCTGTGTGCTTTACGCAATTAGCCCAAGCTTCAGGTGTTATTCTACTTATCGTTCCATACTTTTGTGACTGCTGTATCTCCACGTCCATTTTCTCCAAAGTGACAATCATAGTACTGTTTATAAATTCTCAAAACCAAGTCTATCGGATTATACTGACAGTGATAAGGAGGTAGCCGTAATACCTAATGCCCACCTTCTTGTAGTTTTTCGTCTATTATGTACTTGACGCTTTGTGTGACTTATTCAAACGACAAAGACTTCTATTTTACAGGAATCTTTTTCAATTTTTTTTTCTTTGCTTGTAACTGAACTTTGATCCAAAAAACTTGAGGCAACCTTTCTACCAGAGAACTATGGTATGAAACATTATCCATAATAATTAAAGATGGCTCCACCAGTATTAGTTTGAGCTCTTCACAGACCCATTTTCTAAAAGAATCATCATCCATCGAATCATGGAAAGGGGTTCACTCTTTGATATGGTAGAAAATAAACTGTCTAGCATCTTCAACAAATCCACTACTAGTTCCAGTGTTTTAACAAGCGCCACAAACTTATATTATAAGCGTTGTATATTTGCAAATTTTTCAGTTCTTCATTAAGCAAAAGATTAATTTTTAAAGCGTCCGCAACTCGATGATACACTTGTGATAACGGTAGTAAAGGTCTATCGTTTTCTTTCTCCTTTTTAACATACTCTAAAAAATTGAGAATAAATTGTCGATTTTTTCCGAAAATAGTATTTCCAGGCATTTTCGTTATTGCACTAGGTCGAAAGTTTCTAAACTGAAAGTGTGGTTTGACATCTACAAAAATATAATAATTATAATTAAATTCAATCCTCTTACAACGAGCCGTACATTAAGGAATGTGAATTAAGTAAAGACTTCCGTATTGAAACTTTTTATCTATCAGTGAAACTAGATGCGGTTCATAGGCGCTGAAGTAAAATACAAACGTTCTCATTTAAAATTCTAACTTGCCTATATCAGTATGATTTTCGTCATCGGCCAAAATTGGTGAAATGGACTATGTTGATTGTAGAAAATATTTTCTGTCAAAAAGATTAGTCAAAGGGGGTTTTAATGTTGAAAGTTATTAAAACATTCACGAATTAGTTTTTATTTCATATTTTTGTAAATACTTTTCTATATAATAAGTAAAAATATTTATTATATAAATAAAATTTATTCGTAGAAATGATTATTTTTTGTTGCAGATATGCCACTGAACTTATCAAAAAATTCTGGATGAAATGTGTGCCTTCCGAAAAAATACCCTTTATATATTTATGAAAAGAAGTATATTTTATACAAAATAATATTTGCAAGAGTAATTTCTCGGCGGAACACAAATTCTGTAACATTGTTGATACAGGACGATATTTTTAAATAGAAAACTGTTCGTCGTAGCGCTCATTCTTTATTAAAAAGTAAATACATAAAAGCTTTTAAAGCCCAATGCAGAGAAGTAATAAAAACTTTAAAGCATGGAAAATGTGCAATTGACAGCTCTACAAGCAAACAACTGTAGATAGTAGGTGTAAATATAACAAATATTTTGTATAAAACTCTTTTTTGTATTATTTTATACAATGGAAAGAAAATACTTAAAATAATACTGATTCATGTTGTGAACAAATTAAATTTTAAATGTAAATATTTTTCACTTTTGTATATAGGATGTCAGACATATCATTTGCTATTTATTTTTATCAATAACGCATTTTTAATCGATAAAAATATTCAGTCTATTTTTTGTTTAAGGAATATTTATAAAGTGTACCCTTTCTAATCTGTACAACACAGTAAATTTTTGTTTATAGCCAGCGTTATTAAACTAAGCGTTTTCAGTAATAAATTCGGACTGTTATAAATAAATGGAATTTAATCAACTAGTTAATTTAATAGTCGTGTACCACATCCTGAATATTTTTACCGACTTACTAATCATTTTACCACTAAGATTAAAGATTTGTATAGATCAACTATATTTTCATATGAATGCTAAAAAAAGATAATTAATCTTTAAAAGACAATAGTATATAGTGTATCATATTTTTTCATTCAAGGACTCTGTTATTGTTTGAATATTTATACTCATATTAGACATTGTTTCGATGGATTCACCTAAAATTGTCTGTATATAAATGTGAAAGCCGAGCGCAAACGCTTCGGTTTCCGGATCAGGAATTCAGATTCTGAAACCTGAATGCTTCATTTACATACAAAATGTTTAACAAGACGCACACGTCCTAACTATTTCCGAACGGAAAAAACCCGACGTTCGTTTCGGAATTCATTCCGTGCGTTTGGTTCGTAAGAACGAAAAAAAAAAACTTAATAACTTCGACAGTATAAATTCCTAATACAAAAAAACGGATGTTTGCGCTAGGCATACGGAATTCCGAATCTGAATTCCTGATCCGGAAACCGAGCGTCTGCGCCCAGCCTTAAGCATTAACTGATTGTAACTCTTATTAATTTGTATGTATTTTTCTGTCATTTTCTATTCTTACTAGTAAGCGTACAAATGTTTCAGTATATCCATCAGAAATAGGTTATTTAATATTCTCGTTTTTTTTTACAATAGAGTATTTACTTGTGCCATTTGTTATTTAACTCAATCTTCAACAAATAAAAAATACAATGTATTCTATAAAAAAATTGTAACAGACTGACCCCGTTTCTCCAATTTTTTGGAGAAAAATTGGCACTTAGTATTGTGATATGATTAAATATTTTTTAATAGGAGTCCAATCTTTGAACTGAATATTTATACCTGGATTTTCTAATATTAGATTAAAGTGTAATGTACAGTAAATAAAACTTTGATAGGTAGTGATAATATAGTTTTATTATAGTATTGGGCATTAAAAACAACCAATATAAAGTATTTGGCAAAGTTTTTACAGGAAAGAACTACGTAGAAGGATTTTAAAATATTTTATTCATGCGTTCAAAAATATTTACAATTGTGTCCTGTTTAAAAAAAAATGTACTCAAATAATACAATGTATTCTAGTATTCTTAAAACCTATAAAAATCATTAACACGCAGTAAAAAATATTTAAATGTAATCGAAGAAAATATCTTTCTCTAATTACAGGAGTATAAACAAAAATAGACCATACATAATCCAAATCTTTAAAATTTAAATTCTTTATACTTTTTAGTTTGTTTGGTATCTTGTTGTTGCCTCTTTCGTTTGCTCTAAAACAAAAAAATATATATAAAATAAAGTATTCACATTATAGTTCAGGTCACGCTCAGCTCACACTCCACTTAAGCCGCAGTGAATAGTATATTACGTAACGGGTGCGGATAGCAGGTGATCCCATGCACGAGTTGCGTATTCTATTTTTCATCACTCCGTGAGGAAAGCTCTTGAATTTGGATAAAATAAAAGGAAAGAAGATAATAAAAGTAGTATTAGGTCTGATCCGCCTACACCGCGAAGGCGCTGAAGGAGGGTTGGGGGAGGCGGATCCCCCCATTAAAACAAAAATTGTTAGAATTAAGAAATAACATTTTCATAAAAAAACACTTTTTTATTACAAAATCTTTTGACTTCTCCGGCAATAAACTTAACTGTCCAGTTTTTGCAGTTTCTCGTATTCCTTTCAGTATTACATCCGGATAGGAATCAGAATCACTCATTGTAAATATTTCACTCTATATGCGTTTACAATACGACTGAAATTATTTGTTAGACACTTTAGTATGACGGCTAATATTTGACAGGTTTAAACAAGCACATTAATAGTAAAAACAGTGCGGCGCGCGGCGTCTTGCTGTATATACATATAGTAAATAAATATACACTCAGTGCGTGGAAGTTTTACATTTCGTAACCGTTGAAGAAGTATTGCTTTTCGCACGGTCCCACATAGTCAGAAGCAGTGCTTTCCGCACGGAGTGTTGAAAAATTTTATATTTCGTAACGTTGAAGGAAGCATTGCTTTCCCAACGTTGCTGCATGGTCGAAAGCATAGCTTTCCGCACGGAGTGATGAAAATATTATTGCTTGCTTTTAAACCAGACTATTCAAACTTGGCGCTTCGCTCACGGTACGCTCATGCTCATTAATCGTGGTCTTTCTCTCCACTCCACGGATATTTTGAACAGACCATAAGCGAACCATTGTGCTGGTGTGTACAAATGACACTCAATCGGCGTGCATTTTTCCCCTGAATATACCACGAGTTCCTTTGAGTTAATTTCAAAAGGCAAAATGGATGAACAATTAATAGAATTAGTTAGGATTGATGACGAATTATAAAATATGGGCGACAAATTATACTTTGACTCAGTACTATTTTGTTTCGCTATATCACTTAAATGTTTATTTAAAATATATTGAAAAGTATGTTTGGTCATACGAAAATATTAAAAAAATTTAGTTTAATCATCACCTCTATATAAAGTGAAAAATTCTCCTTCCGTTTTTCGAATTTTTGTTGTCGTTTCGGTTTTCCTCCTCTTCATCATCCAAACATATAGCAATAATAGCTAAATCAGCATTTAAGAACTTTTTTAACATTTTTGATATTAATTAACGCAAGGCCAAGCTTCTAACTAGACTGGATGTTGATCACTCAATGTGAATGGTATTTCACCGATTTTGGCCGATGACAAAAATCATACTCGAAGTAAATTTACAGTTACAAGAAATTTATATGAGGACGTTTGTTTTTTTAGTACAACACTTACGTAACTGCATCTTGTTTCACCGGTAGATAAAAAGTATTCAATACGGAAGTCTTGACTTAATTCACATTCCTAGTAACCGTCATGTACGGCTCGTTGTTGAAGGGTTAAATTTAATAATTATTAATGTCATATTTTTGTACATGTCAAACCACACTGATAGTTTCAGACACTTACGACCTAATTTAGAAAAAAAAACTCTCCGCCATTGGTATCTTGGATGACAGTTTAATCTTATTTCAGTGGTTTCTAATATCAAATCGGCCAAAAACGATGAAATGGACTATATACATAATTCTTGATTGTGACCGAATGGTGAGCGAACCGAGAACTGAGCGCCTAATGTGAATCGACCTTCAATGTTTTAGATTTTACTTATATTGGGATCACAAATCTTCTTTAGAGAAGTAAAACTGAATTTTACTGAACAGAGAAAATTAGTAAGAACAGGTATTACCTTTTGTTTTGCAACATGTTCCGCCAACATATCGCTAAGATCTTCCTTTTGTAATTGTGACTGATTTTCCCTCATTTGTTGTTCATACCTTACAGCCATAGCATCACTATCCAAATCTAATTCGGATGGATCAAGTGCCAATTCTACCATTCCTTCACGATCCATACCTCTTTTGGTTAAATTCGGTGGGGCATTCGCGACGGTGCTCATGTCGTAAGTATGGCTACTTGCCATCATAGCATTACCTATTCTTTCATTTCTCTTTTCAGGTATAATATGATATAAAACTGGAGTTTCAGTGCTGAAAGAATTATAAAAAAAATAAATAAAGTAAAAGATAACAGATTAAATAATTTATTTTACCCTTCCATTTCATTTTCAATCTTCTTCTTTCGTAGTTCAATAGTTTCGGGAGTTTCCATTCCTGCTGGTATACTTGAAATACCACTTGGCGTAACAAGACCTTCTGCCGGTGTTATTAACCCAGTTTCATCAGTTACTGTTTGTGTTTCCTTTTCTTCTTCCTCCTCCTCTTCATCGCTTTCTTCTTCAGATTCTGATTCTAAAGCACCCCATAACGATCTATCAATATTTGGATCTTCACCAATATCCTAAAGATATAACTAATTAATTTTTATTCTAATATATTATTTGGTAATTTTACATCAATATGGCTTGTATTGGTCCCAAACACATCTCCATATAGTGGTTTTCCATTTTCGTCAACTGGTGGTTTACCCCAACCACCTGCATGATAACCAAATGCACAACCTTCTGGTATAGGTGCGTTTAGACCAGGAATTTTAAGATTAGGATAACTTGGAGGTGGACCGTAACGTTGCATGGCAATCAACCATGGTGGTGGGACCTTATGCGCATTTGGTCCAACGGGCATTCCAAGGGCAGTCCGCAATTCTTCAGTTAGATCGCCAGGTTTCTTTTCCTTTAATCTAGTTTCAAATTCTTTCCCTTCATAGTAAAGATCACCATGAATTGTCATCTTTGGTTTTGTTTGCCATCTAAACAGAATAAATATAGAAAAATTTTAGTTTTAGAAAAGATTAATAAATATATATACAACGTGCCAAAATTACTCACTTGAAAAATGCATCGTGAAGTTTTTGATAATCAATATCAATTTTTCCCAATTTGGGCCTAGATCTTTCCCTCATTTTTGCTTTAAGTGTTTTAGACTCATCTTTATCTTGAAGAGATGCTCTCATTTCCATAATGCCAGTTTTTTTAATAAAATCTGGAAGATTAAAAGGAGGTTTTTCAATACCCCGTTTTCCTTGAAGGTATTTTCTTTTAAAACACCAATGTCTTGGAACCTATATAAAAATAAACTTACACTAAAACATACATAAAATACATTATAAGAGTACATTACCTGTACAGTATTTCTGTGTGCTTTTAACTGCACTAAAAGTTTCGGGTCTCGTGCAGTGACATCATGCATTTCAACAACATCCGGTCTTTGCACTAATTGTTTTAATTCAGCAACACTTAATCTGGTCAGTTTTTTCATTTTTCTTTTCGACAACTTGGTTTTATCATCATACTTTTTCTAAGAAAAAAAAATGTTTAAAAGACATATGTCACGATTATTAATCTTAAACTCATCAATTGGTAAGAAGAACAAAAACAGATTACTGGGAAAGATTCACAAAAGGACTACAAAAGTAACAAGTATAAGACAACAAAGAAACGAAATGAAAGAACTAGTTGAAATAGAATACATAAAAGAAGATACATGGGTGGTTTTCCTGACAGAAATGTTTAAAAAAGAAAACGAAGAATCTTTACCAGAAACACCAAATATAATAACTGACGAAAAGACCGAAATCTCCCAAAAAGGTGTGATGAAACAAGGAATAAATAAATTAAAAAATAGAAAGTCACCAGGAGAAGATAAAATACTAAATAAACTCTTTAAAATATGGAGGTGATTACGTTGTACAACAACTGCAACTTCTTATTAAAAAAATAATCACAACGAACAGAATATCAGATGAATGGAGGAGAGCGGTAACACAATCTGGAGAAATAAATACCTCACAATGGAAAGAATAAACAATAAATCAATAATAAAACGTTTAATGTCATTCGCAGAAAAGGCGAAAACACAAAGATTACTGGAAACAGCAGAAATGAAAGACTTACAAAGAATAACAAACCAAACTCTAAGTGACAAAGTAAGAAGTGAGGAAATACGAGCGAGATGTGATATATAGGAAATACCTATGGACCAAAATCAGAAAAATAGAACGAAATCAACACATAAAAATAATGACAGAAAATAGAACAGTACGAATAGCAAGAAACGAATCGTCAATAGGACGACCGAAGAAAAGATGGTCAGACAACATCGATTGAGGCTAAAACCAAAGTAAAACAGGTATGAGCCTATTAATAAGATATGAAGAAGATTACTAATTTTTATATACATACCTCTTCCGAATCATCCATGTCATCCATATCATCATTTGCTGTAATTGCCTTACTAGATAAAGAAGTAGGTAAAGCTAAAACTGGTGGAGCAATATCAGCTTTTTGATCAGATATCTTAAACGACTCGAATATACTATAAAACTGTCTATATTGTGGTGCTAATTCATGTAATCCAATACTTTCCTGAACATACCTATAAAAAATACAAAAGTTGAAGAATCAACAATTATAATTAAGAATAAGTACTTACTCAATTTCAACTTCTTCCTCCAATTCTTTATCGGTGATATCTTTATCGTCTGCCTCTTTTTGATCATTTTGTTCTTTCGCCTCATTTTCACGGTTTTTCTTATTCTTTCTTCTCTTTTTTTTCTTTTTATTTTTACTAACTTTATCTTTTATTTCCTTTTCTTTTTGTTGTTTAAGAGGTTCAACTTCTGTATCTATTACTGGATCCTATAAAAAATATCAAATTAAATACAGAAAATAATAAAAAAATAAATAATATCTACCACATTATCATCCTTTTCCCAAAGAGGCTCCCTATCGGCTTCTTTTTGATTCTGCTGATTTTCATTACTTGGATCAATTTCAGTACCAAGTTCAAGTTGTCTTTGGTTTTTTAATGCTAGTACATCTTCCAATGCTTGAGGAAGTACAACTTCGGAAGATGATTCTAATAACTGTTCCGGTGGATCTACTTTTAGAGACAACAGAGAAGGAAGTTGTTTTTCACCCACAGGAGGTATCGGCAATATCGTAGGTGCAGGTCCTAAGCTCGCTAAAATATTTCTAAATTAGTAACGATATTAAAATTAACCTAATATGTTTAAATACTTACAAAAATCGTCGCTAGCCCATCCTTGAGTTCCTGGAGGCCCAAAAGCCGGAGGAGTGCCTACAGTACCATTTGACACTTGTCCTGATTGAACATCAGGAGCAGGTACCTAATCACATAAGAATGTATCATTAAAACATATATTCAATGTTTGGTGACTATATGAAGATCAATACATACACTTATCTGTTCTTCCATAGTAAATACTAAAAAATGGTTAATCAATTTCTAGTCAGAATTTCCGAATAATACACTTTTATAAGTAATAAATATTACAGTATACAATCTTCAATTTAGATGATCTAGAAACAAGCTGTAAATAATTAACCTACAAATACCATAAATATATAACTCCTCTGCTTCACACTCAACACTCAACAGAAGAATGACATAAAATAAATCTTGCGCATTACAAACCCTTGTGAATACAGAAAAGCAACCATGTAATGATTATACCCCTATATCTAAATATAGTTTGGTTAGAATAAATACAGATAAATACCAATGTCTTTAATGCATTAGTTTAGTTACGAATATTTTATATTTTATAGCTATCAAAGTATACTAAATACAGGAAATTTCACTGATTACGGGCATAAATTATACGGTTTTTTGTTTAACTGGAAACTAGAGTTGGAAAAGACATCGCTAAGTCAACAGTCAACCTAACTTTATGAACCTAACCAAACACAAACACCTATTTAATTTGAATTTAAAGTTTTAAATTAATATCCTAAGAAGTATAATTTGTTATAAATAAGTAGCTTTAGTAAACTCTATGTATGATGTCAAGGCCTATAACATTTGTTACTGGTAATGCCAAAAAATTAGAAGAAGTTGTTCAAATTTTAGGATCAGATTTTCCTAAGCAATTAATAAGTAAAAAGTTAGATCTTCCAGAATTACAAGGTGAATTAAATGAAATATCGATACTTAAAGCGAAAGAAGCGCACAAACAAGTGTTAGGTCCAGTAATTGTAGAAGATACCGCTTTATGTTTTAATTCTTTGAAAGGTCTGCCCGGTCCGTATATTAAGTGGTTTTTAGAAAAATTAGGCCCAGAAGGATTACATAAATTGTTGACAGGATTTGAAGATAAATCTGCTCAAGCTGTTTGTACCTTTGCCTATCATCCAGGTGGTGATAATGATGAAGTGATTCTATTTCAAGGTAGAACTAATGGTTGTATAGTGAGTCCAAGAGGTCCTAGAGATTTTGGATGGGATCCTTGCTTTCAACCTGATGGATACGAGGTAACATACGCTGAAATGCCTAAGACAGAAAAAAATAAAATATCTCACAGATACAAGGCTTTAGATATGCTTCGAAATCATTTCTCTAAATGATTAGATAAAAATTCAAATCTATTATAGTCAGTGCTAATTTAAACAAATGTAAATTGTACTTAAGATCAAACTAATATGTTCTAAAAATATTTCAATTTGTGTTTTAAAATTAAATAATAATTTATTGTATATTAGGTTTCCTTTTATTGCATATATCTTTTAATTTAACATGCTACCACAGTCCCAAAAACTCTTCTAGTGTTATCTCTTCTGTGATAGCTATAATAATCTGCCAGAAGAGATCAAACGTTTAACATCATTAACATCCTTCAAGGCACAGTTAAAATCATATTTTCTTCATCAATGAAATACCTAGCGGCCACTTCCTCATTTTGTTTGTTTCGATTTAGTATAAAGTATGATAGGTTTACAAATGTTTTAGTATGTGTAGTGTTTTTTGTGTATTCATTTAAATATGTATTATTAGAATGTGTAAGGACGTAAAGACAGTGATGGGATTCAAAAATTTTAAGAACCGGTTCGCTAAATGGAAGACCTTTTTTTAGGTCGCATTTTCCAATTTTCGCCACTTAAGAATATTTTTTTCGCGATTTTTTTGCGCTGTTGTTCTAACATTTTATACTGAAAGGGTTTCAAACGAATATCTTTTGCAATAAAATCAACAATTTTAACTGCAGTTTTACGCGAATGCAAACCTACTCCCATATCTAGTCAGCAATGTCGGAAAATGGCTTACATCGCTTTGTTAAAATGTATACGGTGTTAAAGATTCTACAAGTTGTTGTTAAATATTTTTCATTTATTGTATCAATGATTTTTGGCATTAAGTTCACTTTTAACAGTTTACTGTTTTCTGTGCATATGTTATGTGCTTTTGAATTGAAATGCTCGTTCATTGTTTTCCGTAGTGATGCTTGTTGTATCTACTACTTTATTTTTTCCTGATGCTTCAATTTCAATATTTTGCCATTCTTTTGAAACGTGGATGCCTTTTTTTGTGGTACCAGTACCATATTGAGCACAATATTGACATCCGATTTTTTTTAAACTAGAAGTCCGTCGTATTTTTCTTTAAAATATTTGTATTGTTAAGAATGCTGGCCATTCTTCTTGTGATGTTGACTGCGATGTGTCGAAATTGTGTTCCGAAATTATTTGTGCTTGATACGTGGTAGCTTCGGGTTCTAATTTTGTCGTTTCATTGTTGAACTAAAAAGAGCGATGAATACTTAGTTAAAATAAAATTAAATCAAAGGAAATGAAAAACCAGTCTAATTAGATAAAAAGTCTTACCGTATTGGACAGACGAGATTTTTTCTGTAAAATTATATTAAAAGTAACATTAGATGAAACAAAGAAAAGAGTCGAACATACGATGATCATGATAGATTTCAAATGGTTGTGTTATGGAGTACCTAAGCTAAGCTACTGCGCACTAAGTTGATAATATCGGAACAGAACAGACGGTAATGCAGGGACCAGGGACCAACTGTTTTTCTGTTAATACTGCATTTGAGGGCTTCTTGCTAGTGCGTACTTTGCATCATGTGTGGAGCTATGTTAAGCGCGAAATTAAAATTACCCGTTGTATGTAAACAATGAAAACGTACCTAAAAGTCTTAAAACTGCGATAATTAATGTTCGTATCTTTAAATCTTCGTAAATCGAATCTTCGCAAACTGAAAACAGTCTATATTTGTTGAAATTTTAGGTAGTTAGTAACCGGTTCTCCGAACTCATAATCATTTTAAGAACCGGTTCTATCGAACCGGTGCGAACCGGCTGAATCCCACCACTGCGTAAAGATGTATAGTGTGCAAATGAGAGTAGTTTATGTATTGTATATAGATATGTATATATGTTTACACATATAACATTCTCATTGTTATTATTGCAATGACGTGAAAATGTAAATTAGCCAAATGGATTTATATATATCACCAAACCCTAACCGATGCCACAGTCACTCTGGGATGGATTAAAGGCAATGGCAACTCTAACAGTAGCTGTATTGCATACACTTTCACAAGGAGCCAAATATTCTCCATAATATTGTCCTTACCTATTTTAAATCAGACGTGATGATGCGATCTAACTCTCGGAAGGTTGCAAATGGAAAACATGTGACAACTAAGCGATGATAGATCATAGCTTATCGCTTTAAACTTTATAGATTTAGAGAAATACATACTACCATAGACAACATACTACACTACGAGTTATAACAGGGACAATTACGAAAATTATAAATTTGTTTGAAGGAAATAGCCAGTAAAATAGTTCACATAATAAAACTCGTCAGTTTTTACGTAAATAAGAATTTATTTAAAAAATACTAAACAATAACAAATGCATATATTAAAAATACCTATCAGAATAACTGAGCAGCATTTTTTGCTGACAATATCACATCATTAACACCAACACCATAGTAAGATGTTCCACAAAGAGATAAAGGCAATTTTCTTTCTTTAATGTATGAATTTATTTTCTGTACGTTTTGAGAATGACCTACTGTGTATTGTGGTATGCACTTTTCTAATATATTAACTTTAGACTCCACCGGTTTTTCATTTATTCCCATCATTGATTTTAAGTGCTTTAAAGCTGTTTCCAACAGAAAGTTCTTATCAGGATTTTTACCAAACCATTGTTCAAACCAAGCACCTCCCATCATAACAGTAAGAACCGTATTTTCTTTATTAGGAAAGAAACAACTATCATAGATAACACCAAGTAATGGTAGTTTTTCTTTAGGAGGAATAAGGAAACCAAATCCTTCTTTTGCCAATACTTTTTTGTCGTATTGAAGATTGATTACTACGACTGACACATTTTTAATTTTTTGTAATAATGAAGATAATTCGGGATGTTGATTTTCCAAGAGTTTGCTTAATTGTTCTGAAGGTACAGAACTTATTAATCGAGAAGGATTGATTTTAGTACCGTCTTCTAATTCTACATTGATTCTATCGGAATTTATTTCTATTTTTTTGCATTTAGTATTTAAATTTATCTTAACATCATTTTTGATGATATAATCTTCTAAAGCTTTAGGAAGACTTTCTAATCCTTGTTTAAAAGAGTAGATATTCCATTTTTCTTTTTTCGCTTTTAGAGCTAAACCAGATAAATTAGGTTTGCCAAAACTTCGAGCCCATATGTTTTTAATTATCCCTTTAGTAATACTCCCATATTTTTGTTCATATTCAAAAAAGTTGCTCATTAAAAATTTAACACTAATTTCTTTAGAGTTTCCAGCACAAATACCACAAATCAATGGGCTTATTAGGTAGTCTGCAAATTCTGTACCGAACCTTCTACTAACGAAATCGTAAATAGACTCATCTTCAGATTTCACCTTTGGAGTATATAAATCTTGTAGTATATGCAAAAACAGTGGTTTGGAAAATGGTTCTTGTGTTCTAAACAATTGAGTTACAGAAGAAGGAAGTGAATGTAACTGACCTTTTGCATAAATCATTCTATTTTTAGCAGCTGGAGCAGTCGCAGGTATTGGTACAATCTCATCTTGTAACCCTAATTCTTCAATTAATGATAATGTATTAATCCCAGGTAATCCAGTGGGTCTAATAGTTCTTGGACCTTGTTCAAAAAGTATGTTTTTGGGCAATTTGCTTGATTTTATCCATCCTCCTACACGATTTGAGGATTCTATCAATTGAATCGCTTGTTTCGGATGGAATTGTAATCGATAATAAGCTGCAGATAGGCCCGATACACCACCTCCTAGAATTACAGTTGACATTGTTCAAGTTAAAACACTTTCATTGTAATGATAAATTTTTGCAACATATTATAGATTAGATCATAAAACAGAAAGGCACAGGTTATAGGTTAGATGATAAAGAAGCAAGGGTTAAATTAGATGATAAAACAGCAAGAATTAGATGTGTATGTATACGTATAATTACACATTATGTATGTAACTTAGATCTAAATTTTTGACAAAAACAAACATAACATAACAGAAGTTAGCAGTAGTTGCAATTTACATGATCATCAGCTGATATCTGGGGATATTTTGACATCTGACTGTTTTCAATTCAAAAGTTTTTTTTTTTTTTGAAAATTATTCCTAGAAAATTTTTGTTTATCTCTGAATATATTCAAAACAGTATCCAGTATAAGAAGTAAACAAAAATAGTGCACGTCTCGAATAATAGGGATTACATTTAAAACAATAAAATGTTTAAGGATTATTTACTTCAGTTTCATCGAGAAGAGTTATTGGATATATTAGAAAGTTCAGATCAATCAAAACACTTTTCACTGAATATTAAGTAAGAAAATCTACAATAATAATTTTTTACTGATTTTAATTGAATTTTGTAATCCAATTACTTTAGTTTTATAGAACTGCATGAACGCAAAATTGAACTTGCTAATGTTTTACTAAGAGAACCAGAATTGAATTTGGAAGAATGGGATAAGGCAAGTATAGAAGCACAAATGACTCTTTTAAATGAGTTAAAAGAAAAATTTACGGTAAAGAGTAATGTGCACTGTAGAATTTATTATCTTGCACATTTAGCACGTTCTTCGATTTTTCCGGTGAACAGAGATGCAGGCAAGTTTTTACAAATATCAGGTGCGTAAATACGCCAAAAGATGTTTAAAATAACAATACTAAAATTTAATTATTAATAACGTTATAGGCACAGTAATGCGTATTACTGCTACCAAGCTTCTTGAGTATCAGCGAAATTATATCTGTGTTAAATGCAAAACACCAATTAAAGTTAAAGCAGATTATGATAGAAAATACATGATTAAACAACCAACAAAATGTGAAAATTCAGAGGGATGTACTAGTAATAAATTTATACATTTTGGAGAACTTGACAGTAATAATTGCAAAGATTATCAAGAAATAAAAATACAAGAACACATGAAAAAAATAGGAGTAGGATCAATGCCGAATACAATTTTGGTAACTTTAGAGGATGATTTAGTTGATACGTGCCAACCAGGAGATGATGTAACTATCTGGTAAGATAATTTATGATGCCTATATTATTTTTGTAGTTAGTTATAAACTATTATATCTAAATAGAAAAGATCACAAACGTAATCTTGTCATGAAAAAGGTTGTATTGGGTGTCGTTCAAGGTAAAGAAAATTGAACGCTTTTTTATTGAATCAAATATTCGGTTCTCTCTAAAGATAAAATAATAATATTGATATTATAGTATATTAATTCTAATATATTTACATTTACAATAAACCGATAACAACATTTAACAAAGAAAAATGAAAAAATGTACCTTCATTGACATGAATGCTGCATTTTAGGTAGTTATATACTTTATTATCGTAACCATCAAGCCACCTAGTAATTTAGTTCATAAAATCCTACTTATACTTGTATTTATTATAAGTTATACGTGTGTACATTTTTATAGTCTTATCAAGTTTGAAAAGAATCGAATGCTTGGTTCAATAAAAAAAGTATTATATTTTCTTTGTTTATATCGACATTCAATAAAACCTCTATCAAATTACTTTATGTTAAAAAATGGTTGCAGTAATCAAAAACATATTTTATTTTGTAGTGGAACAGTTCATAGACGAACTGATGTATTGGTAGTTGGTGTAAGACCCGAAATTGAGTTAGTTTTAAAAGCAAATCATGTACAAGTAAATACAAATTGCATATCTTCCATTTTGACCCCAGAAAGTACAAAAATGTTCACAAGCTTTTGGGAAAAATATTCTGAAAATCCATTAGAAGGAAGAGATTTAATATTAAAGTCATTTTGTCCTCAGGTAAATGGCACTTATATTGAGTAATCGGATATTCCAATATCTGTATTTAATTTTTTAGCTTTACGGTATGTACCCAGTTAAATTGGCAATAGCTGTTGTACTAGCAGGAGGTTGTGCTACACAAGATATTACTTTGACAGGAGTTCGAACAAGATCCGAATCCCACATTCTTCTTGTAGGTGATCCTGGAACAGGAAAATCTCAATTATTAAAGTTTGCTTCTAAAATTATTCCACGTGCTGTTTTAACAAATGGGGTAGGATCTACTTCTGCTGGTTTAACAGTCACCGCTGTAATGGTACTTATCAAACTTAGAGTTTATTAACAAATATAATTGTCCAGTATTTATTAGGAACATGGTGAGTGGCAACTGGAAGCTGGTGCTTTGGTAATGGCAGATGGAGGTATTTGTTGTGTAGATGAATTTAATTCTATGAAAGAACATGATAGAACGACTTTACACGAAGCAATGGAACAACAAACTATCAGTGTGGCTAAAGTAAGCAATGTCTTAATAACTTGAGAGGTGTTTAATACTATTCCGTACTTATAATAGTTTAATCTATTACATTCTCTTACTTTGGATTCTGTAAAAAGTAAAAATAATAAGAACCCAGTAAGACTCTATAGTTTGTCTATTTATATGTAAAATTGTTAAAAAAGGTTCCTGTTTTGTTATTATCGAAGATAAATTTTAGGCAGGTATTGTCTGTAAACTGAATACTAGATGTTCAATTTTGGCTGCATGTAATCCTAAAGGAAATGTAGATCCTACTCAACCATTAGAAATGAATGTTGCTTTACCAAGTCCACTATTAAGTCGTTTTGATTTAATCATTCTTTTAAGAGATACTGTTAATCAAGACTGGGATGAACGAGTAATTGATTATATTTTAAATGGAGGAAACAGTTTCTCCAGGTTAAAAGATTTTGGACTTTGGAGTATAAGTAATTTACAGGTAAGTCAGTTTCTTTAGGCAACTCGAATAGTCCTAATGTATATTTAACACTTCCTTCTGACAAAGTCACTATTTTCTTATCCTTTTCAGACATATTTTAAATTTATTAAAGACTTACAACCTAAATTATCAGAGGAAGCGCAAATTATACTGAATGCCTACTACAATATTCAAAGAAGAATAGAAACCAGAAATAAAGCTCGAACAACTGTTAGACTATTGGAAAGTTTAATACGGTATGTAAAGTTTGGCAAAATCAAATTTATTGGAACTACTCTAAATGAATTTTGTTTCAGATTGTCCCAGGGACACGCAAGGTTAATGTTTCACAAAAAAGTCCTTGTTATGGATAGCATTTATGCTGTATTTCTTACCGATCTTGCTTTTGACCAAGAAACATCAATTTTTAATTTAAGTATATGTGCAAAAACAATATTTCCCGAGAAATCTAACTTAGATTATAAAAATCTGTTAGTAACAATTTTAACTAAATTACAATTACTTTTAATATTGGAACAGGAACTT
This sequence comes from Altica lythri, assembly GCA_964028335.1. Taxonomy (NCBI): domain Eukaryota; kingdom Metazoa; phylum Arthropoda; class Insecta; order Coleoptera; family Chrysomelidae; genus Altica; species Altica lythri. The sequence goes on along the minus strand of OZ034805.1, from coordinate 61,028,781 downwards.
GCTTCTATTAAAGTTAATGAAGGAAGCCAAGTGCAATCAAGATTTTTCGAAAAACAAAAAGAATCTGAGTTAGATGCAAAAACAGTAACAGACGATAATAATGAATCTGACGTTAACAAAAATACAGAAACTAACACTGACTTAGAGCAAAATCAAGTAAATAGTTATGACTGTACAGAACTTACTTCTTCAAATAATTGCTTGGAAGAACTTCAGGTAAGCAAAAATGCAGAAAAGACTGGATGTGATCAAAAGAATAAAAAAATATGTAAATCTAAAAAAACTACTAGTTCTAATAACAAAAAAATTAAAGATAGCATTAATAAAAGAAATCAAATTTCATCTTTTACTGAAACAAAATGTCTTGAGAAATCTAGTGAAGAAATTAGTCAAAGAAAACAGTGTAAAAATAAAAAAAACACTATGTTTGAATCAGGATTTGATGAATCAGTACTTGAATTTGAAGACACTATAAATCCTTCAACAAATTCATCGAATCAGTACCAAGATAGTAATATAAGTAAAACTGCATTCCCTAATTTCAAATGTTTAAGTAGAAATACCAGTCTTACAGAGAATATGGAAATGTCTAAATTGGTGCAATCCAGGAAAAATTCGTCTTGTTCTATAAATTTAATCTCAAAAAAATCTTCAGTTAACAGCGTTGAAGCTGATTTAGAAGCTATAAAAATGATAGCTGGAGCTAATGATAATTTAAATATTGATTTTGATATGGATTGGGATAGTGTTGGAGCTATTAACGATAGTAGGAGTTCTATCTCAATTAACAGCGTTTTAAGCTCAGGTAGCTCCATAAAGCAAAATTCAAATTTAAATATTTTTAGTTCCAGTGAAGATGTTGACTTTGATTTATAATATAAATTGTTTTGATTTAAGTATATTTATTAATAATTTAATTTTAATATTTTGTGAAATATAAATGTTTTCTGAACAAAGCCTTTAATTTTAGATTTGTAAGAGGTGTTGCGATGGAAAATCCTGGCTTCTCTATCTCTCGTTGCTCCCGCTTTTGAGATATTCGTTAAAAGTTTAGCTTCCATCGAAATCCACTAAGTTCTACACGTTTTCTATATTTTGCATCGATATACTGGTTTTCAATATTTATCAGGGATTTCCAATGTTGTTTTATTTTGTAACCCTAATAATCAATAAATAATTAAATTGGCACGTTGGGCGCCAATTTGTAACTTTATAAATTCCCACTTAAGGGCTTATAACCCTTAGCTAGCTCAATTGAGTCGTGGCTTCTTTTCTGAGTTTTACCAGTCCTTCCCAAACATAAAATATATGGCGCCAGAGTACAAACAATGCAAATAATACTCAAACACCAGTTTTAAATGACGACTTTATGACAGGAGTGAACATAAAAGTAAAAATGGATGGAGGTAAAGTATATAATTTTGAAGAGGTCGACCAATTTGTCTATTTCACAAGAAAACCGGATACAAGGAAAGAAATCAAAGTAAGACTGGGGAAGGGATGTTTTATGGTCTAAACTCTAAACCATCTCCTAAAAACTAAGTTAATAAATAATAAGCTAAAAATTAGATTGTAGAAAACGGTAATATTAAGACCAACAGTTACATTTGCTTGTGAAATGTGGATATTAAGGAAAGCAGATATAAGTTCCCTAGAAATATGGTAAAGAAAGGTACTAAGGAAAATTTTTGGAGGAAAAAGGAACAATGTGGTATGGGAAATAAGAACAAACCAACAGCTTGCGGATATGTACAAAGAACCAAGTATCACAGGATATGATAGAGCACAAAGGTTGAAGTGGTTAGGACACGTCGAAAGGATGGTAGAAAATAGGATTCCAAAAATGATCATTTGCAGAAGCATAGGAGGAAAAAACAGAAGAGGAAGACCAAAGGAAAGATGGAAGATCGAAGTGAAGGCGGATTTGAGAACCTTAGGTGTACAAAACTGGAAACGCATGTGCCAAAATAAGAAGAAATGGAGAGAAATGACAATTACAGCCTTGGGCCTTTCAGGCCTGTAGAGCTATTATTATTTACATATTAATCAATATATAATTAAATTAGCACGTTGGGCTCCAATTTGTAACTTTATAAATTCCCACTTAAGGGCTTATAACCCTTAGCTAGCTCAATTGAGTCGTGGCTTCTTTTCTGAGTTTTACCAGTCCTTCCCAAACATAAAATATACAGCGCCAGAGTACAAACAATGCAAATGATACTCAAATACCAATTTTAAATGATTTATTTAAAAAAAAAATGACAGTAAATATTAAAATTAAATTTTAGTTCGAAAATTAATTTAAACTCTTATCTTTTTTTGTTGATTCTTCGGAAAGGATTTCCTTGGATGAGTTTCTTCCTGGGATGAACTGAATATTCTTCGGTTAATTCAAAAATAAATTTCTTCTTGGGTAGAACGGAAATTTAACTTATAATTCGGCTTTCTTTCCTCAAAATGGCGGACGGCTCGAACTCGTCTCCAAATAAAATTAATAGCTCCTACGTAGGACTCCTCATATAATGAAATTAATAATCAGAATTCCATCCCTTAATGAATTGCAATCAAGTAGAATTACTTTCTGGTTTCTCCATATTATTGAGAATAAATTAATTTTAAATACACGTGAAAATTCAAACAATGATCAAAAAAACTGGTGTTTGGTGAAAGTGAAACTACTTGAAATTAGATGTTAGTAATATTTAAAAAAAATTCACCTCAATTTGAGAAATTTATACAAATAAAATTACAACAAAATTACTTACTTGTATTTTGAGAAGTGGTTAGTACAAAGACCGATATTAAAATGATCGCAAATATCTATCGAAGCAAAAAAAGAAAACTTCGGATATTAGACACAACTGTCTCCCAGTTATAATCACGGCGAAAACATTAAAATAAATCTCACCGAATATAGTCTGGGGGATTTCTAAACTAAAACGATCTGATAGATCGTTACAATTTCTTATGATTTTTTCAGTTTTCATTCATACCAACTTCTCCAAATAAAAAAAATATCTTTCTCTTGGTTGGTGTAAACTGCCCTTTATAATCAAATGATAGCAACTGGAATAGTTTATCAAGTTTATTATTGCACTTGATATTTACTAAGTATTAAGGAATATTTCTCAACATAATAAGAATACAAAATTATCCAAATATTTGACAAATATTACGCATACAGACATTACAATTCCGCCTTTGCGTGGGATACTATTAATTTAACTATGTAATATTACTGCTCATTTTCCCGTTATTGCCCAAAAACGAACATATCCTTTATAAATTTAGAATCATAGCATTAAACCAATATTATTGAAAGAATTATTATAATAAGTGATTATTGTGCTGTTAAAACAAAGCCGTTTTATTCATATTAAAATAAAGTTTAAAAAATGGCTCTTTTTTATATACAATGGTAAGTACTTCATAATACTCATATTATCAAAAATAAATTAAAATAGAAAAATTATTTGGTTTGTTAATGAAATCATTTATAATAGTTTACTCAAATATACTGTTTAGAATAATTTGTTACAGTTATTTACTTTCATTTGGATTACTAATCAAGACAAGGTTTCTAATTCAGATTTTATAGAGTTGAATTATAATTCTTAATCAGATTTAAACTATAAAACTGAAAGTCAACATAGAAAGTTTTCTAAAAATATAGTCAGTAAAAGAATCTAACAATAAAGACGTGCGATAGAGTAGAAACACAAACATTGTAATAAGTCTAAAATGAAATACAGGAAATTCTATTTTAAAATGAAATCATTCATTTAGTGCATCTTGCTAATATTTTATAAGTATAGAGGATTAAATAAAAAAAAAGTTAAAATACAGATAGTCTTTTTTGCTTGTGAACACTGCTTCTGCACATATATTCATGTCACCTATTAAAAAAATGAATAGCGTGACTATTTCTTTTATTATTATTTTCAATCAATAGGGATGTTGACTAATTTCCGGATCTGCTTTTATTTTATAGATAAACTCTTAATAACCGCGAAAAAAATATTTTAATAATAAAAATGGTTTTATTTTAAGGAAAAAAGTGATAAATTAGAATAGATTTAAAATTTCCCGCTAAAACGCCCAAAACTGTCATGTAACTTTGATTACGTCACGAACCGATAAACAATGCTCGCGATCTGTCAAACTCTAAGGAACTTGAAAGTTTTCTTGAGAAATAATTATTTTTAGGCTTTAATACTAGTTAATAATAAATACAAAGTGTGTGTGTATGAAGATATACATGTAAAAAATGAAGATTTTAATATTCAAACAGTCCACAGTATTTCTTACCACAATGAAGTTATAAATATACCTGTTTTAAAAATTTTTAAAGTTAACGAACGACATAATTTCTATTTATTTAATTTTAGTCAAAAATATGACGGATTAATTTTGGTATTGATTTATTAAAACAATTAAAAGCAACTGTAAATTTAGAGAAAAAACTCCTTATACAGAAATACCAATAATAGACGAATTAGAAGAATTAACACAACTAAAAAAGAAACTTAAAGTAAAAAAATTATTCTATTCATATTCCCGCTAGGACATCCCAAATTGTAAAATTACCCGTTGACATAGAAAGCGGAACAGGACTTGTAAATTATATTAACTTTGGCAATCAAATAGAATCACCCTGTGCAGTTGTAAACGTAAATAATTTTTTTACTAATTCAAGAGAAGAACCAATAAAAATTAATATTAATAACCTTTTTAAAATTGAAAAATTAGATATCGCATATATAAATTTTATTGAAAAAATGGAAACCGATTCTGAATTAAACGAATACACCGATATTTTAAAATCTAATCTAAAAAATATACGAGTTGAACATTGTAATTACGAAGAAAAACAGGCTATAAAAAATTTATGTTAAGTTTCGCTGCACAAAAATCTTTGTTTGTTGCAAAGAAATTCGCTACCATCAAACAATCGATTCTCGGCAAGTTTCCTTTGATGAATCCAGTCTCCATAATGTAAACACAATTCGGTTTATGATAACAAGTGAGTTACAAATACTAATAGCGAGTAATTAGCGAGAGAAATCAAAGAAATAACTCGTTCACACAGTGACACCAAGCGACGCTAAGTTGTTTATCGGTTCATGACGTCATGCGCTGTGATTGGCGTTCACAGTCACGTGATAATGTGTATTAAATAAAGTTTTTTGAATTAATTTTAATTAATAAAATATTATTAATTAAGTTTAACAAATATGATTTTAGGTATTTAAATATTACCATTAATCATTTAAATTTAACTTTACATGGATTTACAACTACTGTCAACATGCCTATTGATACCAAAATATGAAAAGGGGGCAACTTGGGACACATTTTTATTTATAATTTTTAAATGAATGAGAAAAAAATGTTTGTAAACAATAAGAAACAAAGGACGAACTAAAAACCTAATACGAGTCTGGCTATTAAATAACAAGACTGCGAGTCTAGAGAGCGCCCTAGAGGGGCACGTACCAAACTATGCACGTACCAAACCTCGTTTTCGTCACTATTACAGTATTTGTGCAGGAGCAGTTGAAACGAACGTGTTTTTTATGGTGTCGAAAACTATGTGTGACGAAAACAGGAGCAACGTATCAATCTCAAATTAATCGTTAAGAAAACTATTACAAAAGGCCTATAGGGACAATTCTGTATCTAGTGCGGGTGTTTTTAAGTGGTGTAAGCGCTACAGTGAAAACCAAGAGAGCACTGAAGATGACCAGCGCCTAGGTAGCCCTGTCACTGTTTCCAAACTCAAGTAACCAAAATCAACCAAATTGTACGTGTAGATCGTCGAATGAGCATCCGGATGACTGCCGAGGAAGCAAACTCCGATAAAGAAACGGTTAGAAAAATTTTACACGAGGAATTACACATGATAAAGTTGGTGCCAAAAAACCTGGCTACTGACCAAAAGCTCGGGTCAACAGGTCGGCTCAGATTTCCTTGAAAGGTAAAAGAGATCCCGGACTGATGAAAAACATTATTACTAAACGTGGATTTTTCAATACGATGTTGAAACAAAGCGGAAATCGATGCATTAGAAGACGCCTGAATCGACCAGAATAAAAAACAGCATGTCCAAATCAAAATTCAAGACAATGTTAATCGTTTTTTTTTCGATATTAACAGTATTGTGATGACTGAATGGATTCCAGAGGGTCAGACTGTTAACCAGATTTACTATTTGTCAGTTTTGGCAATAGGTACTGTGAGAACGAGTTCGTAAGAGTGGCCCGAGTTATGGAAGAACAACTCCTGTGAACTCTGTAAAGCAGTAGTTGGCCAATAAACCCACTCCAGTGCTCGACACGTGCTGTACTCCCCAGATTTGTTATCGTGCGACTTTTTTTGCTTCCGTAGATAAAATCTGATTTGAAAGGGACCCGATGAAAGCGGTAAAGCAAAAAACGGCAGAGCTCCTAAAGGTCCTCACCAAAGAAGACTTCTAACACTGCTTTGATCAATGGAAAAAACGTTAATGGTGTGTGTCGAGGAGAAGCGAGTATATTGAAGGGGAGCTTTCGAATGTAGAATAATTTTTATAATAAAACCCTTTATCGTAACCAGTCTCGTTATTTAATAGCTAGACCTCGTAGAAAAAAGAGCTCAAAAATTAAAAAAATATTCTAAAGTTGAGCTATATTTTAGTTACAGGTCTATACTTAGGAAGTGAAATATTGTAGCCATATAGTTTATAAAATTCAATAAGCGCTATGTTCCAGCTTTCGTTAAATCTCTCGATCTCCCCTACCTACCAAAATATAAAGAATTTTATCCCTAATAAAATAAAACAGGTGATGGAAATCAATCCTTAAATGGCCCCAAATTTTAATTCAATTACCTATTGTGTTTTTAAAGTTATATAACATAATTTGACAAATAAGTTTTTATTCAATGATCATAATTCTGATATTTTACTTAATAAAAAAAAAACAATCTTTTATCTTTAATTCTTTTTAAATTTAAAATGTGACAACAAAGCCCAGAGGGGATTAAAAATAAATGACATAAATCCATAGAAAACTGTTTCCAAGAGATAAATCGGCATAATAAAAGTAAAACAAAATAAATATGTATCTGAATAAATTTATGAACAGGGATATAATTGTTTAGTAAAATATAGGTACTCGTGACGAAATGTGTAAGTAACAAATTAGTTTTTACGTTCACTAATAACGAATTTAAATTATTGTTGGAGAAAATTCACACGGTTTTGAGTTTTTGTCAAAAATCTTATTCGTGTGTTCGTTCGTGGTCTTTGTGTACTAATTAAAATTTGTCTATTAAGGTATGGTTGTGAAAGTGTTTACAGTTTATTTTTTTTTAAATATGTACACCGCAATGTGTTGACCAAAAAAATATGTTTGATGTAGTAGACTTCTTTAGTTTATAATCAAGTCATTGCATTTATGTTTTCATTGGCATTCTTGTAATATATTGTTACCAAGTACCTATATATCGCGTGTAATTACTATAATTTTATAACTAGCTCGTGATCTCACCTGTAACATTAAGTTCTAAAAAATACAATGGACAGTTTACGAATACAAAGAAAACTGAACATTTGAAACAGTGATTACGTACCTACATTATAAATAATAGATGGGTAATCTGTAAAATAATTCAAAAATCATTAGTAAATGAAAGTTAAAAATTTAGGTAAGCACAACTTGGAAATTTTTATAGAAAGTATAAATTAAATTAATTAAAATATCAAATATATTTCACATTTAAGTTAAAAATATTCCTTAACAAAAGAAAACGATGACTCACATTGTTTGAATATAAATTTAGTAATAGTAAAGTTTTTTAGTCTTTAGTAAAGTTAATTCATTGACTCCATATGTTTATAAACCAATATTATTCATAATAGTCGAGGCAATTAAGCACTGAACCTCGGAAACTTAAACGGCAAGACGGATTTTTAATGATTCTTTTTGCATTCGATTTGTGAGAGCATCAGGAAACTTTGTAACCTTAGGGGGCTTTCACACCAAAGTAGCATGCGACGTGCGATGTACTGCCTGGAAGTAGTATCAAATTTAAGGACCTGTTTTATATTCGAGTCGCATGTTGCCACGTTGCATTTTTGCGACGCCACTTCGGTGTGAAATCACCCATATATTTATATAGGCTTTAAAATAAGTAGCATGCTTTCTGCTTCCAGGCAGTACGACCCGCATCGCATGCTACTTTGGTGTGAAAGCCCACTTATGCGATCATGTAATATTTGTGCATACCAAAAATGCATTTTTAAAGTGCACCCTAAGGGCTCCCACACAAAACCACGAATTCGCATCGCATCGCAAATATCTGCGAATTCGTAATCAATGGATGAACCCATAATCTTCTTTTTCTTTTATATCTATTTAACAATAGTGAAATAATCTTTTTGCGATCCATCTTACGCTTCCTAAAAACACGTCCGACACGGCTAACTACACTTGAATTTATGGTTGCCCTACCCCTACCAAACGGTTTGCCGCACAAAATCGTATCACAGAAATTCGCATCGCAAGTTCCCTGCGATGCGGCATCGCAAGTTCCTGCGATGCGGCATCGCATCGTGTCGCAGTTTTGTGTGGGAGCCCTAAGTAGAACTCGTTATTTATGTGTTGAAATGAGATTAATTTTGTTACTCAAGGGTTTCTGGGGTCGCTAAAAACGAATATGTGATTGAAAGTGATCTCCGGAGTAGCTGGTGCCCAGGATAACTTCTGTTTACAACACCTCCTGGAGTTTTCGGTAAATTTATTAAACAAATCGTCAAAATTCAATATTAGGGAGGATTTGTGCTCGTTGAGAACGTATTTAAGATAAAAAGCGATCTACGGAGCACAGCAACCTTTACATCATCTCTTACACTTTTATTAAATATAAGTATTGACAATAAAACCCATTTGTTTTTTTAAATATAGTGCAAAAACCCTCGAATTATGAGTTTTGACTAATTGGATAACGATATTATCAAAAATTTCAGGAGTAAGTATACTGGGCACCAGATTCTCCATAGATCACTTTTAATGTCATATTCGTTTTTAGCAAGCACAAAAACCTTCAAGTATGGAATTTTGACTAATTGTATAACGATATTACCGAAAACTCCAGGAGACGACGTAAACAATAGGTATCCTGGACACCAGGTACTCCGGAGAACACTTTTAATGTCAATTCGTTTTCAGCGACCCCAAAAATCTCCGAATAACATAATTGAACTCATTTCCGCCAATAAACAACGAGTTATGTTGAAAAACAAGTAATAACTACCTTAGAATGCATATTTAAAAAAATCAATTCTCTTCTTTAACTGTTGATTTAATTATCAAACGTATATGGTGGGGTGGCAGTTAAATTTCATAGGCTTAAGAAAAACTCTTTGACTTTATTGTTAAGCTTTTGAACAGACGTCTGTTCCAAGACATCTGTTGTGAAAAAGACTATTCCATTTAAAAGTCCATTTGTAAAAAGATTTGTGGATGAATTAAAAAACTTAAATGAAAATTAATCTAAGTCAGGGGCTCAAACTTGGACTCAAAAAAACCCACTCAAAACAATGGTTAAAAAAGCTAAAAACAAGAATAGAAAATTCATACCCAATAGGCTTACTAAATTCATTTATTTTTGGTATTACATCAACTTCATCAATGTTAAGAAACAACCAAATTACATTATCAATATATAATTTTTAGATACCTATAGTTTCACCGACTTTTTGATCACTTCCATATATTCCCATTTGAACAAAAAAACTGCTAAAATTGTTTAAAAGTATTGAAAATTCAAATATCTACACAGAATATAAAAACTATTTCCAAACTATACACTAAAACAAAAGATCCACTAACAGCAAACGAAATAATATCTTGAACTGTACATAGCAGAAATATGTCACATAAAAATGGTATAAATAGATTAAGATTTACGAAATTTAAGTAATATTCATTGTTATATCTTGTCTCATGAAAAATAAAATTAAATACATACAATTATCAAACTAGGTCAAATAATAGAAAAACATTCAAATAAACTTCAAAGAGTAATCAAAGTAATATAAATATTGTAAAAAGAAAAATTAAAGTTGTAAGAGGAGCAATGATACTGATTGGTATCCAGTTATACAATTGCATTCTATATCATATGGGGAATGAAATGTGAACAATCATATTCTGATCTGCAGATTTTTTATTTTCTAAAATATAAAGCTTAAATGTTGTCAGCTTAAAGAAATAACAATGTACTTTAGCTACAAAGAGACTTTATCCATATTTATTGACTTTTATTATATTTAGAGGTACTTCACGCATTGCGTCTTGAACACCCTTTATATTGATTTGCCGGAGCTCTCTTTTGATCTTAGATATCAAGGAATTAATTTTTTTTTCTCTATAGCCTCTTCCATAAACTTTCCTCTACAAATTCGCCCAAAAAGTTTCAATCGGTCTTAATAGCTGTGGCAAATTTGATGGATTCGTTTCTTTAGGGACATAGTCAATGTTCAAATCTCTTAAAGCGAGTTGTGTAGCCTTGGCATAGTGTGAAGACGCCAAGTCTGGCCAAAAAATTATTTCATCGTTTTCGTGTAATTCGTTAATGAATTTTTTTAAAACAGGAAGAAATTTTGTAATGTAGGTAAATTCACAGCTAAACTGCCTTTAATGGATACAGGATCGCTTATGCCTCGTTCGCTTTTTGCCATCCACAATAAAACTTTCCCTGGGTATTTTGTTTTTGCTGTGAATTTGACTTCGTTAGGTGATTCAATATTCGGATGCTTAAAATAACATTTCGGGGTCCATTCCATTCATTCCCTTCGATGGTAAAATAACTTTCGTCGTCGATGATGCAAACTTTCTTTGAATTTGAAGCGAACAAATCTGGGGACAGAAGAGTAGTCGTTTAACAAAGGCAGTTTCTTGATTTTCTGTAACAGCTGGAACGGTTTTTTTCGTCAATTTGACAATATTCATTTTTTTTAAATACTTCTTCATGTTTTTTTTGTCAACTTTATACTTTCTTCCGAAGCTCCCTAGACGATTTTGCTGTGTGACTTGCAGTTTTAGCCCTTAATTTGGAGCGCACTTTAGAATACTGCAGAGCACATGATTTTCCACTTCTATAAGCTACAATTGTTATGTAAATGAATGTTTTGCTGAAACCTAATTGGTCAAAGTTATGAAAAATTTCACTTTTGTTTTTAGTTGGAAAATCTTCGCAAAATTTATATATTAACTTTCTACGCCGCAACTCGTTTAAAGACATTTTTACAATGAAATAGTTTTATTAATCACCTGATATCCAGTGTTGCTTGGTAACCAATAGAACAAATAAAATCCCTGCCTACTTTATTTTTCATTTCGCTTTCATTATATCAGAAAAAATTTGCAATTTAAACTTGTTCACATTTCATTCCCTATAGAGAAACTGCGTAACAACAACTAGTTGCGCCTCTCTCGTTAGTTTTGTAAGTTTCTACGGGAGGACAAGCTGTTTATAAACGTACATTTTAATACTAGCTAACGAAGCATGTAATTTTTTATTAATTATTCCTTTGTGATTTTTACAAATTTAATACATAAATATATGACAATAACTCGCCGAACCAATAAGTATAAAAAAGTAAGTTTTAATAAAGTAATTATGAGTGGAAAAAACGTTAAAAAAGCAAAGGTCTGGTAACATCGGTTGTTGTGTTGTGTGTTGTTTTGTCATAATAAATACAGTAAAACTGGGTTAAATATAAAATTTTATTCGTTTTCATCACATCCGCATTTGATAGAACCTCGACAAAAAACTGTCAATTTTATTTTCTAGCCAAACAAAGAGGACATTCAAGAAACTATGCCACCATCATTTAAAATACATTTCTTTAATTGTCGAGTGATAATAGACTGTATAGATTTAAGGGCGAACAACCTTGTCTCGTGTTAGTACGAAATCACATGTATTCTGATTATAAATCAGAATACACCGTAAAATTTTTATTGGGAATCACACCTTAATTTCATTTAAATCGGAATGCTATTGTGGAGGATCTAGCGACCCTTTCATTACTAACGATAGTAATTTTTTTAAATTACTGGAACCAGGGGATGAGGTTATGGCACATAAAGGTTTTCCTGAAATAAAAAAATCGCTATCATTGTAACACCTCCATTTTTACATGGTAGACATTTAACTGAAGATGAAATAGAAGATACTTATAATATTGTGAGCGTTAGAATCCATGTTGAAAGGTGTATTGCCAGAATCAAGGTCTACAACATCTTGGATAAAATTAACATTGATCTTTTACCATATATTGACGATATATTTCACATGTGCTTTGTATCAGTAAACTTACAAAAACCGATTTTTAAATCGAAGAAAAGTAACAATTTTTTTTTATTTTTAAATCGCTTTTTAACAATAGGAGAACATTTTTTAATTATTTTGTTACAAACAGTCTTTTTACTAAAATTCGTTAATAAATATAATAAAAATTAAAACTTATTATAAAAAATTGACTTTATCTCTAATATTATATCATTTATATATTTAAATACCATATTTATGAATTAACTTTCCGATATAATAATTAAAGTAAAAAAATCCAATTTTGGTATAAACTGTGACAAAAAAATTTCATCTCGCGGTATTGTTATTATTACCTACCTATTATTATTATTAATATGGCGAAAGGTATAAAATTCAATTTCTGTCACATAATAAATGCTAAATTTTGTCACCATGAGCGCTAGTACATAATCACCAAGAGCACGCAGGTTCTCTATACGTTACAATGTATAATTTTAAGATATACCTACCTAGTTTTATTTTTTTTTATAAATTAATGTGTCTTCAATCTTAAGTTGTTAAGTGTATGTTTAATGTTTTTCCAAGAAATATTACGTCTAATTTAAGCAAATAAAATAAATTTAATTATCTAATATATATTTTTTCTTTTTTGTAAACGGATTTTATGAAAAAGAATTAAAATAAATTCGAAAGTTTGGACAACAAAGTCAAAGAGTTTTTCTAAAGCCAACTGCCACTCCACGAATTACCTTCGATTATTACATCAATACTCAAAAATACCAGAATATATATTCAAATGTTAATTTTCAATGACAGTCAAAAAGTTGTAGTAGGTAGGTACCCAAAATTTAAAGTGGAAGTCTCGGCAACAGAGTTTTTCATTCCCAACAACTTAAAATTAATTGGTTAGTACATTTCAAACATTTGCTCAGGATTGGTTCAGCAAAAAAAATTGAATCGTTAAAAAAATGTTAAGAATAATTATTTAATTGTAAAAGAGGCATACAAGACTCGACAACAGCTTAAAATAATGAATAAACTGTAGGTAGACTAGGTCCTTGAAAACTCTTTAAATTTTTAGATTCCAAAAGCTGACCAATTGTTGTAATCACTTGACCATTTATGACCAATTAATCACCAATTATTATTTAAGCTGTTTTTCGTAGCGATATTAACATCTTTCCTTTAGTATTTATTATATTATATCATTGTGTTTGAAAATTTCCAAAAGTATCTGTAAAATGAAAAAAATATATTTGCGCTTTAATACCTATCTTTTTATTCCTTTTCTATCCCCAAATATTTGGAAATAAATTGCTTGTTTCCATTTTCAATCACTGCTTAAAAATGTAATAAATATCTGCATATTTTGATCATTCTCACAGAGGTCTAAGGTTTTGGTTATCGCTATTTAACATTACCCATCATTATAAGGTCATAAATATTTATATATTAAATTCGTAGTAAATAACGGTAGTATTAAAATACACGTTTGAATACAAGAGTATTTGATTCTATAAAAATACTTCAATTAATGTATCTTTTTTATTAGTGCAAAAAATAAAGAAATATGGACAAGCGAAAATATAAATATGGAAAAATAAAACAGGTTGAAATACCCACTATAATTGTTGCTTGTCCATCTTCTGAAAATATAGATACTTTAACTACTAAAAATATGAATACGGATTCAAATAATAGCAGTGAAGATGAAAATGAAAATTCACAAATACTCAACAATAGACGGGAATCGTTGGGTGGACGACGAAATAGCATATCACTTCCGAATTTGGATGATTTAAAAGTGTTTACCGATAACGAAACGGTGAGTAAACTATCCTTTATATTTTAATTCGCCATTATATAAATTAATATTTAAACCTTTATAAAAATACGTGTAAATTCATAAATGTACAGTTTGCTTACTTTGTTTCTTTTTCTTACTAGGTAGGTCTTAATTTGGATAAAAACCGTTTTTAATATTAATGATTTGTATTTAGTTTTTCTTTTTCTATAATAGCATCAATAAAACATTCTGTAGAATTTATTCAATTTTTCTTTAGGATGAAAATTGCCAAACATTAAAAGAATGCATTCAGAACGAGGATGATGAATTCAAAAATATTCCGTAAGTATCTTATCTTTCTATATATTTCTTCTGGGAGTGTGTATATCATAGAATTCCTCCTAAGCGGCTGGACCGATTTTGATAAAAATTTATGTGTTCAAATGGATTCGAGAATGGTTAAGATTTACTATCTGGTCAACTATAAAATGTTTTTTTAGTTAATTTTTTGTGTATATCGACACAATACCTACGAACTGACTTTTGTTGTTTAGTTCTACGATTTCCTAATAGACGGTGGTGTAAGTAAATTGATATAACTCTTTATCTAGATTGGGTAGAGACCTGCTATCGTATTAGAGATAGAGCGTCACAACGGCAGATTGCCATCGAACTTCAGAAAATGTTTCTGGAAACTGATAATGTAGTAAGAAGCCATGTGGACCCTGAGCACGCATTAAAACTATTCGCCAGGATCATATGTTAGTAAGATAGTAAGAAATGCAATTCAAAATCCAACTATAACGGCTCGACATCATGGTTTACTACAACAGCATATAAACAAACCTAATTCACCCCAAACATTAAGAAATCGCCTGAGAGAAATGGGATTAAGATCAAGACGCCCAGCAGGGGTACTAGAATTAACAGGACGACACCGTATAATCAGTATCATTTTGCTACGAACTTAAAAAATGGACTGAACAGGAATGGCAAAGAATTTTATTCTCAAACGAGTCTCGTTTTCAATTGTGAGGACTTAATGGACGTGTTCGAGTTTACAAAGCACTTGGTTAAAAATTTGAAGACAATATGGGACAAAAGACTCGCAATTTTGGAGGATGATCAGTAATGCTGTGTATAAGGAGGCGTAAAGTTTCAATGAAAGAACCGAGCTTGTTATAATTCAGAATGGTACTTTGAAAGCAAATCGATACAGCCCAAAATTATGTTCAAGATTTTATTTTTTAACTGGATATTTACAGTCCCCATGTTGCCACACAAGAAAATCAAATCACAATTATGAATTGGCCACCCAATTTAAATTCTATAGACTAAAGAACATCTGTGGCAAGAGTTACGAAGATAAATGAAGCAAAAGAGACCCTAGAATTACGTAAATAATGCATTCTTCCTCACAGTATCTACACTTTGTTTTATCTACCAATCCTAGTTTTTTCATGTGTCTTCTTAATCGGCAATGCCCGGTTAATAATCCCGTTATAAAAAGGAGGTTGTTTTTACTGGGGTTTAGACAACTAAAAGATCTCTCCTGGTTATAGTTTCCCAGGAACGTCTTTTGTTGTCTTAGTCCTTCTAGATTGTTCCAGTACTTGGTTTTTCTCTATCCACTTTTTTTCTTAGTTTTTCTAAGACTGTACTACTGCTAATTCCACAAAATGGTTCTTGACCCAAATATTATTTTTTATGCCAGCTTATCTGTTGTTTCGTTTACTTCTATTGCTATGTGTCTTGGAACCCATAAGAGGGGTCCGTTTATTAAGTTTGCCTAGGCATTCCCAAATAATCTTTTTGAACTGATTGTGTGTGAGTTCAGTGCTTTGATGGCTGCTTGGCTATTTGACATTATTACAATCTTTTGTCTACGAAGTTCCTTTCGATATTAAACTCTACACATCTGTCAACGGCGCGGTTTTCCGCTTGAAAATTGCTTGGTATGCACCCGGGCTTTCTAACTACATTGGCTCTCTTTCCAAAAACCACTACTCCAGTTCCTTCATCTGTCGTGGAGCCGTTCGTATACCACTATATAGCATTTTGATTTAGCCCCTATAAGATGTCTTTGTCCCATTTAGATTTACTACCCAGTTTTGTGGTCAATTTTCTCACAAAGTTAAATTTCTTTGGCATGCCATCTTTCCTAGTTTGATCAAATTGAAGTGATCGAGATTTTTCCTTGTGTGTTCATTCTTTGACCTTTCTATATTGAACTATTAAAACGTCCTAAAGGGCGTTAATCCTCTATCACTAGGTCGTGGCTTCTTTTAAGAGTTCATCCAGTCTCCTCCAAACATGAAATATAGGGCGCCAAAGTACAAACTAAACAAATTATAATCAAACTTCCGTTTTAATTGATTAAATTAAATGTCATTTAAAAAACGATTATTTCAATTAAAAAAGGATATTATTGACTGAACATTAAACTTAGTTAAAATTGGTTATAAAAAATATTGAATTTTTTTTCTTATCTTGTCTTCTGGATATCTGCCTCTGTTGTATCGGTGTCGATTTCTACTGGGGAGATTTTCCTTCAATTTTCATTTGTAGTCAGAAACTAAGAATCCATACTCTGTCTTGTTTCACCACAAAATAGCGGAATTTTGGAGCCTCCTCAAAAAATATTTAAAGTCCTGCTTGACCCTCTTCATACAGACTTAGATTAACCCTAATATATAATGATGAAAGGAATAAACAGAAATGGATCCCTTATCGAATTTACAATCAAGTAGAATCAGTTTTCAGCCAAATCGGATTTTTGAGAGTAAATTAATTCTTAAAACACAAGTAAAAACCGGTATAAAATTTTATTCCAGATCACAAAAACTAATGTTTGGCGATAGTTAAACTTCTTGATATTAGTTGTTAATATTAAGAAAACATCCCAATTTAAGACACTTCTACTAGATAAAATAATTAAATGAAACATTAAAATCGACTTACTTGTATTTTGAAGAGTAGGTACCACCGAGCGGAATGAACTGAAAATTTCTGATCGCAACGAGGAAGAAAAGTCAATTATACAGTAACACCGCTGACAGCACAATTCAGAATTAAAGCGATTAAAATAAATATATCTCACCGAAAATGAGGAAATTGGAAACAATAGTCTGGTGAATTCTTTAACTAAAACGATCCGGTAGATCGTACCAATATATTGTTTTCTTCCTTACACTTTCTACTTGAATGCGTATTGGCGTGAGATTTAGGATTACTTCCATTGCAGCAGTAATACATGTTCCCATTGCTCCAGTACATC
Source organism: Altica lythri (assembly GCA_964028335.1). Taxonomy (NCBI): domain Eukaryota; kingdom Metazoa; phylum Arthropoda; class Insecta; order Coleoptera; family Chrysomelidae; genus Altica; species Altica lythri. The sequence goes on along the minus strand of OZ034805.1, from coordinate 61,011,397 downwards.
CATTGTAACAACCCCAATTTTTTCCTGCAATGTTTCTGCACACCATATGGGCCTTAACATACATTTTCTACAGTTTCATTTTGTGCATTATACAATAATCTTAAAAGATTAAAGGATTTTATTTAAACTGTATACCTGAAAAAAATTTATACATTTAATCTTTAAGAACCTTGTGTGGTATTAAAATTGTGATATTATGAAGTGATGTTTAAGCTAGGAAGAGCAAAAAAAAATAATTATGTATATCCACTTTTAATACAATGAGTGCATTTTAATTTCGTTCTTATCACACGGATAACAAGTCATTTAATTTTTCAAAACGATCTCACTTCTTACAATATTTGCGTGTCGGTTCTATTACATTTAGGTATCTAATTACTTCTAGTTTTAGTGGTCTCTTGTTTGCATAATTAATTATATTAACAGAATACATACTTAAGCGGGAAATATCTGTAATATTCAAACAAGATTAGATAAAATCTATATTAAAGTACATTGGTTGAGAGGTTACGATTATTTCAATTGTGTATCTTAAAAGTTATTATTGTTTAGTTTTTGTTAATTTTTGTTTTCCTTAATAATTGGGATTATAAAAAAGCATGCTTAAGACTGAATATGATAAAATTGAATATGTGCCTGAAGAGAAAGAACAAGAAATTCTCAAGTAAGTAAAAAAATAAATAAATATTTTAAAATATGTAGGTATGTTATCGATATTGTTATAATCAATCATTCAATAACCTGGATTTTTTATTTATTGGAAATTTAAATTTTGTCCTGATTAACACGAAGTGTGTTTAGAAATTAGATAAATAAAAAAAATTACTTAAATTATATAAAAAATAGGAAATTTTTAATTATTAAGATCTACTGATCACTAAATAAAACTTTTTAGATAACTAGAGAAATATTTAAAAAATTTAAAACATTGGTTATACTTCGTTTGTTTGGTTTCAAAAAACATGTAACGAACGAACGAAAAAAACAAGTAAAACATGACAGTTTTTTCTTCTTTTTTTGCTTATAACATTTAAACAATAAATTTTGCAAAAAAGTTATGACAAAAGAAAATATTTGTAATTAAATTTTCTACAAGATGGGATTGGTTAGAAAGTCCAAAACTTATTACCCTTGTTACAAAATTGCAATAATTATTACAAAAATTTATTTATTTGGTATAAAAAATAACGCCCAATTTAGCTTTTTTTCTTTAATATTTCACCGCGGCTTTCTTTGCAAACTTTAAAAAATTTAAAAAGCGTCTCTTCAAAGATTAAAATTTCAAGTATTGCTTTAAAAAAATCTTAATGTATTCATTAAAAAAGCTACAAACTGCAATAATTATCGGGGAATCGCTCTACTTGATGTAGTGTACAAAATATTTGCAAACCTGATAAAGAAAAAAATAAGTAAACCCGAAGAAACAGAAATTGACGACTACCAAACAGGTTTTCGCAGACGCCGATCTATTACCTACTGACCAGATTTTTGCTCCAAAACAAATGCTCCATAGCAGTTACGAGTTCAGTTTAACAATATAATACGCCCTATTCATTGATTTCAAGAAGGCTTATGGCAGAATACCCAAAATTTCAAATTATAAAGGAACTAGCAGCCCGCCCCGGCTTTGCACGGGATTAAAGAAAAATAACAAAAGCCATTAAATTTATTGGTTCAACGCTTCCCTGTAAACAATATTACATGTTGTTTTATTTTCTGGTAGCAAAATAAATTGATTTTCAGGTGCTCCGACCCGCCTTAGGCGGTTGGCAATGAGGAAAACCGATCCCTACTATTTGGAAGGTTTGACCTTGAGACTTATTATTAGTAAAAGCGAAAGATGTTTTGATAGGAAATTGAAGCGGTTTAAATGCATTTGGTAGATCAGTTGGGATCATCGGTATCCTCAGTGTATGAGCTAGTTGACCAGCTGGTGGTTCAGTTATATTGGTTGCTACAACTTAATTGTCCTTTAATTCCTTTATAAGTAGCCTCGTCCCATTGCACATGCTAAATTTGTGATATCTGTCGTGATTATGAAATAAGTTATTTTGATAATGATTAATACCAAGATAAAAACTTTTAAAAAATGAAAAATTAGTTATTGTGACGTAACTCTAACAGTTAGACATATGCTGTCGCGGCATTTTTTGTAGATATTTATATATTCTTCAAAATCGTAGTACATTATTTTATTCTATAATCAATAGTATTCTCAGAGCACGCGATGTAAGGATTTTAAGGTCATTTTTGGTTACATTAATGGCATTTTAGTAAGGATCCCTATTTTTTAACTTCCCGCTAAAAAAATTAAAATTTTTTTTAAAATCGGGAAGTTATTGGTTTTACCCCGTTTTTCGAAAATCTAGTTTTCATCGGATCTCAACGTTTTGAGGTACTTGGAACCTCCCCTGACTATTTTTACGAGGGTGTCTGTATGTCTGTATGTACGTGTGGATGTATGTATGTGTGTGTGTGTGTGTGTGGATGTATGTGTGTGTGTGTAAATGAGCTTCAGTATGTTTTTCCTGTTGATATATCCAACCATCAAATCCAGAATCAACCTTCTAACCATGGCTGTCAAGAATACAGGGTAAATAATTACAACCGTGTAATAAGTGACTTCTTGAAATCTGATTTTGGTAAAGATCTAAATGCTCTAAATGATGTTAACAATATGTGGAAAGTATTCCTGCAAATATCTACTAAAATGATCAATTAAAATACTGTCATTAAAAAGATTAAGGAAAATCCGCTTAAGCTATGGATCAAAGTTGATACCTTTAAGATTCAAGAGCTTCCAAAGCTAATTCCTTATTTTTGTTTATTTTCACTGATATCACATCTTTTCGGCGTAATATCAATTGACACCATCTACGTGTTTTTTTTGTCCATCAAATCCGGAGTCATAATAATAACCATGGCTGTCAAGAATACAGGGTAAATAATTACAACCGTGTAAAAAGTGACTTCTTAAAATCTGATTTTGGTAAAGATCTAAATGCTCTAAATGATGTTAACAATATGTGGAAAGTAGGTATTCCTGCAAATATCTACTGAAATGATCAATTAAAACACTGTCATTAAAAAGATTAAGGAAAATCCGCTTAAGCTATGGATCAAAGTTGATACCTGTAAGATTCAAGAGCTTCCAAAGCTAATTTCTTATTTTTATTTATTTTCACTGATATCACATCTTTTTCGGCGTATTATCAATTGACACGTTTTTTTTTGTGTTAACGGATCATCAAATTTTGTAATTAATTTGCTAACTGTAAACATATTACGATGATAACTAGTTTTAATTTTGTTTCAATCATTTTATATCCGAGCTACGAGAGGAGCTGCTGATATGTATATTCAACAAAACATGAAATATGTGAGCCTTTTGTTAAATCCATAAAAAGTGAATAAAATAAATGATTCATTTTAACTGACTATAAAACATAATTATAAACGTAGTTAATTCTCTCTTTGAATCTTGCTTTTTTCTTGCTGCGCTACAGCCAAAGCTTTTAATAAAGAGGTATTCTTCGTCGGAGCATATCCTCGAGGATTAAAAAAAACTGTTGTGATTATGTTAAACTAAGTCAAGTTACTGTACTCCAAATAGTCAACAAATATCAAAGATTATCAACTGTGGCAACACGGTTTTAAATCAACACACGAGAAGGTATCGTTATCGCGGTTTCAAATTAACACACGAGAGGGTATTGATCACGTACCGTACGAAATGAAGTAGCTGTAATTAACACACACCAGGCATAAACTTTCCCACTGATGCTTCTAAAGCAATTGAAAGTAGTCGTCTTCTAATCCTGGGGAGATACAGAGCGATTTGTCTACGGTGCTCATACGCCCAAGGCATAACAAGTCGTCCCGAACTACAGACTCCTATGACACACACGTCAAAGAATAAAATCCTCAGTTGATTCTTCAGAAAGCCTCTTCCACCGAAAACTCACTTCCATGGAGCCTGGCCATCATCAAGCTGCGGCTTGAAAGTTCAAACCAGTAACAGCCAGCTAACTCTACCCGATTGTACCACATCCCGTTTACTGAAAGCTTCGTCTTAATCGAGAATCGACGCAACCTCCGTGATTATTTAAATACATTTTATAATTCATAAATATTTCTGACATTTATATAAATAAAACCATTCAACAAATCAGCTAAACAACCAACAACATTGGTGCGTGTATAAGATTAAGAAATTGCACAGCCAACAAGAATCAAATCTTTCGTTTAAAATAACAATTAGTTTTAGTTGTTGTCTACTGGAGACATAAATGAATAAAATTCAAAATCGAATTTTTAATGTAATACCAAAATGTATTGAAAGTCTTATTAAAACGGTCCATAGGTGGAAAAACGACGGGTTCAGCTTGGTATCAACAAAGTTGAAAAATACATTAAAATACGGTGACAGACAGATTTTCATTTGTGTTAATTTTAAAGGATTCTACTTTTACCTTTTGATAAACATTTCGTTTTAATATCCGAGTTTGGAAATTAAAAAACGTGTGCAACTATTATAGTTGGATATTCAAGAAATCGAAGATTTTAATGATATCTATAGTGTGGTGGCAAACTGAGGCTGGAGGGGTTAAGTTGCTCGAAAGTTAGAGCAACGAAAGATAGACAGGCCAGGAGAAGTTCCGTAACTCATTTTTGTGACGATTTTTCTGTCTCAACACCTCTTTCGATACTAAAACTAAAAAATTAAGTTTTAAAAATAAATTTTTACTTCTATTTCGTGCACTCGGCGGAGGAAATTTATGTGGGATTAAAAGTCATTAGATATTATGTACCTAATGGTGTGAGTAAGAGAGAGACAGAAACACGTATAAGGTATATTGGTCGGTAAAAACAAAGATGAAATATTTACTACATGTTATTACTTATAACTATAAGTCCTTTGAATACCGTTTAAACATTCAGTACGTTAAAAAGAGATAGATATATAAAAAACAGTCTGAGCTAATGTTTTGAATATCATAGTGACTTATCACATTGTGTTTGACAGATTATTTTATAATTCTGTCACGTAAGTATACATATAAAGTTTAGTATTTTATATTAATAATATTAATAATAATATTTAGTAATGAGTAATATATTGTAGTCTATAGTACCGTCACATGGTTGCATTATATCCTGCACTATGCTTTTAAGGTTTTTGGCTACATAAACAAAGTTTTAGTCCAGGAAATAAAGCACTAAAATTAGCAAAACCTCCGAAATTTGTAACGTAAGATGGATCGGAATGCGTTTTTTGCATTGGTTTCGTTAGAGTATCAGGAAATTTGTCGCTATTTTTCATAATGTAAAAATGGGAAATTGCATTTCTGCATTCGAAAAGTGCATTCCGAACAGACAATAGATAGAAAAATTACAACTCGGTAAGTATTGCTGAAAATGGGTTTAATTTATGTACTCGGGGTTTTTGGGGTTGCTGAACACGAATATCATGATACCGAAAGTCTCCGCGGGTGTCTAGGTGTATTTACCTCTTCTCCTGGGGTTTTATGTAAATTCTGTATAAAATCAGTGCACACTTGGTACTCGGCAGTTTTTTGGGTCGCTGAAAACGAATATCATAATGACGATGGTCTCCAAAACACTTGGTGCTTAAGACGGACCTCGTCTCCAAGAATTTTATGCAAATTCGATACAAAATTAGTGTGCACTCGGTACTAGGAGGTTTTTGTGGTCGCTGAACACGAATATCATATAATGATTTTGCTAAATCATTCGCATACAAATTTATGAATCCTGGAGCGTGCATAGAAGTATAACTTCTGCCGGCAGTCCCACTGACTGCCACACCCGTTTTTTTACATTCATTGACAGCCTTCGAAATTAAAACTCCTCTATAGCTTTTATATAAAAATGATGGTAATTATATTCAATTATATTGAATAGAATTTCGTTGTTTCATTAAATTAATAAACAAATACTTATTTTAATGATTAGACAATGAATTGTATAAACAGAGATGTTTGTTTAAGTGTTAACGCATAAAAATACAAACATATTGATAATTTTATTAATATATAAGTACCTTGAAATTATTTATTAACACGATTTCAGTCAAAAAACGTTATTTCATTACTTCAAATGATATTTCCTTTTAAACTGACAATTATAAAAATTCATATATGAATCATTATGCAGGATATTACAATTATTAACGCCCAGTATAAAAAACTTAAATGTGGGATGTATGTCCATTCATTGTAATGAATAAGAAAGGATTAAAAAGTCTTTAACGAAATAGTAAAAAAAAAGAGGAGATTCTCAATCCGACCAAATTTGTTTATGTATGTTACCGAATATCTCCGGTATTTATATTCCGATTTGAAATATTCTTTTTGCATTCAGAATAGTAGAGGGTTCGTATGGTCCCATTGAAATTTGGTTAAGGTATGATCATTAATGTAAAAGATTATCCAGGAAATACCACAAAAATCAACAGAATAAACACTACAGTTAATATATTAATAATGATGTATAACATAAAAACATAAAAATTAGCCCGTTACTGTCCCACTCTAAAGCCAAAGGCCTGTTCTCTCAAGGAGAAGGAATGAGCATTTAATCAAGTTCGATTTCCTTGAAGTCTGCTCGAACTTAGTCATTAAATCTAGATTTCGAATCTTTTACAAACATATAAACCATTGGAGCCGACTTCAAGGAAATCAAAATCAGATGCCTAGTTGATTCGTTGATTCCAATTTTTTTAAGCAATACAGATTTTATTTCTGGCTTTTTAGTGCATTTTCCTTTTTTTTTAAGGCGGTTCAATTTAAAAAAATAGTTATTTATGATATGAGTGTTAAAAGTGAGGTTTTATTTTGTGAGTGAAAACGTTTGTGAAATGAGCGGAGCGAATTGAACAATTTCACGAACAAAATAAAATCACTTTTAACACAAATACCATACAATGTTTTTTGTACAACTTCCCTATTTTGATAATGAAACGAGCAAATTTGCAATGACAATAAACCAAACCGTGTTAAAAGTAAACTAAACCGTGTTAAAAGTAAACTTGTTTACATGGCAACGTGTTAAAAGTATTTTTAACACGCTGCTATGTAAACAATCGTTTTTAACATTGTTTGCTATCATTAAAAGTGTCACTTTTAATGACAGTTGTACAAAAAAGCTTTTATTTTTAAATAAGAATTTCTTAAATAAGTACTAAACAGAGTTTCATATTTATATGTTTAAACATACTAATAATAAGAAATATTATTATTCTAAAAATATGTGTACCTATTCAATATTTATCGTGAAAATGTTTTGCCACAAATAATTAAGAATACACAATATTCAAAATGAATAAAGGTCCGAAAAAAACGAAAAAGTAATAATGATTAGCTTGGAATATAATAATTCATATATTTTTATAAATAGTTTTTTTATTTCGATATTCAATTGGATTTGAAACTTACGGCTCTAAAGTTTTCAGCCCCTTGTAAACTACTCACCCCATTTTTTCGTATACCAAAAACAAGGTCAAAAAATGCAATTGCATCTAATGTGTTTGAACCCTAAGAAAAATTTAATGGTAATGGACACCACATTAAAATTTATTACTCAATTAGATTCAATATGATAATGCTACTTATGCCCAATAGTCCCCTCGTTCTATTTAAATATTTTTAACTACTTAACTCCAATTTATTATTAAGAGGATAAATACTTTGTGTGATTTTTTTATATTATTATTTTGCCAGAAAAATAATTAAAAGAAAAATTATTTTTCATATCACATGCAATGAAACAGCTAGTTTTGATCCCTATTTTGCAGATCGAAACAAGACAATTTCAGAACAATGTAACTGTCAGTCAGAAAAAATGTCAGTATTACTAGTCTGTCTGACAGAAGGTTTCTGACTGACAGTTGCATTGGTCTGACATAGTCTTACTTCGACTGGCTACAGAGATCAAAACTCGCTGTTTCAATGCATGTGATATGAAAAATATAGTGCGTGGTACGGGCAGTCAACTCTCGCCCTAGTCAGAAATCGTCTTGTTTCACCCCTTGCCACACAATATACTATTCCACTCTTACATCATTTGAAAGTTATTGGGGCCAGCCACAATAGCGTGGTCACTCTGAGCTAGATCAAAGGACATGGGACCTCTAAAGGTAACCGAATTGCGGACAAATATGTTAGCCCTTGCCCATCTACCAAGCTAACAATGTCCGCTGCCGTGGACCTTATCATAGAGCAGTCTCACCAAAACTTTATATAGTGCTGTGATGAAACAACGAACTGTAGACTGGCCAGAGAGTTGTTAGGCGAAGAAACAGCAAGAAAATTTAAGGCATTGACCAGAAAAAATTGCCGTACAGCGTTGGGAATCTTAACAAGTTACTGCCAATTGTAACAACATCTTTTTAGGATGAAATTAGCAGAATCGCACCTAGGCAGAGGTTGCGAAGAAGAAGAGGAAATAGCTCTGCTTTTTCTGAAATCAAAAGGTACGTGTTGGTCGAGTACTGGCTTACACCAGTAGATCACATAATCATCGACCATCAGACAATGAAAATAAGAATAAGAAGGATTCCCATGCTACAATGTCAATTCTTCTACTAAAGAATCTTATTTGGAATTTCTAACATGATTTTTTATCAGTATTGGTAAAGCTGTTAATAATCAAGATGGTGTTCGATGACAGTAATTGAAGAAACGTACATTAGTGGTTTCGTCTGTTGTGGTAGATAAAAACAACAAATAGCATGTAGGGCAACTTGTTTTCATTCAGCAGTAATCGTTCTTTAAGATCGTAAACAGTGGTCCTTTACTAGTTAAAACAAGAAATTTTTTTATTACATTAGACGTAAAGACAGTCGTAATGAATATAAGCTGGAGCAACAAAAAGTTAAAAAACCACTCTTTCAGAATTTTTTTTATTACTGTTTAAGCTGATAGGTCTTTGCATGGATAAGCTAAACGAAATCTAAAAGATTTCCAACAGAAGTTATGTTTCTACTCTGCATGAGTAGAGCTCTCTTTGTTTATTTCCATTTGTCAGTTTTTCATAATACTTATAATTTTTCATAATTTTCCAGATTTTTTAAGATTTTTCTCGGCTTTTTACAATTTTTCTCTACTTTTTCCAATTTCTTATGATAATTCTAAATTTTCGATTTTTTTTCGAAAGATTGCCTCTTTGTCTTGGATACTCAAAGATCCACGACTCGTCACATGTGATTACGTTATTCAAAAACTGGAGGTCACTTTCAAACATGTTCAAATTTTCTTGGTACACTTCTACTCGCAATTTCTGGTCGTCAACGAGCACTTTTTGGACCATCTTCGCGCACACCTTGCGCATGTTCAAATGCTCCTTCACAATGTCTTGAACTACAGATTTTGGTACATTTAACATCTGGGTAATTAAACGAATACTTAATCGACCGGGTGAGTTCAAAACTTTGCGCACATGAATTACATTGTCAGTGTTTGTCGAAATCGAAGGTCTTCCAGCACGGTTTTCATCGGCGACCTCTTCTCGGCCCTCCAAAAAGTCCTGGTGACACCGAAACACACTACTTCTTGCTAAAGCAACATCTGGGTAAGCCTGCTGATACCAAATCCAGTCGATACGCGCACGCTCCGAAGTACAGTCGCGTCGGAAGAAAATCAGTCCTATTCTTTTACTTTCCGGACATACCCTGTAAAAGAAGCGAGTGTTGTGCAGCTACAGATTGAAAATTTTCATTTTTTTCAACCATTTTTAAAGCACAAGTAGCGAATTTTATTCAATGTAAAATCACGTTTTGAGAGACCCATATACAATGCTGATATGATTATGCATCCGGCGCGTTTAATTTCTTTCTTAGTGTCACTTTTTCCAATTTTTTACTAAATCTGAAATACTTTTTAGGAATGTATTTCTACAAACATACTAAAAAAAACACGAATGATATGTGTTTATGTGTAGAAAACTCAAATGTCCTTATCCTCTTAATAAAGGTACACCTTTCTTTTTATTCAAACAATAGATATTAATTCAATCGTATAACTCTTAATATGAATTATAGAGTGCGTGTCGTATTTGGTGTAGACAATTCGATATAGTTTAGGTACTACAACTGCATTGTTAACTAAAATTAAATTATTTTTTAGCGGCTACACAAGGAATGTTAGAAGGAAATCAGTACTTAGTCCAAGAATGTTGAAATCACCTCTAGACGAACTGGAAGTTGTTGCGAATTCCCCAGCGAATTCCATCACTTCTGTTAATTCGATAGCTAGTTTACTTAAGGAGAAAATTCAAGTGAGTAAGCAATATTTTGCATATAATTTTAACTTAATAAGAATAACATTGTTCATAACCTGTTTTAAGATAATTCGGACAAAAAACCGTATAGCGACTGTGCTTGTTTTTTGCCTTTAAACAATAAAATTGTTGTCTCATTTAAAAGATAATGTCAGAAAACATAACAATTGATTGGATTTAATAACTACAGAAATTATTAACATTACTTCAGACACTACAAAAAATTCAATAACAGTAAAAAAAATAAATGACAATATTCGCACTTTGCAAAGATTGTACCTAAATAATAATATATTTAAGTGATAATGATTACACTGATTCATAAATTTATCACTGGTATTATTTACGTAAACCCTTTCTTGTACTCATTTTGTCTGAGTTGTTTTGAAATAGGCTATCTATTAGGCCAACCATAGTATTGCAGCGGTAAATCACACAGCCAAATCAAAGGGAGTATTACTGTAACTATTAAATTTTTAGTTAGCCCCCCTTTTTTTTTTATTAAGGATGTCCTCGTAGGTATAGACCTACATACAAAGAATATCTATTGGGGCAGAAGAGACAATTTATTAATTTGGGATTTAAAGGCCTGTAAGTTAGGACGAGTGGGGAAGACGTGGGAAGGTAAGGAGTTCCACACAGCGTCATAGAGTCGCCCGCTACCAGTGTCTGATCGTTCATTGTAATGGATGAATCGCATGTTTGCCTCTTGTTGGATAGGTGACATGTTTTTGTCTTGGAAGGGTTGAAATAAACAAGATTCTTTCTTCCCCACTTGTCAACAATTCTCAAATTTAAAGAAGTCGTTGTGGTTCTTCTGTCCTCTTCCAGAATATCTAGAAATATGGGACGGTTGTGCGCTTTGCTACAGTGTAGGTTGCCATCATCTGCAAAACCGTGTAATAGGACTAACCTAGGAGCTAGAGTCGATCCTTGGGGAACTCCAGCGTTGATCTTGTAGAGGTTGGAGGAATGTCCATCTACGGCAACTAGGATGTACCTGTTGGAGACAAAGTTGGATATCCATCTACAAAGGTTTGGCGAGAGTCCGTATAAACACAGTTTGTTCAAAAGAGCTGCATGCCACCCTTGATCAAATGCTTTTGAGATGTCTAGCGATACTATTTGAGTTTCCCCATAGCGGTGGATGGCATCACTCCAGACATGAGTTACATATGCTAGCAGATCGGCTGTTGACCTTGGTTGGCGAAAACCATATTGCCTGTCACTTAAAAGGTTGTGTGTCTCAAGATAGCTCAGGATCTCGTGATTGACGTATTTTTCCATAGTTTTGATAATAGCAGATAGAAGAGCTATGGGTCTGTAGTTAGAAGGCAGGGTTTTACAGCCTTTCTTGGGAACTGGTTGTACTTAAGCAGTTTTCCAGGATTCTGGAAAAATACCAGTATCATATGATAGTTGAAGTAGCTTAGTGAAAACTGGCGCTAGTTCAGGAAAACAACTTTTTAAGAGTAAAGCAGGTATTTCACCAAGGCCGCTTGCTTTGTTGGTATTTAGAGCAGCAAGGACTCTCTGTACACGCTTAAAATATGATAATTTTCATTGTGTGGGAAACCCGTGGAATAGAAGGTAGTCCGGTGGATTAAGTTTCGAGTTCGAAGAGAATATTTTGGCAAAGAGTTCTGCCTTTTCTATGGAGGACATAACTATTGAGCCGTCATCTGCTGTGAGTGGAGGGAACGAACTATTTGTAAAATTATTATCGTTATGTTTGGCGAGAGTCCAAAAGGACCGGCTTCCATTAGGGTTTGACATGACCTTCTCTCATTCGAGCGTGAAAGAGACTTTTGGAATTGGAAATAGTGATGTTGTATCTGTTTCTAGCATAGATATAGAAACAATTGTTCCTATATCTATGGTTTCTAGCGTTTATATCAACCTGTTTTGTTTCTTCTGATAGATTTTGTAGAAATAATTTGTGGGACTTGATCTTAGCTTTCCGAGCTACACCGCAATCTTCATTAAACCATGGCTTCTGTTTGGCTTTCAAGCTTTTGGTCAAGTGAGGAATGTAAGCTTCCATGGCACACTGAATGATTTTAGTTATACTGTTGCAAACTGCCGATGGATCTTCGTTGATAAAGCAGACTGGATTCCAGGGAAAAGTTGCAAAATAGTCTCGAATGCCTTCCCAATCTGCTTTTTTTAAGTTTCAAAAAGTTCTTTTGGGTGGTGCCTCACATGGGTGAGGTTCGATTGAACATTTGACTTCCACTACAGCTTGATAAGAGTTACCTAGGGGAGACAGAACATTTACATTATATTGCTCAGGGTGAGTAGTCAGAAAAAGATCCAGAGTATTAAAACTGTGATTGGCAGCTCTGGAAAAGTAAGTGGGCTTTTTAAAAATTCAATCCGGTGATGAATTGTTGCCTCATGAAGTTATAGCGTTTATTTCGATTATTTATACAATGTTTTTCTCTGATTTATTGCAAAATTGTTATTTAATATGGTTTCAGAGTATCCCCAAAACACTTAGAAGAAAGAAGTCCCCGGAGTATAAAACTAAAATCTTCGTAGGAATTCTATTTGTTACTATCATTGTTTTAATAATAACAGCATACTTTTTATATCAACAAAAAGTTTTAGCTAAAGTTTATTTTGGAAAAATGAAATTAAATAAAGCCAAAAGAACACTAAAAATTTATAATGATCAAGGTGTTGATATTGTACAGTTAACTTTAGGAACTACTATTAATTATGAAAATGTATTAAATTGTTTACCCACGGATAACAGAGATGATGGCAGTTTGTGTTTAGAATGGATGCATAGGTAAGCTTTTTGTGCTGTAAAAAAATAAATTATTTATTTAAAAAAAACGACTCAATAAAAATTACTATTCGAATTATATTATCAATTTTGAAAACTGTTGAACAGCAAAGCTTTTAATCTTAGATGCAGAAGACGTTTGCGACAGAAAAATCGTCACAAATATGAGTAATGGCGTGTTTACATGATGCCAGTAACTAGCGCCAGTCTTACTGGCATGCCAGTGCTTGATTAGGACAGCGCTGGACTGGTACGTTTACACGTATCCAGTAGCTGGCGACAGTCTAACTGGCTCCCTAGTTCCTAGTTGGTGAAGTTTACCCTTCACATGTACGTCAGTCACTGGAACGCTGTGTTTACACGTGTCTAAAACCACTGTAGCGGGGTTGTAGGGCACGCGGACGAGGGCCACTGGCAGAAAAATAGACCAACTTTCTATTCGAGACAGCGCTGAACTGGCACAAGAAAGTGTTTACATGATGCCAGTACCATGCCAGCGCTGGCATGCCAGTGAGACTGGCGCCAGTCACTGGCATCAAGTAAACACGCCTTAATAATGAAGAATTCGCCTGGCGATAGCTGCTCGTTACTCTCACCAAGCATGCTCCAACTCTTGCAACTTGTTACACTTGTATCTTGAATATAACTATTTGAAGAATAAAAAATATGTATTCATTATTGTCTTCATTTTTAATTATGATTTAGTTATATTCAGGTAGCAAAAATTGTTAAACAAAAAAGAGTCTTTGAAGTCTGGGTCCAGCGGGAGGATAATAAATGAGACCTTTTTTCAAAGACTCTTTAACCCGTTTTTTTAGTTCACCTATAATTAAAAGCTTCACTTTCATGGAAATTCAAATGTTGTTTGTTTTAGGGCTCGATTGTTTTTGAGTTTTTCTGATTTAGGATCCGACGTTAAATGCTATAACTTACAATGGATTTCCCTCGCAGAAAATTTAGCTCCAACTGATTGTTTTGATATGACTGGAGCACATTGGTATGGTGGTGGACAAACTGCGGAAAATGCTTGGCCTTTAGAAAAGGGAAGTCATTTCTTTCAGCCCTTTATTACAGGAAATATAGAAACACACGAATGGGGAAATGCATTGAAACGTTACTTTATTAATTCCAAAGGTAATGTGTTAAACTCAGTACGAATTTATAATTTTCTAAAATTTCTCGCTCTTTTTTTTAAGTATTTGTAGCTATTGGTATTATTTTTTCTAGGTGCTGCAATTATCGTGGACGATAAAACTCCTCTATACATATCCATTAAAGATGCTCCAAAAAAAGAATTTTGCCTTAGAGCTCAGTATGATAATTTTGCATTTGTAAATAGGTTTACCAGTAGTGTTCAATTAAATTACAGCATCTGTACTAGTTCTAATATGACAGAGTTGCACATTTTTCTTAGTGATCACACTCTTTGGGATGGACTCAAACGAGAAGATAGCAATATTATTGACTATTTTTTGAAAGAGCCTGTTTGGGAAATGCCGGAACTTAAAGAGTCATTGACTCAGAGTAAGTAACCCAATTTTACATTTAAAAAACACTAGGAGAAAATTAATCGAACTAAATAACAGATTAATGTAAAGTTCAGAAGCGATGTTGCGACAGAAAAATCGTAACAAAAATGAGTAACGAATTTTTTCCTGATCTCTCTATCTCTCATCCCTCTAACTTTCGAGTGAGTCACTGTTCATATTTCTTCTCTTTGCTTCTCTTATTTGAGTACAACTCTCCTCCCTTCCCTATGAATAAACTACATGTGGATTCTCACAAAAAATATTCAAAATATATTTTTTTTCAAGTCGCCCTTCTTTATACAATTACAGCATTAAAATCTTCACTTTTATCGGAATTTACGGAGTTCCACAATTTGTTGTTAATTTTTTTTGTATTCATTGAAATTTTGCTCATTTGTACACATTAACAGTTTTTAAGCTATATAATATAAAAGTAAATAAATATCACAGAATATTATTATTCTAACGCTTTACAAGTTTTTGAAAAACATTTTCAAAGACATTGACCATTCAACTAAGAAGGAACAACTACTTCCCTGGCTATAGGCCCCGACGGATATTGGATTACACTTCAAAGTAAAACGGGGTTGGCATATCTAATAGATAATTTAAACTAACCATTCTGGTTTGCAGTTAGAAGGGACAACATAACTTGTACACCAGTTTCGGCATATTTGCGCCTCGTCATTACAAGGTATATGTTATCCGTCAGCGAGCTAAAAACATAATCGCTGACTAATGACTAAAGTAAAATCACGATTAATTTATGTCTATTCAGTAACGAAAGTGTAAACGATGTGATAGTAGCGACATCTTTACCTCCAACTGCAAACCAAAATTCGGATTTTGACAACGAGACGTAGGTCTCGAAACTATAAAGTATTATTACAGCAAACTGTAATATTGTCGTAGTTAATAAAGCGAGTTACCAATAGATATCGCAGAATATTATTATTCTAACGCTTTACAAGTTTTTGAAAAACATTTTCAAAGACATTGACCGTTCAACTAAGAAGAAACAACTACATCCCGGGCTATAGGCCCCGACGGATATTGGACACTTTGAAGTGTAATCCAATATCCGTCGGGGCCTATAGCCCGGGAGTAGTTGTTTTTTTTTAGTTGAACGGTCAATGTCTTTGAAAATGTTTTTCAAAAACTTGTAAAGCGTTAGAATAATAATATTCTGTGATATCTATTGGTAACTCGCTTTATTAAATACGACAATATTACAGTTTGCTGTAATAATACTTTGTAAATAAATATATTTAATTACATATTTATTAATTCCGTAAATTGCTCAGTGATTCAACTTGTTTAAAGCACAAACATTTTTTCGATAATACATTATAATGAAATTTGCTAATTTTATAAAGAAAATTGTCTAAAATAATAAAAACATGTTTTGTTTCAGGTGCAATTGAAAATCTTACAACAAAAATCACGACTTCAGTTGCTATTTTGAAACAAGGTCATGTATTAATTAACGAATTTTGGCAAAATCAAATTGGTGATTTCGAACTGGACCCGGAACGATTCCCAGATTTTCATAAAGTAATGGCAAAACTTAATAGAAGAGGATTTAGAGTTGTTTTTACTATCCAACCATTTATATCAACAGAAAGTTTCAATTTTGCTGAAGCAGTAAAGCAGAAGTTACTAGTATCAGAAAGATTTAGTGATCGGATGATTCCAGCACTAACTAAATACAAAACTTTACAAAGCGCCGGCGTTCTCGATATTACAAATAACCGTACTATCAGCTGGTTAGTGGAGAAATTAAAAACAATTCAAAACACTTATAAAATCGACGCCTTTTATTTAGATATGGGAGTTGCTTATAATATGCCTCATTATTATCAATGTGAAAAAGCATTACTAAATCCTGACGAGTATAAAACAATATTTGCAAATATTCTTCAAAAAGAAGTTCCGCTATTTGGTGTAAATAGTGCAATTGAACGACCGAAATCTCCAAGTTTTGTAGTTTTGCCAGAATTTGAATATTCTTGGGAAGGATTAAGAAAAATTATACCAACAGTATTGACATATGGTATTTTAGGATACCCTTTCTTAATACCTGGAGCCGTAGGGGGCGATTATCCAGGATCTGATGCTATTTTATCAGGTAACGACACAGAAGATTCCATTGAGGATCCAGAACTCTACATACGATGGTTACAATTATCGGCATTTCTACCAGTAGTAAGATACCGTCACCTTCCTAGTAATTACGGCCAAAAGAATATATCTGGTTTAGCTAAGGAATTGGCCTTAACAAGACAAGAGAAGGTAATATATTCTAATCCATTCTTTTATTTTCTACATCCCTTTTTGAGTCATTATTATAAAGACAGAATAATATTGGGATAAGTGACCATCTCAACACTTGCTCCTAATGTGAACACGCAAAAAACTGTCAAAAGATTTAATAGTAATTTACGTAACAAGTCCCGAAAGTGGTCTTTTACTGGACGAGCGGGCAATGGCAGGGCGAGCCGCAGGCGAGGCCTGCAAGCCTGCGAGTCCAGTAAAAGCATATTGGGACGTATTACGTACAATATTTTTTTTAAACCGGTCAGAATTTAGTAATTTCCAGTTTATTTTTGGGTCAAAAAATCTCATTTTTATTTTCTGGCCTTGTCCGACAAAATGAGACTTTCTGGCCTAAAAATAAACCGGAAAGTACTAATTTCTGGCCGTTTTTAAAAAAAAGCGTATTTTGTTCTAAGCACAATTTGTAAAATAATTATTGTATCGTACGAAATGTTTTTGATATAGTATGTAATATATCTGATAAAAATTGAAATTTTAGTCTTCTGATCTACATGCTTTCGGTCCGTTGCTGCATATTCTTTATAATATACTCGTCGTTTTTAATCGTCTAATGGTATAATTTTTAGATTACACCTAAATTACAACGTTTTGCTAGAGTATCTTTGAATGTTGGTTTACCAATTATAAGACCTTTGTGGATGTTAGATGCTGATGATCCTGCATGTCATTTAGCAGTTGACGAATTTTCAATTGGCGATGAAATAATTGTAGCACCAATTTTACACGAGGGTTCACGGCAAAGAGAGGTGAGATACGGATCTACTTTTTTAATCAACTATAATTTGCTCTCAACCTTATATATTATAGGTTTATCTTCCTGCTGGAGTTTGGAAAGACGGTATTGATCAAAGCTTAAGAAAAGGAAGTAGGTGGCTTCACGATTACAAAGTAGACGAATATAAAGTAGCATATTTTGAAAAAATGCCCCCTGATACACGATTTTGAATCTCCTCATTATTTAATTAACAACCTTACATGATTTTTAAGACTGTAGTTTATACTTCTAATGTGTAAAGTAATCTAATTATACGATTTAAATTTTTTTATGTATTTTTCTGTAATTTATAAAGTAGAAAGGGTTTAACATTATTATCACATTGACAAGAGGTGGCAGAATATTCCATGTGTTTAAATATCTCCTTTAAATAACCATTTACTGTCTTGCTGCTGTGGTGAAAGATCTAAATGTTATCCTTTACAACTCTCGCAACGAGAATATAATGAGAGAGGTATTCATACATATTTAAAGATATAAATGCCTTCGGAAAATAAGGCCTAATCTCTAGGGTCACCATGTAGTTCTTTACAGAAATTATAGGACCGGCTAACCGTCTTTTGGTAGTTACAAACCAAAGGTTAGAATGCCTCTGTGGAATAGGAGCTATCACAAAAGCACCAACCAGAGCAACGGATGTGTTACTTTGTCTGACTCTTCTTGACATATATGGTAAAGAGGTAGCTTGACGACTGCTCGTATAAGTAGTAACCTTTCGTATAGTTGGCATTGAGTCAACAACAAGAGCCGGCATTCATTTCGTTTCCGTAGTGAATCGCTTTACACGATACCACTTCTACAAACCAATATAACACTGTTATATTGTCTTTTACAAACTGTCTATTAACTAATCATTTCGCCTAATCCCAATGTAGTGAATGGAAAAGTAGTAAAAGAAATATCACTGACAAGAACTTACTTATTTACACAGCCTCTAGAAAAGCACTGCAAGCTTTAAATAGAGCACTCATTAACTTAGGACTATCAGCAGAATTTCACCAAACCCTACCAGAAAAAAAACATTCTCATCAAAATTTTGATATTGAGAAGAAACAATTGACTGCAGTATTGCCAGAGAAAATATCCATTCCTGTTTAACAGAGATTATGTATTTCTATTTAAAATAGGTATTAAAGATTGCCATAGTGTCGACTAGGGTCAGGCAGATTAGAAAAAACGGAAAACTCACAGAGTAGGTATGCGCTTCATTATTTATTCATTATGTTGGCATTTCCGATATAGGGATGTGCACATTTAACCCTAATGAAATTTAATTGACCGTGACCTGTTTGAAATTGAATGATTCGGTCGGGTCATTGCCTCATATTTTATTGGTGTGTTTTCGCCGGTAATAGCTTTATCGCAACTGATCAGTGTCAACTAAGAGAACATTTCTTCAGGATATAATGTGAGAAAGAGGATGTAACAATGGAGCACATTCTTTTCTGTGACTGTTTTGGTGTTTCTCAAACTCGGAAATCCCTGTTTGAATACTTTCATATTCTAGCTGAAGTTCAAAACTACAAAAATCTAAAAATTCTTGAATGAGAGTATCTGTTTAAAATACCTGAAGCAATACACGAAGCCTGAATTTTGAAATACGGCTTTGCAACTTTACAAATATCAAAAAAATGTTGAAAATTTGTAATCCAGGAATAAACAATTTACAAATTGATTTATTTTCAGCAATTTAAAAACTTTTTACTTCAGTGAAATTAAAGCTGTAGCACTGGTTTATAAGTACGTTTTAAATTTGTTTGGGAGAAAAAAGCATATATACGGTCGAATTGAGAAACCTCCTCCTTTTTCAAGTCGATTAGAAATATCTGTAAGCTTTTACCTTATCATGGTGAAGGTACAGCAATAAAATATAACGCACTAACCAGGCAGAATCTTTCAATTTGTGGGAATTATAACAGGTCACGGCCAATTAAATATCTTTAGAATAAAATTTGCCCATGAGGATGTGAACAAGAGAAAAAAAGTGATGCAAATACCTATTCTGTGAATTTAACCAGGCTGAACTTTTTACTCTGAGGATAAACCTACTCGACATTATAAAGATCTCCTCGGCAATGTTTGTCACCTATTTTAAATCGAAATGCATGATATGATGACCATTAAATAGAAAGGGATATTTATGATGACCTAAGGCAAGGAGGTAGCACACTGTGTCAAATCATAAAATAACAGTCGCCAAACATGGCCCAAGTGCTGGTAGAACGCATCTCACCTCATAACTTTCCAGGTTTAGAGGATAACATTGAATGTTTGGTTAGTAATAAAAAAACTAATTTCAGTATAACAAATTAACCACGTTAAAATTTTTACATATTGGTATGTGATTTTTAGTTATTCTTTTTAATTATGAACACTACGAACCTAATCTCACAAATTGCACTATCCTACTAAACTCACAGACCAAAACATAAAATCCTACCATACCATTCCTAATTCCTACCTATTCTTTTGATATGATAGTTGGAAGGTGGTTGGAAGTTGGAACAACTGCTAACTTCAAACTTCATTCCAAACTCTTCTGTTCTGTTTCAAAGGTTCTGTTCACGAAGACAGTCTTCGTGCCTCGTGGTTCTGTTTTTCACTGTTTTCATTAGTTAGTTTTCAGTGCCTTAGTTTTCACTATCCGCTGTGGGTAGCAATGGGTAACGCCACCTACTTGATTCTATGTAAAGCCAAAACAGACTCAAATCAAAAGCAGTGCGGAACTGAAGATGACATTAAGTAATGTAATTATTTATTGATAGGTGATTTTTTTTGTAAATCTAGTAGAATTGTTAAAATATTTCGGCAATCGTCGATATGTAAAAGGAGAAAATGTTTTAATGCAATCCATCTAATGTACAAGACCATCACTAAACGGAGTAGTTCAATTGAATTTTTTTTGTGTTAAAAATTAAGTGATTTACAAAGTAGTCCTCAAGAAATAAATATGATTTTTTTTATAAACAATAAAAAACAGATTAAATTCAAATGTATTATAGCTGTCCTGCAAGTACTTTTTATTTAAAAACTTGTAAATTATGTCATCTGTCTTATTCAAAAATTAGCGATGTGTCAGGTTTTTTGATGATTGATGATAAATAATAAATATTAATTGGGTCATTTCAGAGACAATATAATATTATTATATATTTTCTGGGTTATATATTCACCAGAAAGTAAAAATGGACGATGTAACAGTAATACCATCTTTTTTCTCAGATTTTCTTGATTCAGGTGAGTACAATTAAAACTTTATTACGCCTTGTTAATTAACCAATTGTATATTTTTTTAGTTGCTGACTTTTTTGCAAATTATGGATGGTATCTTGTAATTTCTCTAGCTATAGCAATAGTTGTTTATGAAAAATATTTAAAATCCATTCTTCAGAAATATAAAGCAGTGAAAGATGAACGAGAGTATGCTGCAAAATACCACAAAAGTTTGTATATGTACATTCTACACAACTGCCTATATTAAATAATAATTAATTTTTAGATCCGGATTTATTTATTGCTAGACAATTAGCTCAAGAGACAAGGACTAAACAATTTGAAGAAAGGTACAAACATGCTGCTGAGCAATATAAGCAAAAAATGGAGGAGGTACTATCTGTTAATTTTAATACATATAAGATATAACTAATTAATTCAGTACATTCGTTAGGAGATGTTAATTATTTAAATATTTTCTATTTATTAATATTTATACTTTTAGAAAGCACAGAAAAAACAGGAAGAAATACTAGAGACACACTTAAATGGAGGTCATGTATTAGGTTCTAGTAGTAATTCTAAATCTAAATCATTTAAACCAGGTAATGACAATATTTAGAAAAATATATGTGTAAACTATGTTGCTATACATCTAGTGTCATGCAAAAAATTCCACGGGCAGGAGAGAATTATAATTTTCAGAAGTTTTGACGAGGAAATTATTACCGCGGGTTGGACGTATTTCTAAAATCGATACGTTTTCTGTCTCTAATACATCTGTTTTGGTTCTAATACAATGTCATACGTTATACGTATGTATAAGAGTCTTTAATAATATATCAGTGATTATGGCGTACAAAATTATATATCCAATGCATTAAATTAGTTTCCAAATTGCTAAAGCATGTTCTTCGTTTCTGTGGGGCCACAATTTTGGACACGAAAGTGGGCAGTTGGGAGAAGGTGTGTTTCATATTTTTTCCCACGATAAGTGAGTTATTTGTGTATTTTTCGGTCTTCAGCTGTAGCTGCATCTTTGGCCTCTTGTGTTTCCAGGGCCAGCTCAATTCATGGTTCCTCGTGCACTCGTAGATCTTTCTGACTCTTTTCTTTATTGTGTCAGTATTTTCTTAACTCTAAGTCCTGGTATAAAATGTAGTTCGTAGTTCCTTACATTCCATGGTGCATTTACCGCTTTCAGTAGATGCTTAGATTTAATTAGCCCATCTAGCTTGCTTCTTGGGTATTTTACTTTTTTTACCACGCTATCTCCGTGGTTTTTGCGCTGTTCACTTGTTGTTTTAGTATAATGCTTGATCCATATTGACTCCTTGGTATTTTACTGATCTAATTTATTCGATGTTTTCTTCTCTTGTCGCTAAATGGGTGGCGTCTTTTACTCAATTTTTATCTGTAGATTTTTGGTGATATCTTTGTTGCGATTTTAATGTCGTCAGTGTAGAAAAACAATAAGGTGTGTGGTGTCTTAGGCACGTCTATATTTTGTATAAAAGCTCTTTGTGGGTGGTCTTCGGCTCAATCCTTCGGTAATATGGGTTCCACTATTCATAAAACTTGCAGTTCTGTGCAGTAGGTAGGATTTCTTTCAAATTTGTACTGTACAGTATATCTTGTACTCTTGTGTAGATTGATACCACTGTAATGTCATCATGTTTTTATCACAGTAGCAGTCGATTCTGCCGTTATTAGACCATTGCGATTTGGGAGATGTTCATCAAAAGTTTTACGTCTTTTCTGTCTGTTACGTAGCCTATGAATGCTAAGGAACGGTTTTCTGCAACTTTTGTTTGTTGAAGTACTATAACATAAATCTCTTCCCTTTCTCAGAATTCTCCCGTCTCTGTTCGTTCAGATTCCTCCACAGTTCCATGATTCAATTTTCCTACTTTATATAGTTTTGTCAATTCTAAGCCCTGGGCATCATTTGCATGATTTGGTTCATCTACATTGTGGCTATCTGCTGTTTCAGTTTGTGGCTAGTATATTGTCTTCAGCTGCATTGCTGGTGGTGATTGTAGTCAGTCCTGCTTGTTGTGATCTTGCTAAGCTAATGTACCTTGTTCTCGGCATCGAGATATCTCCTACCTTATGCTCACGATCCGTGGAAGTACTTTGGCATTTGCAACACTGTGTTGGTCTAGCTCTTCTCCTCGGATTATTCTGTTCGAATCTCTATTTCACGCAGAGCCGGGTGTCTTTCAATTTCACAATGGATAATTATGATTCGGTTTCAAAATCGCGGTTAAACTAGAAATTATTTTCTCAAGCTAGTAAAAATAATATTGTATTTATGTTTTTAGAGTACAACCCACTGATGGGAAGTGGTAATGGTTCGACTTATAAACCACCAAAACGCAGTGCTTGTGGTAAAGGAGGATGTGGTTAATTACATGAAAACTTGCATTCCTAATTAAAATATGTATTAAAACTTATTGCCAGTCTCATTGTTCTTTATGGTGCTTTTAATTTTTGGTTTGGGGTAATTACTAGTCATACAAAATTATATGTAAAGCAATCTCTTTATTATTAATGACATAAAAAATATTAATTAATTTTCTTATGGTGCTAAATAAATGTTTATAATAAACCTTGTCTCTTTAAGTCCTCATACGTCTTTCTATTAACGACATTACCTTGAGAATCTTCATATTCTTCTTCAGTTTCTGGTTGCCAACGTTCACTTTGCTTTTGTACCTTCAATTTTTCCCACACTGAAAATATTCACATAAATTGGTCGTAAAATAAAAAAATATCTTTTAAAAATAACAGAAAGAACTTACAGGCCAATGCATCTTCAATTTGGGTAACATTTGCAAAATGAGCGGTGTTCGGAATACCTAAACACCTCATACCATGAGCGTGTCTCCATTCGGCGAAGTGTCTTTGAAACGCTTTTGGACCTTTGTAAACATAATTTCCGCAAATTTCGCAATTGTAACTTATATTAAGCCCGTGTAATTTATACAGCCAATAAGGAATCGGCTATAAACAAAAAAATATATATTAATACATAATTATAAGCAAGAATAAAGCCATACCTTTCCATCCCAACCCAATGGAAGATTTTTTGGATTGTATGGTACATCGTCATCTCCTTCGTCGGGACTATCATCTTCGCTTTCTTCATTTTCACTATCATCTCGTTCACCGTCTGTTCGGGCTTGCTTTCTTTGAACATTTTCTTTTGTTGCTGCTCTTTGTGGTGAAACAAGATCTGCTAATCTAAAATTAATTTTAAGTACAAATTCTAAATATAGATAGTACCTAACGTAAGTTTGTACCTATAAACTTGTGCCTCCAAAGTTGCCAATTCCCTTTGCCTAAAAACTTCTTTTTCTTTGGTAGCTTTATTTTTGCTGTTCTTAGTCATTAGTGAGGGATCTAGTGATCCTTTACCTTTAGTCGAGAATAATCTTTGAGCTCTTTCTTCAAGTGTACTAAAATTTTATTATTATTGTATCTGTAGTAATTAGTAATAATAAGTTGTTATTTCTTACCCTCCACATTTTAATCCTAAAGCCATAAGGGCAGATTTCAGTCGATCCAAACCGAGTGAGGCCAATTCTTCCCAACTTGAAAATGCAGATAAGTCTAAATGAGCTCCAACATTTGCTAACGCTGAACCAGTTTCTTTCTAAGCAGAAAAATTTGTGTGTACAAATATAATCGAATTAATTATTTGTAACTTACTGGCCATCCTGGCACTGTTCCACTATCCCATATGCTTAAAACTTGATCAACTTGGTCTTGTAAATCACTGTCAAGATCCATTAAAGGTTTTATACGTTGGCAGAACCATGTTAAGTATTCAATTAGACATAATAAATATTTCCTGTACTCTCCAGTTTTCCTTTCTTTGGGAATATCATAAAGTTGATCAAACATACCCAAGTAAGTTATATAATCTACTTTCTAAAATATTTTTAATTAGATTTGCTTTACTAATAATATTAGAAAACATTACCTCAATACCCTTTAAATTTATGTATTTCTCATAACATTCATGTAAATCCAAATATTTTCCATAACCTTCTTCGTCAGTAAACTCTACAAAATCTGAAACCATATATACATTTAACAAAAAGTTATTTAAAAAATGTTTAATCCTTTACTTACTTGCCATATCTTCGTTTGGATTTTCTCTTGCTTTTGCAAATTCATCGAATTCTACAGACATAGGAACACTGATCTATAAACAAACAGATTTGAAAAACTTCTCTGACAAATTAAATCATATTTTACCTCATTAGGATGTCTTCTGTAAAAATCTTTAATTTGTTTTAACCTATTATAAAATTCTTGAAATTCATTGGGTCCTGTAAGAGCTGCAACTTCAGCTTTTCTTTGCCCATCTTTATCTTCATATAATTCGATTAATCGTTCAGTAGAAGTCATATACCTATCTAAAAGATACTTCTGACGATGATCAGAGTTTATGACTTCACGATACTAAATAACAAAGAAAAACATAGTTTATATGACAAATACTTAATTTAAAATAAATAGGACAATAATATTGTTAAAGCTTACTGTATTTTTCTTCTGAAGCATTTCTTTAACCATACCATCAATTAAACGTTCTTTTTCTTCATGATACCGACGTTGTTGTTCTAGGATAGTCTCCATTTCTAAGTTAATAAATACTATAATGGAAAATTGATCTACAAAGATATTAATAACAAATCAATATTAAGAAATATACAAACGTAACCAAACTTTTCATCATAGATTTCATATAACTTCTTCTTCTCTTTCACATTTAACGATGGCCTTTTATCAGACTAAATGACCTCAAGTTGATGTTAGTTTGACACA
Organism: Altica lythri; assembly: GCA_964028335.1. Classification (NCBI taxonomy): domain Eukaryota; kingdom Metazoa; phylum Arthropoda; class Insecta; order Coleoptera; family Chrysomelidae; genus Altica; species Altica lythri. The sequence goes on along the minus strand of OZ034805.1, from coordinate 60,985,614 downwards.
CATTGTATATGTCACATTGTCACATCTCTGTGGGGAAATAAGCAAATAAATAAATAAATAAATAAATAATTGTGTTTCTCCGGTTTATTAATTTGTTAATAGTATAAACTTATGATACAAAGAAAAGACTGTGTGGATTGAAGTTTTAAGACAAAAACTACATAATGTCCTCTAAATATTGGGGAGAAATTCCAGAAGAACCTCGAATTTGTTTTATTCCTGATGTTACAGCTGATATAGAGAAATCTATGAATAAATCTTGTTTGGCAGAATTTGATGATGATACAGACAAAGAAGTATTAGAAAAACTAATGTAAGGCTTTTGTTCTATTTATTTATTTTGTCCGATAGAATAAGATTAGTTTTAATTTTTTTAGAGTTCCACCTTTAGATCCTTTAATTTCATATGCAATATCTCTACATAAATATGCCAATGAAATGACTGAATTAATAAAAGTAGCAGAGCTTGCAACTGAAATGAAGTTAATACCTCCTGAAGATGTTGTTCCCCCAATGCCTGCTATGCCAGATATATCTATAAAGCATAAACCAAACAGCTTGAATTTTATACCGAAAGATCCCACGTAAGTTTATATCAAGTAAAATAATTGTAGTGGCTTATTATCGAAGTAACTCATAACAGTAGATTTTTTTTTCTAGACCGTTTACTTCTGGTGTAGAAGTTGAAATACCAGAATTAAGCGAAGCAGTGGCCAAAAAACTGTTAACAAAATGTATAGTATAGTTGATTCAAATAGAAGTGTCATCAAGTAGTCTCTGGAAAATTCAAATTTGTAGTGGCAGCACCCGCGTTTAGTGAAATTTGAATCGCAATATTAGCCAGCCTGTGATCAGATCACGAATCACGATCTGTCTATTTGGCTGTCACGTCTGAATATTTCGCTTGGTGTTTTGGTCTTGTGTTTACAATTTTGCTTTGTTTCATTTATTGTTCTTATTCATATATTAAAAAAGTTCTTTTCAGAGCTAACTTATACAAGTATTTGCCGTTTTTACGTAAGTATAAATAATTAATCGTTTAATCATACATGTTTTCATAAATACGTTGTTTTAAGGTTATTTATATCTTTAAATAATGAATCCGCAATGCAATCTAACAGAGAGGGAATCTGAAGCAATCTGTCGATGTTATAATGAATTTTTTAAAGATTCTCACGATGTTTATGCTAGTTTAGCAAGAGTAGCATTAGTTTTCCAAGTAAGTTTTTTTTCTAATGTCATTAATGTTATTACTTTATTAAAAATATTTCAGGTTTCTACTCGCACAGTGCAACGTGTTTTGAATCGAAAACGTTTAGGAAAACCATTGCAACTTAAAAAATATAAGCAAACTGTTGCCGATGTTGGATATAGTTTTAAGGAACTGTTAAATAAGTAGTTTAATTTTTTCAAAAATAAAGAAAAACGAACATTTTACGATTCAAACTATATTTGAACATGTAAAAGAAAATTTGGATTTCCCTTATTCTAAAACCACTTTATTTAATGTAATTAAATCTATTGGATACAGATTCAAAAAAGTTGATAGAAGAAAAGTTCTGATAGAAAGGCCTCAAATTATTACTGCTAGAATTAAGTTTTGCTGAGAATATTTGCATTATTTAAAGGAATATGAAAAGGGAAATTTAATGTTCGTTTATTTGGATGAAACTTGGGTGTATCAAAATGGAAATCAAATCCGTCAATGGTGTTTAGAGTCTACATCAAAAGGGTTACCCTCTGTTTTTAAAAATGAAGGAAAACGATATACAATAGTAAAAGCTGGGTGTCAACGCGGGTTTCTGATTGGTTGTGATTTAATTTTAGACAGTAAAATAAATGATAGAGAATATCACAAAACTATGAATGGAGATATTTTTAAAAAATGGGTAACTCATCAACTTATTCCTGCATTGCATTCTTTAAATAGTAAATGCGTTGTGGTAATGGATAATGCTCCGTATCATTCAATGAAGGTTCAAAAACCACCAAGTTTATCTAGCAAAAAGGAAGAGTTAATTCGTTGGATGACTTGTCACAATTTACCTTTTGATAGCAATAGTACCAAATTGCAACTCTGGGAAAGTATAAAACCTCGATTGGAACAGATCAATATAAAATATGAAATAGACGAGATACTCAAAGCAGAGGGCCACGAAGTATTAAGATTACCACCATATAATTGTCAATACAATCCAATCGAATTAGCATGGGCAGATTGTAAAACGTTTTATAACAAACACATTTCTGCTCAGTTATCATCAAAAGATAGAGTGATGTCCATATGGAAAGCAGTAATTCACCAGTGCTCAGAAGATAAGTGGAAAAACTTCATAAGCCATGATGAAGAAGAAATTAAAATCGATTGGCAGAAATTCATGGGTGTAAAAAGTGTGGACGATGTGCCACCTTTTATTATAAATTTGAATTCTGATTCATCTGAGTCAGAATCCGAAAATGAAGATATTTGTGAAAGTGACTACGAGACAGACTCAACTAGTGAAGAAATTATTTTGATGGTTGATTAAAAAATATTTTCGGATATTTTTTTTAACAAAAAAAGTCATTACATGCTGGTTCAATATACTCTTCTAAAGGAATTTGTAAAAATACAAAGTTTTCAGCTGCATTTATAATGAAATGTTTTAATAAAGAATTATTTGTAATATTTTGCTTGATTTAAATATTTGCCAAGTATTCCTTTTGTTCAAAGAGGTTTCAAGATATTTTTCAAAATTTTCAAAAAATCCTATGAGAGAAATCTTGAATAATCGTTTACTAAGGTTTCAATATAAACACAATAATAGTAGATTTTAATTGCATGATTCTTTAATTAGTACAGATATAAAAGATTCCTTGGTTGTTTACACATGGATAAATACATTATTAGAGTGTTTTAGATCACCAAAATTTAAATTATAAGTACTCGTATAAGATTACGGGTTAGATTGATTCATAAAACTGATTAAGTATTAATATGCACAGTTTAAAGGAATCCTAGATATTACTTTCAAGCGTAATATTTACTTTTTTTCGATCACATCAGAAATAAACTCAATATAACTATAAAACTTTTGACACATGGCAATGACATATAATTCCCTAACTAAAGTTCTGTTTCCATTGAATCTAGTAATAAAGTTAAAGATGATCTCACACGTACCCAGCCCACTTGATGACACTTCTATTTGAATCAACTATAACTATGTTTGCGCATATTGGATATGAAAGTAAATATTTATAATAAGTAATCTACTTAATTTTATATTATTAATATTTTCTAGCAACTCATCAAAGTGTTTTGGATATTATGACTGATGTTTTAGAAACATTTTTACATAAATTTTCAACTAAAGTTGTAGAAGCTATTGAAAATGAAGAACAGGGTAATATAGCAGGTTTTACAGTAAGTTACTACAGTAAGTTGGTGTATAATAGAACACCAAACATGTTTTTGATTTTTAGAATATCATAGAGAAAATTCTTGTAGAAACAGGAATGGGTGGTGTAAAAGGATTACATGAATATTATCAGAATAGAGTAATAAAATATATAAATGTTCTTAAGAAAAGATGTAAAGAATTAGATGATCATTATGCTATTCTTTTAATACCCAAAAGTCCATCACCATCTGATAAATTTAGCAGGTAGGATATTGATATAGTCAAATTGAAGAATCTTTATTTATTAAAAAATAAATTTGTATTTGATTTTATTTTTTAGTGTCGTTAGAGTTAAAGTAGAAGATGATATAGAAACTATGGATCTAGATAATCCAGAATTTCATATTACTTCATTTGACGGTGATTCATCTGCACTTGAATCTGGATTCCAGTTATTACATAGTTTAGAAGCGGAAGAGAAGTATAATATCAATACTAATAGTATTATATTTTTATAATATATTTTGTAGTTTACAAACTTTAGACGAAGGAACAGAAGAAGATATTACGTCAGCTTCTCCGGGTGTAGTTTCTTTACCTTCAGAAGGAGATATTTGCAGTTTATCACCTTTTACAAAGAAAAAACGATACAAATAGATATTAAGGATTTATTTTTGTATATTTATTTGTTATTTTGTTGATGTAATTTTTAAAAATGGTAAAAAAATATAAACATTATCTAGGAGTAAATTTAACTTTGATTTCTCCTACTGGTCTTAAAACTAAATCAATTTTAAACTTTAAATCAGATCTCTTATCTACTGCTGTCAATTTAAATTTTCGTAAAATACCACATACGGCGGCTTTTAATTCCAACATTGCAAATTTTTGTCCTAAAAAATAACGAAAATTAACTTAAAATATTATGAAAATCTATGAGTTATGTACAAAGAACCAAGTATCACAGGATATGCTAGAGCACAAAGGTAGAAGTGGTTAGGACACGTTGAAAGGATGGCAGAAAATAGGATTCCACAAATAATCATTTGAAGAAGCATAGGAGAAAAAATGAGAAGAGGGAGACCAAAGGAAAGATGGAGGAGCGGATTTGAGAACCTTAGGTGTACAAAACTGGAAACGCATGTGCCAAAATAAGAAGAAATGGAGAGAAATGACAATTAAAGCCTTGGGCCTTGGGTGTATATATATAAATATGAGTTACAAAAAATTCAAACCTATGCAATTTCTGCCTCCAGCACTAAATGGTAAATAAGCAAATGGATTTTTCTTAGCAATGTTGTCGGGTAGGAATCTATCTGGATCGAAATGTTCTGGATTTTCCCATACATGTGGACTATGGTGGGTATCATAAATATAAATATTTACTATTGATCCCTTAGGTATTATATACCCAGAATGAGTCTTAAATGTTTTACCAGCAACTCTCGAAATAAATGGGACACTTGGATAAAGTCTTAAACATTCTTTTATACATCTTTCCATAAATTTCATTTCCCCTAGATCTTGGTATGTTGGGTATGAAGAGTCATCTAAGAGTGACATAATTTCTTTATAAATTTCTTCCTAAACAAAATAAATATAGTTTTCTTTTTAAATTTGAGTTAGTAAAGTATAGGAACTTACTTGATGCTGTTGCTCATTGGCTAAAGTTATTAAAATATAACATAATGCTACAGCTGTGGTATCGTGACCCTAAATAAATGGTCATTAGTGTTAAAACAATTCTTAAATTAAGTCAATTTTTTACCTCAAACATAAAAGTATCTACTTCTTCTCTTATACCTTCATCATCTATGTCAGCACCGACATCTTTCGCATTCAGTAGAAGATCTAACAAAGCTAATCGCTTTCTCTCAGAATAAGATTTGTTTATTGTATCCTTAAATTTTCGTTGTTCTTGTCTATCTGCTATTACATTTTTAGATACATTATGCAAAACTCTAGTATATTTTTTAGATTTTTTATAATTTTTTGTTTTAGAATATATGAAATTAGAATACCACCATGGTGTCAATAGCCTTTTCATTGTCAGCTCTACAAAGCCGTTTATGGCTTGTTTGTACGATGAGAATTCTTTGTCTCGAAAACTTACTCCTAGGGAAGTTTCTAGAAAATATTTAACATTATATACAAAATTTCTGTGTTAACTCACATCCCAAAATTCTGGATATGATTAAACCACAAATTGGAAAAGGGAATTAATCCAAAAAAACATGAATAGAGATGATTAAAAAAACTTTATAACTTTTTACTATCAACTTATAGGCTCATGACATGAAAAAAAATTGCAAGATATAAAATTTATGATTTTTCCCTGGCTATCAGATGGTAATTCTGGCAAAAATCGTAAATTTAATATCTTGCAAGTTTTTTTTTTTGTCACTGATACATTCTTTATCAGAGGATGTTTAACTTTTTGATCAATACGAGCCGGCATTTTTTCTGGCGAAAGGAGACCGTTGCCCTTTTACCAAAAAGTGACTCTTATTTGAGAATAATATTTTTTTCTAATCTTTAGCAGTTCAGCTGTTTATCCGAATCATACGTTCATTTTAGCAGTTAATAGCGGTTTCTTCTGATGTCTTACTGCTTTTCTTCTACTTTCCAAAAGACGTCCCCGCACTGTAGAGTCATGAATAATAATATAATGGTTCTATTTAAAAAAAATGACCTGATCATCGCCTGACCATAACCATCTAATAGCCAGGGAAAAACCATAAATTTTATATCTTGTAAGTTCTTTTCTGTGACCTATGGTTTTTGAGTTACAACGAGGTTTCCATACTTTTTCCTCGCCCGGTATTATATATCACTTGTTGTTCAAAGGTATTGTATATCTGTCTGCGGATTTTATCCTTTTGATCTTTTGATATTCGCTTTTATTTAAACTGACAAAAACAAAAAGTTATGCGTCATAGACCTACGGTTAAGGATAAAAAATTGTTACAGAATGTTTGTGACCCTATAATTTCATGACACCTAACAGAATATACATGCATAATTACGGGAAACATCTGCAAATATACACTTATGAGAGATTATTTTGATTAGTTATTTTTTTAATTTGTTATATAGAGTGTAGAGTCAGCTTACCTCCAATGGAGTATAATGTAAATTCCGTTATTGGTTTAACTACGTCCACATAATCTTGTTCGCAACAATTAAATAAAACTTCCGTCAAGTGTTCAGTTTCTCTATTAAATATATCAAGAAAAGGTAGGAGAATATTAAAGTGAAACGCTGGAGTTAAAATTTTTCTTCTACTGTGCCATTTTTTACCTAAAATAAAGCAATGTTCAGATTGTTTGAAACTACAATATAATAAGAATATGTAAATTACGTTGGGATCAATTAAAGGTAAATATTACTTACCATTACTAGTAAGTAATCCTGTTCCAAGCCAACTCTCTAAAAATGTGTATAAAATACTCTTGTTATTATGTACAACGTTGCTTAGTACCAACTACAAACACAAAACAAAGTCGATGTAAGTAGTAAGAAAATACCATCGAATTAATACATATGCATTATATACTCGAGTTTCCAGTTCTTTATGACACACAAGTATTCTATATACCAAATTTCATGACCCTATGACGTTCCGTTCAAGGTAAAAACGGATGGACACACAAACCGATGTTATAAATTACTTAATAAAATAATCAACAAAGCCCAATATTAGCTAGCTTAACGTATCAATGAAATAGTTTAGAGGTGGCGCATTTTTTAATTATTAATAAGGAGTTTTTTTATAGTGGAAATCGAACTTTTAGACCATCGCCTAGTATCTGCTATCTGGGTGTAGAAGTTTATTTGCAATGTTTTTTTTTATTAAGGATGTCCTCGTAGGTATAAACCTAAATACAAATGTACCGAGATCATCTATTGGGACAGAAGAGACAATGTATTATTTTGGGATTTAAAGGCCTGCAAGTTAGGACGAGTGGGGAAGACGTGGGAAGGTAAGGAGTTCCACAATCTGGAGACCCTGGGGATGAAGGAACGATCGAATTGATCCGTTCTCGATGTCGGGCATTGAACAGTATAAGGGTGCATGGAGTTGGCACGTCGCCTTGCTCTGGCTGGTCTGACAAGTGGAGGCATTATAGAGCGGAGTTCTTCTGAGCAAAATCCGTTTATGTATCGGTAAAACAAGAAAAGATCAACCACTGCTCTTCGGTGGGATAATGGGGCTAGGTTTTTGGTGATACTGGTGTCTGAGGTTGATTTGCATGTTATAGAAATAATGCTTGCCAAACCGTATGAAGATAAAAGCATGCCATTTAGTGATGTAGAGGAATGCTTAAATTAAATTGTTCGCTATCATCTGCTGTAGAGAAAAATATTTTAATAAAAACAGAAAGAATAAAAAATAAATTGGGTAATAGAAGGTCTACTGAGGAATGTAATTTAAAAAGAAAGTTAGTTACTCTGGATATTTATGACTGGGTTATGCAGTTATTATAAAGTCAATTATTTATCGGGAGAACTACTATTGCATACTAAAAGATTTTGTCCGAATTATCTTAGACTATAATACATGCTATTTTATGTGACAATTTTTTAATAACAAAAACATTACTTACTTCAACATCTTCAGGTAACATTAGTGATACGAAATATATATGCCAACTCCAGATTTTATGTATAGGCCAAAATTTTATTGCCCTTTCACGATCCCAGTTAAAGATGCCTTCTGAAAAAATTAACGGTATTAAATTCTGCTTTTAGCCGAGAGTTGTCTTTTTAGTTGTTCATATAACCGCTCAGAAGGCGCCACCAATAAAACCTTCAGACACAAATCTAATCTCAATCTTTTGTTGACATAAATCCATAGTTTCATTGCGATACAACAAGTACGTACAGTGAATTTTTTAAATTAGCAGTCAGTCGAAAAATGGATCTTAGCCGAGAACATTTTCTATCAATAATTTCTGTGGTGGAGAATGAAGCACCACAACAGTCAATAACTTCCCGCTGGTATTGCGGATTTCAACGTGGTCGCTCCAGTCTAACCGACAAATCCAGACTAGGTCCATCAAAAACAGCAGTCACGCAGCAAAACATTGATGCGGTTCGTCAGGATCACCACCTTGTAACATACCGGGAGATAGAGGTATCTTTGGGCATTTCAAAGACCTTAATCTAAAAGATCCTACATGAAGAACTGGGTGGTATGAATTTTGTTTCCAGTTGGATCCCTCATTTGCTCACAGAAGAGTAAAAAACTGTTTGCGTCTTTTGGAGTCGAAAAGCATTGGAACGGTTCAACAAAGGAAGCTCAAAAAACGTTAATAGTATTGTTAGTAGCGATGAATCTTGGATTTACTCCTACGAACCGGAAAATAAATGCCAATCCGCTGTGTGGGTGTTTCAAGTGATCCGTCTCGAAGTATGTCAAAGAAAATTGTTACAATTTTTGTGTCAAAAACTGGTGATTTTGCAGCAATTGCTTTAGAAGATCAAAGAACGGTTACTTCCGATTGGTATATAAACGTTTGCTTACCAGAAGTTACCGAGAAACTCCGACAAAGCAACACACAACGGCGAATCATCCTACATCAGGGCAATGCAGTGTTCAGTGCTCTCACTGTCCAAAAGACAATCGAGTTTTGTTTTTGGAGCTTCAAAACATCGAATTGTTAAACCATCTACTATATAGTCCCAACGGTTTCTTCAAGTTCCGAAAGATCAAGAATTCAATGCGTGGGCAGCGATTTCAGTCGACAGAAGAAACCATCGATACCTTTAAAACAGTGATTTTTCAAGTGTTAACTGAAGACTGGAATAACTGTTTTACCAATTGGTTTGAACGTATGCAAAAGTGTATCGATCTTTGGTGGGACATATTTTGAAAAGAAATAAAGTACTTAAACTTAAACTAACAAAGTTGTCACCAATTCAAAACAAATACCTACATCCTCTTTTAAAAAAATATTGTAGCAGTTAGAAGAACCAAAATTATAAGTCAGATTTTAGCATAACATTGTGATTGCAAAAGGGATAGTGGATTTGAGAGGAAAGCTTAGGTAAATAAATTTGAGGAAACAACGATAAAAGACACACTAATTAACCATTATGCTTAAGCAAAACTAAAATAAAATTACTTATGTTTATTCTACATTAATATTGTAAAGTTGTTCAAGAGTTTTTCTTCTTACCTGATGTTTTCAAGGAGTCAACATAGCTCCCTATAATAGGATACGACTTAGGTCCCGGTATTTCCATTATGTACTTCCAATGGTTATTGTATGCCCATATTTTATAAATAATAATGATTGTTAATAGAAATATTATTGCTATAATTAATATCATTTTTAATTGCTATTAATAAAGTATTTATTTAGTTATTATTCAAAAAGGAGATGAACGTAACAAACAAACATTTTTTGTGAATAATGTACTGAAAGTAAATTAACTGTCGAGAAACATTTCGAGTTTTTGATAACGATACAGTATCAATAGGTCAACTCAAGTAGCGGGTAATTTTAATATTAGATTGTTCTTAAAACAAGTATTTTATTAAAATTAATATTTTACTAATAAAAAAAGAAATAACAGACTAGCTTTATTAAATATGAAAACACCGGGAAATATTTATAACAGGCAATGTGCAATCATTTCCTCTAAGTAAAAAGTCAATAAATATGTAGAACATACAAATAACATGTGGTTTAACGATGAAGAATGAGAGATAAGCAATAATATCATTTTTAAACAAATGTTTAGGAAACTTAAGAATAGATACAAACTGCTAAAAACGAATCATATAATGTCATCAATCAATGTTTCACGTGCTACATGGGATGTGAAGGCTGAAGGCTGAAGATTATATAGTTTGGAAGATATAGGAATTTGGTATTTAAGGGGACCCTGTTAATGGATGGAAATGTGTGGAAGTGTGACCCACGTGGTGCAATGTGGGGTTGGGAGATTGACGCTGTGGCGTGTCTCCTCCGTCGTGGAGCCCTTCCATTTGGCAAGGATGAAGGGAACCACAGAAACCTTCGCCAAGGGCCCATTTTTTTTATCCAGTTGTGGAGTTGGGGGCACCATCTAGCGGTAGGAAAGGGGGGTTTCGTCCAGCAGCGTTTCCAGGTCTTCAGGAAGGTCCAAGTCTACTACGGATTGGAGGAGTCTAAGGTTAGGAAGGGGGATCTTCTTTGGAGTCCTCCATTCCAGTGTGTATGCAGGGTCCTCTGGGCTACGGTGTTACTTCCCTGCAGACTCCGGACGACATATCGATGTTGAAGCGTCTGGGATGTTATAAATAAGGAACGAAATAGATTGAAAATAAACTAGGGAATATATCAGCAGAACATTTTAATGATTATTTTAGTACCGTGGATGATAACATTATAAAAACACTACCAAACTTTGATAACACACACATTTATGTATGAGCAAATTAGGGGTAACACATACACCTGCGACCTATAAGATCTGTTGTGTCCTCCTTTTCTTGCTATATTTCTGACGATTTCCTCATACTCATAGCAGCTCTTCTAGTCCTATCTAAGATATCGTTGAGTTTCAAATTAGGTTGATCTTCCTTTTCTATTTCGTATGACCCTAGGTATTTGACCCTAGAATTACGTATTGAAATGCATTCTGAGAGTATGCGTATTCAGACTTCATCCTCTACCACACAGAATTAGCAGTTTGCTTCATCTACCAATCCTAGTTTCTTCATGTGTCCTGTTAATCGGCAGTACCTGGTTAGTATTCCTGTTATAATATGAAGGTTCTTCTTACTAAGGTTTAGACAGCTGCGAGATCTCTTTTGGTTGTAGTTTTCCAGGAGCGTCTTAGTCCTTCTAGATCGTTCTAGTAATTGGATTTTTCACTATCCATTTTTTTCTTAGTTTTTCTAAGATTGTACTACTGCTGATTCCACAGGATGGTTCTAGTCCCAGGTATGCGGTTTAAGCTCCTTCTTTTGCCAGCTTGTCTACTGTTTCGTTTCCTTCTATTCCTATGTGTCCTAGAACCCATAGGAGAGTAACAGTGTTATTCTGTCCTAGTTCATTTAATTTGCCTAGGCATTTCCACACCAACTTTAAACTGACTGTGTGTGAGTTCGGAGCTTTGATGTCAGCTTGACTACCTATCTGACATGATTACAATCTTTTTTTTACGATGGTTATTTATAAAAAAGTTAAACACATATATTTTTTAAATTTAAACAACAGATTTTTAGGGTTCAAAAAAAGGGACCGCCGGGCGCAGGTTAGGGGTGACTTCAAAGACTCTTTAACCCAAATAAGTAAAATTAAACCTAGCTAAAAACTTCTAAACTAAGCTCCAATTTTTTATCGATTTGAGACAAAACTACATCTGATTAGATTACGAAATCACAGACTCCACTTCGGAGAATTTCTAATCCCTAGTTGGAAATAGATCTAAGGTTGTTATATTATTTACTTTGATGTTAAATATCAAAAGACAACATGTTAGAAAGAACAGTTCTATATTCAATTTATGTGACCAGCCATCTAAAAATAGAAATATGAATCATATTAGGATCATTAATATCACGTTCTTTTTTATCAAAACTGATCTTAAAGTTTCATTTCTTATAACTTGAAGCATTGTATAAAGACTAAACCTTGAAGCAAGCAAGACATGAATAGGATTAAACTGTGTAATTAAATATGGTTGCAATGGGACGACTCTGGTTGGCATTTAATAAACAATAAACTGATAAAATAGTAAAATAACTAATTACAATTTTGTTGATATAGTTTAATCTCACTTATTTAGTATTTAGGAATATTTTCGTACGTGTTTACGAGTTTAATGTGGAAACTGTCTATCTAACTGCATAAAAATTTAGATAACTAGAAAATAGTTTAAGTCTAAATGTTTCTAAATGTACAGAATCTACTTTCTCTGATAAATTAACTCCAATGTTAAAATGTCATATACCTACAAACTATTTTGTCATTTTGACATCGATAAAAAAGGTGCATCCTTTTTTATCGCTTTTTTTTATCGCATGTTCCTCAATCTAGTAGGTGTGTATCAATTTTGCATTATTGTTGACAGGTATTTAATTGTCAAATTTAACAATATAAAACAATACTACCTTTTCTTTGCAAAAAACATAAAGTATGAACCGATTTGGAGAGGTTTCACATGAACAAATTACAAAAAATATTGAAGAGTCAATACCGAAGTCAACAAAAAATACGAAGTCATCAATATGGAAACAATTCATGGAGTTTTGTCAAAGCCGAAATTATAAGTTGGAAGAGAATACTACAATACAAGATCTAGCAAAAATATTAAAAGATTGGGCTTTCAATATGAAAAAAAAGAATGGAGAAGATTACAAAGAATTTGCGGTCAAAACAATATGGAACACGACTGCTAAAATGTTACAACAGAAATATTTTAACGAATATGGTTTGAAATTTGATCCTTTTACAGACATAACCTTTAAAGAAGCTCGGGATGCTAGAAATGCCAAAAGAAAACAACTTCAATTGATTCCAACAAAAAGAAAGACGTGTTCTTCAGCAATAGACAAAGAAAATATAATAAAAATGGCAACACTATGGAATATAAATGAACCTGAAGGGCTGCAAAAAAGATTCTTTCATATAGCTTCTTACGAATTGGCTTGGAGAGGAGGAGAAGCTGTTAATTGCAAAATTTATTATTTTAAAGTAGAAAAGAACCAAAATGGTCTTCCTACGGGTAGGATTGAATATAACACCATATTTTCGAAAACGGCACAAGGCGGCTCGAAAAAGTTAACAGACAGCAAATGGTTGACTAGAAATGAAAGTGACGAAAGTATTTGCCCTGTAAAACTATTCCATTTGCTAGTAGAAAAAAGAAATGAACATATTACTTCTGACCGATTATTTTTAACTCCAAATCCTTTTTGGAAAAATAAAAATTCTAAAGGTTGGTACAAAAATGTTCCTTTAGGTATTAATACCATATCTGTTTGGACAAAAAATTCTGCTGCAAAAATTGGATTGGACATAATCAATAATAAAGTTACTAACCATTCAAATCGTGCCAGCGCAGTTTCCCAATTAGCCAAAGCAGGAGTTAGCGATCAACAGCTTATTAAGATAACAGGACACTCGTCATCACAATCGATTAAACCATACCTCCAAATTGACCCCGAACACCATGAACAACTTATAAATAATTTGAGACCCTCGGAAACAGAATATTCAACATACGTAGAAACACGAGAAGAAAACATTAAAATCAGTACTCCCCAACCAATATTTAATAATTGTATTTTTAACAACTGTTCTTTTAACTAGTTTAATTGTTTTAGAATGAATAAATTTTATTGTTTCTTTATATAATTAGTCGTTAATTTATCTTAGCAAAATACACGCGATCTTTTTTTTAATGGATAAATTTTTCTCTTCATCTCAAGATTTTTCCATCAGTAATATTACTCAAAAAACTGAAATTAGATAAAATCGCTCGACCTTCGGTCTCGCGATTTTATCATTTCAGTTTTTTTCGTAATATTACTGATTGGCAAAATCTTTCGATGAATCGAAAAATTTTCCGGTAAAAAAAAAAGCTCTTGTGTATTTACTGTTGATAATTTTCATCGGAAAGTTTCGAACAGGTTTTCATCCTTTATTAACATACCTAAATATCTTAAACAAGGTAAAATATTGACATGGTTTATAAAAATTTGTTGTAAAAGAATTACATTCCACCTAAAAATGATATATCTGATAATATTAAGCGAGTAATTGTCTGCATGAAATTATATTTTTATTTTGATAGACGATTTTAAGTACTTATTGAATAATCACAATTTGTAAAAAGAACTTTTTATAGTAGAAAGTTATTTTTTTACTGATTTATAGGTAACATTACTATTATATAAATTATTATTTCTTGAAATTGTGTCAAAATTTCTGCATTGTCATCCAGTTCTTAGCTATCCTACAAATTTCAGTTATCTAGGTGGTCGGGAAGTAGGTTTAAATTCAATTACAAAATTCCACCCGGAATTTATTTATTTATTTATTTATTAAACGGAAATATCCTTTTTCACAATAATTATAATAAACAATATAGATATAGCAAGCATTGGTTTAAAACTTAACTTAACAAAATACATATGTATAAAAGATATAAAAGTATAAGAAACAAAAGTCTACAAAAGTCTAACAAAACTAACATATATATACACACATATATACACATATATAGATCATAGAATGAACGAGTACTACAAGTTGTTGCATAAAAGGCGTAAACATTGGTTTTTAAAACTATTAGTCGACGAACCTATTATATCACAGCTCTTATAATTATTATTACATAGACGCATGCATCTTCGTCAGGGATTGTTGTAACTAAAATTAGATGTACAAGTGGGTATTTCAAATAAAACTATATTGCGAGTAGATCTTAAAGGTACCTTAAAATATATGGAAGACAGGATATCGGGACAATTTACAGTGCGATTTATTATCCTATGTAATGTCATCAAATCTAATAAATCACGCCTAATTTGTAGTTTCGGTAAGGCCAATTGGCTTCTTAATTGGTCATAGCTTTTATTAACACCAAGTTTAAATGCACATGATCTTAAAAATTTATTTTGGACTGATTCTATTTTGCTGATATGAACGTTATAATAAGGGGACCAAATAACAGATGCATACTCCAGGATTGATCTAATGAATGATAAGTATATTAATCGCATTGAATGAGTTGTGAAATCGGCAGAGTGTCGATTTATGAAACCAAGCATTTTTAAAGACTTGTTAACTATAAAATTAATATGAGGAATAAATGATAATGAACTGTCAAATATGACACCGAGGTCTCTGGTTTCTTGTACCCTATTAATGATTTTATTGTTTACACTATAATTATATTCAAGAGCTGTCATACGTTTAGTGAACGAAATACACAAACACTTGGAAGAATTTAATATCATATCATTATGAGTACACCAAATAAATAATGACCTCAGATCTTCTTGCACTTTAGCACAATCTTCTATGCATGAGATTTTCATAAACAATTTCAGGTCGTCCGCGAATAGCAAATAATTACTATTGTTAATACAATTACCAATATTTCTTATATATACTATGCCAATATCATTTATAAAGAGGTTAAAAAGAAGAGGTCCCAAATGGGAGCCCTGTGGAACACCGGAAGTAACAGTGAAACAGTCCGATTGATAATTCCCTATTTTAACAATTTGAGTACGGTTACTAAGGTAGCTTTTGATCCAATTTAGTAAATAATCAGGAAAACCCATTGTCTGAAGCTTAGTAAGGAGAATCCTATGGTTTACCTTGTCAAAAGCCGGAATGACAAAGAGAAAGACAAAGAGACAAAGAACACGACAAAAATAAAAAACTTTCCATTTTCCCATATAAAATTTAGAATTACTTGAAATTGTGTCAAAATCTCTATGTATATGCCTAAACACACTTACACATTCATTGTCATCCAGTTCTTAGCTATCTGGAAAATTTCAGAGGTCTAAGTAGTCGGGAAATAGGTTTATATTGGTTTACTAAAATCCACCCGGAATGACAAAGAGACAAAGAACACGACGAAAATAAAAAAAAACTTTCTAAAAAAGGTTAGGTATTATATAAATTTAAAATTTCGGCAAAAAGCATCTTCTAATTTAGTATTTAATTACTTTACTGTGACTATTAATTATAGATCTAACTTTGGTTTTTACTGCATTCGTATCGATTGATTTTCGTAATAACAAAAAAACTAGTGATATATCGACATGACAAAAGTCAGTAATAGGAAAGAGCACAAGAAAATGAGAAATAATATAAGACCTGTCGAAGTTATAGCTTCACTTGTTTCTCGTTTTTAACCGCTCAAAAGTTTCTGGAAAGTTGTAATGAAATGAAATAACAAACTTTTCGTACTGAAGTCCCGATCAATAGACTTTGTATTTACTTCAAGTTTAACTGAATAATGCCCGGAAAGCTTCAAATTTACATGAAAACAATTGTATTCATAGAAACATACTTTTGTAAGTAGGTATTTCAACTGCATAGGAAAGAGAATATACAAAGTTAATTAAAACATCGAACTATACCAAAGAAAATTTTATAAGTTAGAAATGTCTAGGAATTATTGTGTTGTTTTCTATTAAACTTATTCCTGCCAATCTTAGATTGTATTTACTACCCCTGCAAATGTTTTCTGATAAGCCCTTGGATATATCTTAACTAGATTTTAGGTCAGGAATTTAAGGTGGCCATTATAGGCAATATTTTACAGCAGTATCCACATAATAAAAAGAGTAATTACTGAAGCTATATTCCAGAAAATTTGTTTAGCTTATAAAAAGGATAATTTAATATGTAACAAGAAATCTATAATAATAATAATAATACGTATGCTTTATTGTCACTAAAAAAAATACAATTTTTATGGACAAAGCAGGATAAGATTAAAACACACTAGGGAAATATATAACACAAATATATACAAAAACAATTACTGATTGATATAAATAAATATATCATCAATGGTTATTAAAATGTTAGAAAATATAAAAAAATTTAAAAAAAAAGAACAAATTTGTTACCTAAAATAATTGCAAAAGTTTAAAAAAAAATTCGAAAAGAGGTTGACCTTAAAGGCCATCCTTGCAACTTCCCGCTAGTTTTAACCCCAACGTGACGTATTTTGACGTTTTTGACTTTTTTTGAAATGTTTAAAGAGCCATAACTTTTTAACGCCTTATTCGATTTTGATGTTCAAGATGGCATTCGACGCAGTTTTTTGAGACCTAAAAACGTTACCGGGAGTGCAAAATCGGTTAGTCAAAAAATCTCTAAGTTATTGAAAAAAAAACACTTTTTTTGAAATTTTTCGACAACGATATCTCACGAACGAATAAACCAATTTTAATTTTCAAAACGGTATTCGACGTGGCTTTTTAAGCTTGAGAGCTGATTAGGTTATGAAATTGATTGATGCAATAGCCAAAAAGATATCCCCAACAAACATCATTTTTACCAATTGTTTTTTTCGGTTATTTTGAAATTTCTCGAAATCTACCGGCTCGAATCGGTTCAAACTTACAGGGAATCTAAGTTAGATGGAATTCTTTGGAATGCTTTTTATTTCATTCCGATCGGTTTAGCCGTTCAAAAGTTATAAGAGGTTTACATACATCCACACACACACACACACATCCACACGTACATACAGACATACAGACACCCTCTTAAAAATTGTCAGGGGAGTTTCCTAAGACCTTAAAACGTTGAGATCCGATGAAAACTCGATTTTCGAAAAACGGGGTGAAACCAATAACTTCCTGATTTTAAAAAAAATTTTAATTTTTTTTAGCGGGAAGTTAAAAAAATACAAACTGCAATACATAATATGAAAAAATCAATAAAATACAAAAAATTTACAGAATTTAAAATAAGACTTGCAGCTACTTGAAGTGATATTCAAGACGTTTTAATTATTCATTTAGGAACTCATCCACTGAATAATATGATCTCTCAATGAGATACTCTTTAGTCATTTTTCTAAATTTAGTAAAAGAAGTCGCCGATTTAATTTGCACAGGGAGGTGATTGTACAATTTTTTTGCGTGATAAATTATTGACTTTCTTACTAATTCGGTGGATGGGATTGGCAAATAAACATCATAACTCGAGTTTCTAGTGGAGTAGCCATGGTTGGGTCTCGTAGGAAAAATATGTAAATGCTTTCGAATCAGACATACAGTTTCTAGAATAAATAATGAAGGGAGTGTTAGGATTCCGTTCCTTTGAAAGTATGGCTTGCAGTGGGTTCTTGAGCTAAGTCCAAGGAGATAACGAATTGCTCTCTTTTGTAATTTAAAAATAGCGTTGAATTGTGCAAGGCTACTAGAACCCCAAAAGGGAAGTCCGTAGCGAAGATGAGATTCAAAGAGAGAGAAATAAGTTATTTTGGCAGAGTGGAGATTTAGTTCTTTAGAAACCGATCTAATCGCGAAGCATGCTGATGCTAGTTTCTTCGTTAGTGAATCTGTGTGAAGAGACCACTTTAGACTGCTGTCAATGAAAAGACCTAGAAATTTTACAGACTCAACGACACTGACGGAATTGCTTTCAAGAAGTATTGGATGAAAGGCTTCTTTATAGGATAATGCAACTGTCTTCTCGACATTGAAGCAAAGCAAGTTACAATCGGACCAGTTTTTGATTGTAATAAGATCATTAGAAATGTCGGCATGTAAAGATGGATTATCGATGTTGCTCCAGGTGATACTAGTATCATCAGCAAATAGAAAGATTTTTCCTTTAATTTTTAAATTAGTGATGTCATTAATAAAGAGTAAAAAAAGTATGGGACCTAACACGGAACCTTGAGGTACTCCACTAGTAATTAATCTGCAGCTAGAATCTTTACCGTTTGTTCTGACTAGTTGTTTCCTATTTTCCAAGTAAGACTTGAACCAGTTCAGTGAAATGCCACGAATACCGTAGAACTCTAATTTTTTTAATAAAATATTATGATTTACACAATCAAATGCCTTGGCGTAGTCACAGAAAACTGTAGCGGTGGAATGATTATTATTAAGAGATGAGTAAACTTCATTGAGCACTGAAAACATGGCATCGTTTGTGCACTTATTTGACAGAAATCCAAACTGATTTTGTGATAGAATATTGTGCTTAAGGAGAAAAGGCATGAGTCGGACTTTTATTAATCTTTCGATAATTTTGGAAAGGGCCGGTAACAAAGCAATAGGTCGGTAATTACCGGTAATTGAGTGTTCACCACCTTTGTGAAGAGGAATGACTATAGCCGTTTTCAAGCATTCAGGAAATACTCCGTTTTCAAAAGATCTATTAATTAGAGATGATAGTATTTCTATCACATTATCAGGAAGGTTTATGAAGATTTTGATAGATAAGCCGTCTGTACTACAAGAAGATTTACTTTTAATATTGTTGATTGTTTGTTTAAGTTCTGAACAATTCACTGGATTTAAAAAGAAGGTGTTTGCAACATTTTTAGAGGCGGGAAGAAAAGAGATAGGATCGAACTTAGGCGAGATGTTTGCAGTCAGATTATTACTGACATTAACAAAGTATTCGTTTAAATCATCGGAACTGGGAAAGGGGAATTTTTGATCCACTGAGTTAGTTTTATTACGAAGATCATTAATAATGGACCAAGTCTCTTTAGAAACATTTTTGGAACTATCTAGTTTATGTTGGTAATACCGTTGTTTAGCTATTTTTATTATTTTTAAATAAACATTCCTATATTTTTTTATATATTCGGTGACATGGATGTTAGCAGTAAATTTCTTGATGTATAATAAGGAGCGCATATTCTTGGCAGAATTACGTATACCTTTAGTAGTCCAAGGTTTATGACGTTTGGATTTAATGGGTTTAAGAGGAAAGGCTTTGTTAAAAGCGTTAACAATTTTGTTTAAAAATTTACTGTAGTTTGAGTTGATATCATTGGACAGAAAGTTCCAGTCGGTAGATAGACATAAATTATAAAACTTTTCAAAGTTTTTGGCAGAGAAAATCCTACCCAAACGCCGAGATTTAATTGAAGTTTTAGATGGAATAGAGAACTTGGTGAAAACCGCTTCATGATCAGAAAGCCCTGCGCTGATAACCAAAGAATCGACATCAGGAGGCGAAAAGTCGGAAACAACGTAGTCTATAATGGTGGCAGAGGTTTTCGTGATCCTAGTTGGGGAGTCAACGTGCATTGAGAGACCATAAGATTCAAAAATAGTTACCAAAGACAGTTGGGAAGCACAAGCAGTAGCATAGTCAATATTTAGATCGCCGCATAAAATTTTTCTGCTCTTGATGGGCAGAGAATCGAGTAAATTTAACAGGTTCTGGAAAAATAGATCGATGTTTGAACTAGGTGATCTATAAATACAAATAATGTAAAGGTTCATCTCATTATTATAAACTAGGGAAAATTCAAAGAAATCTTCGCTTAATAGAAAATCGTATTTAGTTACTGAAGAGAAATCATTTGCTCTAGAAAGAATGAGGGTACCTCCATGAGCTGAACTAGTACGGTCGTACCTAGCTATTGTGGTATATTTTTCAACAAGAAAGGGCTCGTTTACTTCCAGCCAGTGTTCCGTAATTGCAACTAATGGAGGAAATCCTAACTCCTCCAAAAACAAAAAAAGCTCATCAGTTTTATTTCTAAGAGATCTAATATTTATGAGAACCATGCTAAAAGTACTTGAGGATTCTAGTTCCTCAACACGCGTCAAATTTTTTAAAAATTTCGTCTTGGTGAGACAGCTGAGAAGTAATTATGATGACTTTCCCTAGATTTCTGAAGATAAATCATTCTTTCTGATGCGATAAATGACCCATATGTAACTAAGTCAGCATCCACTTCTGCAGCATTAATTCCGTAGGCATCGTGGTATCCATAAAAAATCTTGCGAAGGGCTTCTGTATGAATGGGAAGACCTTCAGAAGCCAAAAAGAGTTTAATACTGGTATTGGTGAATCCATCAAAACATACTGAGGCTGGTCGATCGTGAAGATAGGCGAGATGTAACTTGACTGCTTTTAGGATAGCGGGTTCTCTTAGTCTTGCCAGAAGATAACGGTTATCCAGAGAGTCTGAGTTATTCGTTAATTTTACTGTTGGTGGAGTCATAGGATCGATCGATATGGATGAATCAGTGGCAAAATCTTTAACGAAGTTCAAATGTGAGTCATTACTAAATGGATTTATTTTTGACTTGCAGATCTCAATGGCTTGTTTGTCTGAACAGATGGTTATCTTCTTCTCGTTGTTGGTTGTGTTGAAAGAGTTGCTTGAGTGATCAGAACTGCCTACGATTTCTTTTTTGCTCAGTTGTGGTCCAGACGAAAAAGAAGTAATTTTCAAAGAATCGTCGGAGGGTTCTTTGGAGTCAATTGACCAATTGATTGTAATATCAGGAGGCCAAATCTCTTCATTAAATAATAATTTAAGAGATGTTCTAGATGTCATACCTATTTTAAAGCATGATCTCTTGTCGGTACCAGTTTCTCTCAATAAGGGGTAGCATCTTATATAATTCGATAAACCTAATTTCTCTTTAATAAAGTGAACTATTTGGATGGGCGTATAGTTCGGGGAAAGATTATTAATGATAATATAGTGCCACTTATCTTTCAAAACTTTCTGGTTCTTCGGAATTTGGGGTGTTATTTGTAGAGTCTTGGGTTCATCCGTTTGGGTGGCCGATGTGACATAAGCTACACTCTTCTTCGAAATCTTTCTGGAAGTGGGTTTAGATATCGTCTCATTTAAGTCACAAATCCGTTTGTTGATATGGTCGATATTTGAAGATAGCTTATTTAAACCCGTTTTTATCTCTGACGCGCTTGAGTCATGAATCTGAACCTTAATTGTGTCATCAGAACTGTTAAAAAAGATGGATGAAATATTAAAGATGTCTTGTTCCATCTGTCTGAATGATTTTAAAATCACATCTGGTTTAAACAGATCACAAATTTTATGGAATTCATCAATTTTTTTCGTGAGGTGATCTAGTTTTTTCTCATTTTCGACCAGCATGTCATAGGTTTCATTAAAAATAGGCAAGGTATTTGTAATTTTCTTAGTTGTATCTATTAAGGTTTCAAGGTTCTCAAGGGGTAGCTGATTTTTGGTTAAATTAGTTATTTTTTCATTAAGGTACTTCAAATTCGGCGAATCACAAAGCGTGCAAAAAAATCTCAAATGATGAGATTTTTGAACCAACAAAATTTTCGTGGTGGATTTATCTAAACCTGTACATTTCATGCAGAAATTTCGACGACATTCACCACTGCACCTCAATTTGTTGTATTTATCTTTTTCTGCAAATTCCGTGTAGCAGTTATCGCATTTGTAAGCCATGATCGATCAACAATTTGCAATAATTTAAGTGGGTCAAGAAAGAACAAAAAAAAAAAAACAATAACAATACAGTGTACACTTATTAACAAACACAAAGTAGGACACCGTGCTCCAAAAACAAAACAAACATTTCAGTAATAGCCGGCCTTCCACAACACAAGATACACACAACCGTACAGCACGACGAATAACTACCGACTCCAGTTTATCTAGACAACACCAATTATTATTTTTTAACAAATATAATTCATACTTGTTCTTCTTCTTAAGGTGCCTAATCTAATTAGTGGATGTTGGCGACAATTCTGGCAAACTGCTCTCGATCTTGTATGGCTCTAAAGAGTGCATGGGCATTGAAGTTTGTCCAATCCCTGATGTTTTTAAGCCATGAGTGTTTTTTTCTTCCGATGCCCCGTTTTCCTTCCATTATAAGCTTTAAGAACTGGTACTTGGAATTTCGAAATATATGTCCCAGATAAGCAGTTTTTCTTTTTTTTATTATTGGCAACAACTCTCTTTCTCTGCCCATTCGATTTAATACTTTGTAACCTCTTTTTTCCGGAAGGTGTTAAATGCTCGATTTGAGAGGTTAGCTTATGCGAACGGCACTCAGTGGGTTGGAGGAGAGCGAGCGTGGATTCGATCGAGCTAGATGATAAATTATTGAAAAGGTAAAAAGGAATATATTTAAGAATATAATAAAAGTTAAAAGGGACAAAAGAGAGTAAAAGAAAGAGATGAAAGAGAAAGGAAAATGGGCGCCACTTATGTTTTTTATCCTTAGGATGGGGAAATATAAGAAACCCAGATAAACTAAGAAAGATATAAGAGATATAAGATAAGATAAGGTAAAATTAGATAACCCGGCAGATTGTTCTTGCTAAAATTTAAATTACACACTTTTATTTAAGAAACAAAAAGAAAAATTATACTTACACTTTCCTTTTACTTATCCTTATGGTTATAAATCAAATTTGTAAGATAAAGATATATTTAAAAAACAAAATCTAGTACTTTAATAAAATATAGATTATAGAAACTGAAAATATTGATCAGAGTAACAGGCTCTTAACAATAACAGTATTTATTATCAGCTGTAATGATAAATGAGACACAACAAAAATAAAATAAAAAATATAAAATACATCTCTGTACGGTATTACTAAACACATTTGTGTTTAGTTCAAAAACATAACTATTAATACACATAAAATAAAAGCTAGGTACCTATATTGTTTTGTTATTTTTGTGTACTCTGATAAGCGAAAAGTGAAAGAGATAAAATTTAGATGAAAAAGTTATAAAAAAAATCACCTTTTTCTTTTATATTAACAATCACATCCCAGTTACTTTCATTACGACACTGCACTTTTTTATGGATGATACGGTTAATACAATTAAGATAAGATGTTCCAGAGAAATAAATGGTACTCTCCTACTCGATAAAAAATTGTAAAAACTTACGTTAGCTTCTAAATGTTTCTGAGATACTTTGGGTAGCATATGGCTTCATTTTCTCGGTAAATGATCTAAACGGTAAGATAAAATCTAGACCCATTCTTGTCTAGATTTGGAGGGTATTTAGAGAAAAAACCATAAACTTACTCTTCATAGCTGGTGAACGAAGAAATACTATAATACCGGCTAATTTGCCGCCATTATTACACGATATATGAAGGAATCTTAAAGATAGCACTGTCTGGAAATCTTCAGATAAACCTTCAGGTACGATAAACGATAATAGGCACTAGAAACACTTAATTGCTGGTAATTTTTAAGATAAAATAATAGAAAAGCGGGAACTTGAAACTGAGGGGTCGCGCGAAAGATCTTAATCGCGTCAAGACTACACCCAGAATAATTGCCGTTAGAACTCAAAGCCCGCGTCCAAGCATCCCCAGCTTAGCATCGCGTGATCTTAAACATGAGACCTGATTGGTCGATCAAAAAAATCAATAACTTTGTACCGAGACGACGGTTATTTTCGAAAGTACTGGAAACTTCGAGAATAAATTAGGACGTCACGAATACAGAATCGGCTTAGGTAAAGAGAAATTGTTAAAAAAAGAAATTGAATTAATCGGGGTTTTTAAAAACGCTACAACTTCAACATTTGCTGTGTGATCTGTCCAGGAAATTTTAAGTAATTTTCTAAATACCCACATTTCAAAAGCCTCCAATCGCTTCATCACGTTGATTTAGCATCTTGGTATTTGTTTCGATGATACCAAAATTTAATTTTTATATTAAATGTTTTATAGAAAATTGAAAATCTTTGTTTGATAATTTTTTTAATCTCGTACCTACACGTTTTCCTATTTGATTTGATATAAATTAAAAGATTCCTAGTTTTCTCACATAAAAGTTATTAAAATAAAACTCATATAAGATTATATCGGAAGTGTACACTTAAAGCCTACACCCGCATTTCGATTTGATGATAAGAGTTTTAATTTGCAAAAAAATCTACTTTTTCAAAACTTTTTTCGTTAAAAGTTCAAAAATTTTGTAAGCGTCCCAAATTGATGGGCTGGAGCTGACCACGTCGCACCGGCAGGCTAGTCCGGACCTGGTATTATTGAATCTTTTTCCTCAAGTTTCTTAAATTTCTCCTGCTAGGCGTTAAGTTAAGTGGCGCCCATAATTAAATTAACATCTTTCTTTTATTTTTCTACTTTGATTAATTAGCTTGAGGAACCACTCGACTTGCTCTCCAACAAATAACTAAATGCCCGTTCGGATTACTTAGACAAAATGCCGAGCGCCCAAGATCTAGAAAATGCATTGGTTAAAACATATTACTGTAACAATGCAGCTTCTCTGCTTTAAAGAAAGTACAAACTTGAAAAATTAAAAACTTAAAACTGATTTCTTAAGAAAACAAATTAAGCTAAGAGTAAATGGTTTCATTTCTACAAAAACTTTAAATTTGCTTCTTGTCCAGGGGTGACAAAGATTTGTTCAAAAACACTACTTACTTGGCCAAACCTAACTGAGTTGACGATGCGCACTAGCCTGAACAAAAAATTTTTCAAAAGTTGTCGAGGTATTCGCTTTGTGACTTCAGTATAGTGAGATAATACACTCTTAATAAGGTGTTAATAATGGATTCGAAATTAAACAAAATATACAAGCTCGTAAAAGTGTATATTCGGTATTTAAAATTTACCTTATAACTAGAATATAAATATTAAGAGATTTGGGCGTAGAGTACGTTTGGGTGTTCGAAATAGATACTGAATATTAGGTTTATAAAGAACTTTGGAAAAAACAAAAGAAAACTAAATTTAAATCGATACTATATGATGAGGATATGAGGTAAAAATTATTTAACAGTAGTTAAAGTTTACCGACAAATTTGCAAATAACAACAATTTATTGCCGGAGCGAGGAGTAGCCTCGCGGAGGCTAACACCCAGCAGCTTGCACCGCTTGTCTGCACAATAACTAGAAAACTGCTTACTCAAATTCAATGAAATTTCCTAGAATTGTTTTTACTGATTAAAGGATAAACTGATTAAATTTTAAAAGATATCGATCAAGGATTTGTGGACTTATCAGTCATAAGTCAAAAATAAACTTTTGCTGAAATCTGGCTTAAAGAAGGTCAGAACTTATTAAGATAAGGCATACTGACTAAGACTAAGGCCAAGAAGAACCAGTATAAACTAGATGACGCTAAGGTCAGAACTCATTTAGATATAAAGAGTCAAGCTTGAACATACAAATCTCCATTTTTTGTGAATAACTCTCCTCAGTTCCTACCTTCATCATCTGTTCTTATACCTTTCGATTCTTCTAAGTGTTTAGAAGCCATTCAATAGCTGATTGTAAGTAGATACCTAATACCTATTACCATAGTAAATATATGGCAGTTTACTAACGATTTATTTTTATTAAAGTGAAACTTTTATTAGATCGTTTTAACTGCATGTTGCATGTCGGTCGAACGCCGAGTAGCACATCTGCTAATGAAAACAATCTTACTATTCGTATTAATACGAACTTCGACTGCGTAAGTATCTACGACATGTAACGTCGACGGTTATATTTTACCTATTCGTATTAATACGAACTTCGACTGCGTAAGTATCTACGACATGTAACGTTTTAAAAATATTACAGTCGTAAATAATAATTTTTGAAACTGAAAATATGGAACTTGAGCAATTAATTATGTAACATATTGTAATGGTTACACTTCTTTTGGCTCCGGCTTTCGGGTATGGGTTCCTTCTTCTTGTTAATTGATGATTCAACTCAAATTAATTTTTATTTAATTCAATATTTTATTATTAACTTTAAATTACAAATGACAAATTCAAATTATATCAATCAAATTCAAAAATCAATAATCTAAAAATCATCCCCGTTTCCATAACATTTTCCTATTTATATCCATTCTAAAACAATAGTCACTGGTCTATGTCGTCACACTTTACAGTAAGATATTTTATTTACATAATAGACACAGTGATACCATAACAAATCCCCACAATTAAAAAAAATTAAAATTTTCTCCAAAGACATACTTTAATTTTTTTAAATTTACTTTTAATTTTAAAGTGAAACTTTTATTAGATCGTTTTAAGTGCATGTTGCATGTCGCATGTCGGTCGAACGCCGAGTAGGTATAAAGTATAAAGTAGGCGGCACCTATAGTTTAATACAAAAATGTACGGGAGTCAGCAGATCTGCTAATGAAACAATCCTACTATTCGTATTAATACGAACTTCGACTGCGTAACTATCTACGACATGTAACGTCGACGGCTATATTTTATCTATTCGTATTAATACGAACTTCGGCTGCGTAAGTATCTACGACATGTAACGTTTTAAAAATATTACAGTCGTAAATAATAATTTTTGAAACTGAAAATATGGAACTTAAGCAATAAATTATGTAACATATATTAAATAAAATCTTTTAAAATTAATCAAAACACTTTCATTTTTAAACAAATAAACTTTGTAATTATCCTACCCTTGTTATATATATTCATTTCATTCTTTTGTCGATTTACTGAAGTTTTCACTTCTATCGTGTGTGAATCGCACACACACCTTTTGATTTTGATTTCGATTTTGATTTCGACTTCGATTTCGATTTCGATTTTGATTTTGATTTGATAAAGCGATTTTTATACCCTTAATGGAATATGATTTAAAAAATTTTTAGTTAAATGTCTATAGTGTAAAAAAAAGTTTCACTTTTACAGTGGTTTCATAAAACCACACAATGCTTTTTTTTAGATTAAACTAAAGCTCCACTTTGGTCTTAATAGTTAGTTTGGTGACTAATCAACATGTTTAAAAAAGAATTAACTTAAAACTCGTCCAACTTGCTGAGATACAAGCAATTTCTGGACCAACTCCAGAAATAGGCTATTCAGACTCATTTTTACAACTTTTACAAAACTTGGCATCAGGCTCATTTACTTTTGATGACCATTCTCTATTGTCAACAAGAAGTTCTGCAATAATATCGTTAAGAGAACTAGAAAACTTTTTAGCGGCTGTAGAACTTTATCCAATGAACGTGCAGGTTAGAGAGAGTACCTAACGAGCGTTATCATGATAGTTTAGGGAGACCAGTTGGAAACATTGCTTCCGAGAATAATCCTGATATTGCGCCTACATTTAACGATGATGCTTTAGTAGGTATATAAAATCCAATTTGGCTAAAACTCTTCTGTTTGTTTCACAACCAAATACAATTATCTTACTTTTGAAGCAGTTTATGAAGAGGAAATTTTCACCTTTGGTTGTTTTTGGAGCACAGGTCTTCACAAATTGTTGAACCTCTTTTTTATTGGAAGGAAGTCGACTAGGCATCATTTTTAGACGATGATTGTATATATTTTTTCTTATGTAACTGACATCAATCGTAGTAATTGTTTCAGGCAAATTAGCTGCAAGCTCTTGGCGTATAATTTTTGCCAGATTTCAGTAATATTCTCTTCGGCTTTCCTTTACAAGAGTTAGAAACAATTTTTCGATCTATCTTCTGACGATTTGGTTCATGATTATGTTGTAAGGTACTTCTAAAGATTGTAAAATGTGAACGAATAGTAAACAACTTTGCACTACAATTTGTTTTATTACACCTCCAGAACACTACCTCGCTTTTTAAAGCTTTCACTTTATAAAAAATAAAATTTTCGAAAACCAGTAAAGGTTTGCCGCGACTACTTTCTATTAAACATGTTATTTTGCCAAAATTTCAATTGTGACTGAAAATCAAATACTCCTGTACTTTTAATAAAACCTACATAATTGCCTTGTAATGATATAATTATTCTCTATTTCAAATAACCATTTCGGTATTAGTGAGGAAAATACCTGTGCGATTATGACATACTCTTCCAAATGCAGGTAAAAACTTATTTTGGTGAGGAAATTACACCCGCCGTGATGGGAGGACCCCCTTTTCAGAGCTGTGCTGTTTTGCTCCAACAACTTCTAATTTCTTTTCGATTAATTTTATAAAAGTTTCTCGTATGATACACCTCGATCAGTCCTTGAAGCTTTATTAAAATGTAATCACACTTCTATAAAATATAATCTTATAAGAATCCCGGGCGCACTGACAGATGGTAAGCACCAACTTGTTCTGATCTATTTTTTTTTACCTCAAGTGTTGAATTTTTCATAGAATTTTGTAATTTTATTCAAATTATTCCATCTTCTTTAAAAGAATTTGAACAAATACTCCCTAGATCTGTATATCTGGCCTTGCGCTTCCATTATCGTTCCTATTCGTTCTCCTCCGTCCACATTCCACCGTCTCTAACGGCCTTCCTGGACGTCCTCAGTGTGCCGTCGAAAGCGTCGCGATGCAGCCGTCAGCGGCGGGGACGGCGCGAGCGTGGTTACTTTCGGCACTCGTGGTGCACGCCGCCGTGGCGGGTAACCCCGATGCCAAACGCCTCTACGATGACCTCCTCTCTAACTACAACAAGCTCGTAAGGCCTGTCGTTAACACCTCTGATGTTCTACGAGTATGCATCAAACTCAAGCTGAGTCAGCTTATTGATGTGGTAAGCTTTTAGAGATTGGAATTTTATTACGGATTTTTAGAAGTTTAAAGTAGGAAAGTTAATAAAGTTAAATTTATTCAGAAAAAAAAAAACGCATTTAAATTTACTTTAACTTTTGGTTTACGTAACGCTATATAAATGGGTAGAGTTATAAGTTGCGTTGTTTCGAAAAGTTTTATTAAATTGTGTTAAAAATGTAATGTTTGTATCTATTAGTTCAAAGTTGAAAAAAACAGACATGGACATGGATTTTTACTAAAACTTATGAAATTTGAAGTAAATTGTAAATAAATTCTTGTATGTAAGTACTTAATAAAACAGCAAAAACAAGTGTTACATAACTTTTACTACAACAAATATTTACATAGCTTTCTTTGTTTCTCTCTGGTGGTTTTATAAAACTTCTTTTATCATAGATTCATCCACTATTTATCTTCATAATTTTATTTGTCTTTATCTCTTTGTTATGTTTTATGTTCTTCTTTATACTTTTTCTGCTGAATTTTCTTCTGATATCTTCATTCTGTTAACACCTCTGATGTTCTACGAGTTTGCATCAAACTCAAGCTGTCAGCTTATTGATGTGGTAAGCTT
Organism: Altica lythri; assembly: GCA_964028335.1. Lineage (NCBI taxonomy): Eukaryota > Metazoa > Arthropoda > Insecta > Coleoptera > Chrysomelidae > Altica > Altica lythri. Next base: position 60,955,682 of record OZ034805.1, on the reverse strand, counting down.
TTAGAGATTGGAATTTAATTTCGAATTTTTAGAAGTTTAAAGTAGGAAAGTTAATAAAGTTAAATTTATTCAGAAAAAAAAACGCATTTAAATTTACTTTAACTTTTGGTTTACGTAATCTTCTATACTTATAATAAATCTGTAGAGAGGTCAATTCTGTACATGAAATATATTTCCAAAATAACTATCAGGGCGTGATTAGGGATCGATACTGATGCCAAAAATGAAATCAGTAAAATTTTTGTCTGTCTGTCTGTCTGTCTGTCTGTCTGTCTGTCTGTCTGTCTGTCTGTCTGTATAACCGTTATAGAAACAAAAACTACTCGACGGATTTTAACGAAACTTGGTACAATTATTTTTCATACTCCTGAGCTGGTTATAGGATACTTTACATCACGCTACAATCAATAGGAGCAGAGCAGTGAAGGGAAATGTTGGGAAAACCACTTTTACGGTGTGGGGGGAGAAAATTTTATACAACCATCTATACGTCACGCGAACGACGTCACGGGTACATCGAAATAGAACCCAAAAATGTGGTTAGATTTTTTGTTGTACGTCTGTCTGTCTGTCTATATTTATGTTTGTGCGCGCATCACATGAAAACTACTGATCCGATTTGAATGCGGTTTCCACATATGTATTTGTCTTCTTTTAACTTAACATCTGGTGTATAAAAATTTATTTCTTCGCCACCTCTTTTACGGTGTGGAGGGGAGAAATTTTAATACAACAATCTATACATCACGCGGACGACGTCACGGGTACATAGATATAGAACCCAAAAATGTGGTTAGATTTTTTTGTACGTCTGTCTGTCTATCTATATGTTTGTGCGCGTATCACATGAAAACTACTGATCCGATTCGAATGCGGTTTTCACAGATGTATTTGTCTTCTTTCAACATAACATCTGGTGTATAAAAATGTCTCTCCTCCCACCCCTTTAACGGGGTGAGTAAAGAAATTTTTAAACAACAATCAACACGCCACGCGAACGACGTCGCAGGTACACCTAGTACTATATAAATGGGTAGAGTTATAAGTTGCGTTGTTTCGAAAAGTTTTATTAAATTTTATTAAAAATGTAATGTTTAGTATCTATTAGTTCAAATTGAAAAAGATAATGAACATGGAATTTTACTATAACTTATGAAATTTGAAGTATGTAAACAAATTCTTGTACTTAATATAACAGCAAAAACAAGTGTTACATAACTTTTAATACAACAAATATTTACATAGCTTTCTTTACTTAGGCTTTTCAGTTGTTTCTCTATCTGGTGGTTTTATAAAACTTCCTTTAGCATAGATTCATCCACTATTTATCTTCATAATTGTATTCGTCTTTCTCTCTTTGTTATGTTTTATGTTCTTCTTTATACTTTACATAACTTTTAATACAACAAATATTTACACAGCTTTCTTTATTTAGGTTTTTCAGTTGTTTCTCTTTCTGGTGGTTTTATAAAACTTTCTTTAGCATAGATTCATTCACTATTTATCTTCATAATTTTATTCGTCTTTCTCTCTTTGTTATGTTTTATGTTCTTCTTTATACTTTCTATGCTATTTTATTCTCTGCTGAATTTTCTTCTGATATCCTTATTCTGTTAACCCCTCTGATGTTCTACGAGTATGCATCAAATCGAACCACGCACGCCGAGTTATCATGTTATCAAGCTCAAAGTGACATTGCCTTTTTAACAACGGTCGAAAAATGAGCCTCAAACAAAGAGCCAATATTAAGTTCTGTTTTAAACTTGGTAAAACATTTACCCAAACACATTAACTGTTAAAACAACTTTATGGTGATGATTGTTTATCTCGTAGCCCAGTCCACGTGTGGTTTACATGGTACGTAAGTCGCTAGAAAACGACAAAAATGTTGGATTGCCGAAATTGGTGATTACGCCAGAAACTGTCGAAAAAGTGCATCTGTTTATTAAAAATGAGCCAAAGTCTTCATTGAGATACATAAAAATGAAATTAAATATCTCTAAAAATTCGACCTATTGGATTTTGATGGCATGAGAATGGTATATTTGTGGTTCGAATTCAACATTCAAGATACATCATTAAAGAGCCCAAGAAGGATAAAAACTTTCCGTACAACACTGTGACTGGTGACGTAACCAAGTGTCAACTTCCACATGGAAGCACCAAAGCGAGCCTAATCCGAAAAAAAAGCCGTTTGGAAAAGTAAAAAGTGAAGACAATGTTGATTTGTTTCTACAATTCATAGGGAATTATTCACAAAGAATTCGTTCTAGTAGGCCAAACGGTTAATGCTGTGTAATATCTTGATGTTATGAGGCGTTTGCTCTCGCTGGCGCTTGTTGCACGAAAATAAACCATCATCCATCGACACATGTGTCCAATTTTTTGTCCCATATTCTCCAGCTATGACACCGTATGACATTTTTTCTGTTCGGTACAATACATTTGTCCATGAAGGGACAGCTGTATGCCGACGTAGAGGCCATCCAAAAGGCGTTGACGACAATTTTAAAGAACATCCCGATCAATAAGCTGAAATCATCAATAGAAAAACGTGAAGACCGTGTAAATCGTTGTATTAACTCTGAAAGGGACTTGAATAAAATAAATTCCATTTTCCAAAAAAAAGTTGTGAACTATCGTCAATTCTGGGGATGATAATATTGTTAACAAAATGAATATCGGGTACGAAGTGTAGATTTAAAAACAGTTATTACCTGATAATTTCATCACCTCTGTCAGTTTTTAGCTATAAATATTAAACCGACAAAACTTTTGGTTTATAAAAATATTATGGCACGCTTAATTAACCATAATTATTTTAAAAGTTTTGGTGTTGTTTGGAGAAGTTGGAGCAATTTAAACGTATTAAAAAATAATATTGTATAATGCATATTTAATGCTATGCTCAAATCAGGATAAAATTCAGTTAGAGAAAGTAAATATTTGGATATCTAATAGAATAGAGCTTTCGCGTAAATGGAAAGCTTTACTAACACAGCTGATCAAATATAGGTACATAAGAAATTATGTAGCACAAGTTTCTTTCGATAAATTCTGAATGATAGTTATTTTTTATTATTAGAAAGTTTTTTTATTTTCGCCGTGTTCTTTGTCTCTTTGTCCTTCTCTTTGTCATTCCGTGGAATTTTGTAATCCAATTTAAACCTATTTCCTGACTTGTTGAAAAACTGTCACTAATTCCTGTACCACTGCACCTCCACGTGATGACGGTGGGCAACAGCTCCGTTGGTAGAGTTCTTGGTTAACGGCGGTGCCATCATAGCGGTACAAGTAGTAATTTTTTTACGATAAAAAGATTTTGAATCTCAAAATCAGCGTCTGATCAGAGTGTGATAGCAGGCTTACAGAAGCCGTCATCAAACGACTGCAGCTCTACATTAGAGAGTAACTTAGCCACTGTAGTGTTTAATTTCATAAGAAACTGCTTTTCCATATGAAACAAAAGCCCTCATTGGTTTTTTCACATTTATGGACAATTTAAAGTGACCGAAGGCCATTATCTGCTAAATTAAAATCAATTTATGAAGGTGATTTGGATATTAAAATTACGAATTGGAATGCAAGTGGATATGTAATGGAATGGTGATACAATGGGCGAAGACCTAAAGAAAGGACGATTTGATATTTACGTGATCGATTATATGGTCTACACGTAGAAATTCAGAAAACTGAAATTTTTGCGTGACGTTTCACCAGTAGGTTCTAGAAAATTCAAAAACAAGTACGCCAACGTTGATTCAGTAGTGAAATTTAAGAATATAGTGGTTGTTGATGAAATGGTTGCTTGCGAACCAATTGATGATGAAGATGAAATGCAAAATGAAGATGAAGATAAAGATTATTTACCGGATGGTCAGCAAACAGCTTCTGAAACCTTCAGGCAAAAATAACTGAATGATCTCGTAAGAGATTTAGGTTTATCTAAAGACCGAACTGAATATCTAGCTGGACATTGAAGAAGAAAAATTAATTGTCTAAAAATCCCAAGCTTTTGCTTATGGTGATAGGAATGATGAAAAGAACTAATTGAAATACTGTTCAGATGTGAAAGGCTTCATAAATGAATAAAGGACATTTTTTTCTATACCTACCATTCCACAAACATATGTCCCTATGTGAAAAGAACAATGGCCTTTGATGACAAACTTTATCCAGGCAGTAAACTCGTATACGAACAAATTTGATTGATCTTTCTAAATATTTAATACCATCACTTTATATTAAGCTTTCTTTTGTGAAGCAAATATTAAAGCGCAAGACAAAGATAGCGGTTGGTTTCGGTATTGGAGAAAAATTTCCTGCGAAGCGATGTCAAGTTAAAAGATTTGGGAGTTTATTTAAAGACGGAAATTTTATCAGACAAATAAATGACACTAAGGAAGTACATTGGAAAAGTTTTAGAAATGTTTCTCAGAATTTTTTGGGAACTAGTAAACAATTACGAGGAATTGGCTGAAAAGTTATTGGAAAACTACGAAAAATTGAATTGTGAATCTCAAATTTCGTTTTTTAAACTACTTTCCACAAAACCTTTGCCATAAAACTGAACAAAGCAAAGTTGGATCTTCTGTCTGCAGTGTTGCAAGTCTTCGTTAAATAAAGTAATTTTTTGACTAATTTCCCTCACTCCTGAGATTAAGGTAAAGTTAGGTTTTTTCCATTTTTGTAGGAAAACACTTTTTTGTGACATCTACTGGTACTTCTTTTATTTTTGATTATTTCCTTCGATTCAAATAAACCAATAGAATGTTATAATTTTTTGAAATTGGACCAATCAGAATCAAATATCAGCGACTATTGCACTAGAACAATATCAGCGACTATTTCTCTAGAGAAATAGTCACGTCAAATATAAATGTCAAATATTTGTCAGTTTAACAACGGCTCAGGAAATAATCTTGCTAAATATAACACGACCTTGATTAATAGTCTGCTATTTTTGTTGCTAAATTTCCCGAAAATTTTACAATTTGTTTCGACATAATTTTACATTAATAATCAAAGATTAAAGCCCTCGAGCTAAAGCTCTCGGGCTTTAATCAGATTATTAATGTCAAATTATGTCTCAATGAATTGATACTAAAATCTTCTCGAAATCTAGATACCACAAAAATAGCCGACTAGAATCAAGGTCTTGTTATATTACCCTTAACTATTTTTAACGGTGTTTTGCAATATATTCTAAAATTGAAAGGTTAACGAGATAAGTCGACAGTTTTGATTCAGTGCAACAAGATATATAAAAATAGGGTTATTGCAAATTAGGAGGAACAAAAAGCTAAATTAACTTCTGCGCTTTTTTTGCAGTTTAATCAAAAGTTTGAGAGTGAACGAGTCAAATTCAAATGTTAAGATCACTTTTTTTCTGTACCCATATTTTTATTACTGTTATAACAACGGTGTTTTCTATAGGTTTATTTTCAAACAATTAGCTTCAGAAATCTTCTCCTCTTGATTTAATCTGAAACATAAAATTTGAGAATCGAGGTTATATTAAAATCGCTTGTAGCTACAGCGATTTTTTAATATAAACTGACTTGAAATATCGAAGCAATTTACAAAACTGGATGAACATTCTCCAATTCCGCCTTGTAATTTTGTATCAGAGAGAATTAAATATTAATTGAATATGATTTATAACTCTCTGTTTTTAAGCTTTTATTGAATACTAGCTGTACCCAGCGCGCGTTGCTACGCCAGCAACTAAAATAAATTTAAGAAAAATAAAAGAGAAGAAGAGATAGAGAAGGAAAGAAAGTTTATAGTTTTGTTTTACTTATCGCACCAAAAATATATTTTTCGAACTTATATTTATACGAATTCGTGTAGATATCTATTAATCAGTATTGAATTTGATACATGGAAGCGCCATCTGGTGGTAACTTCCATTAGGTAATACGAATATCATATTCATCTTACCCGTTAAAAACACATCATCATACTGATTTTCCTGACCCTGACAATAGGTTGAACGGGACAGAAGTTGCTAGTCTGCAGCTCCACCTGGTGGCGAGTGGCATCAATGAGCATATCATACAAACGTTCTCCGTGGAAAAATACATATACATACCAATTTTCATAACAATCGGTTGAACGGGACAGAAGTTGCTACTCTGCAGTGCCACCTGGTGGCGAGTGGCATCAATGAGCATATCATATAAACCTTTTCCGTGGAAAAATACATATACATACCAATTTTCATGACAATCGGTTGAACGGGACAGAAGTTGCTAGTCTGCAGCGCCACCTGGTGGCGAGTGGCATCAGTGAGCATATCATACAAATCTTTTCCATGGAAAAATACATATACATACCAATTTTCATGACAATCGGTTAAACGGGACAGAAGTTGCTAGTCTGCAGCGCCACCTGGTGGCGAGTGGCATCAATGAGCATACCATACAAACCTTCTCCGTGGAAAAATACACATACATACCAATTTTCATAATAATCGGTCCAGTAGTTTTTGAGTTCATTGAGTACATACAGACATACAGACAAACATTCATTTTTATATATATAGATTCATAGATGAAAATGAATTTTGCATAAGCAATTTTTTTATTTCTGACAAGTTGTAATAACTATCATAAATTTTATTTGATGGCTCATAGAAAAACCGTAACAGCTCCTAATATAAAATTGAGAGAATATTTCTGTCGGTTTATAGGTTGTATTCACTTTTTTTTCTTTTTATAGTAACATTAAATTGGCTAATAGAAAGAATAATTCTTTTAAAAATTTTGACACTTTGTAAAATATAGAGTTGTATTCAGTTGTAGGTAGAAATAATAATTCCAAGAATGTATTTAAACTCAAACAGAAAAAAATAAGAAACCTTAAGTAAGAAATTTGTTTCAAAACTACCAATAAATCTGTTTTTAATAATTTCAACTGATTATTAAGTATAGTACTGTTATATTTTTCCTTCGAGGATTCGGAATAAGTGATAAACAGCAGAAAAACCTAACAATTTATTAATAAACACAATTAACTAACAATTTCTTAAAATTCTCTCCGTCCAAAGCGGTCCCTTATATGAAATTAATTCCTTCTAGAAGTATCTCCAAAGTTACAACGAAAAACAACGTTCTAGAATATAATGTTCTAGCAGCCACTCGAATAATTCCAGACTCACATCACTGTCTGGGCGACAGGTCAGGACCGGCTGGTAACAGTACATTCACAATTATAGTAACTGGCTTATGGAGAATTTAAGAGTATCCGCTAATAAAGTCGAAAGAATAAAGGGATTTCCCTATTCAGGTAACCAGTGGAAAGGGTCTGCTTAAGAAATTTTATATTTTCTTTGTATTAACTTGACATATTTATTTTAAATAAATATCTAGATAATTAAGGAAAAACAAGTATAGAACCTTTAATGAAGAAAAGTTTTTTTCATGAAACTAATAATAAAGAAATTTCCCATTTCCCAAATACGGACGTCACGAAGTGCACACATTTTAATCCTTATTCCTCTTTTCAGAACTAGGACCAATAATCCGACGCTCGAAATCCGCACAAAAATTATTTTTACCTGTATCTCTTATCTCTTACCTCTTTATCAGTATAAAATTTCTTTTCAAAAGATTTTTTTAGTCTGCAAACAAAAAAAAAATGAGCAATTCGTAGCTTAATTCACTGCAAATAGTCCACTTGGCTGATTGTTATTTTGATTGGACTCTGGAGTGTAGTGATGGAACCTAATTTCATCCATTGTAATATATCGTGTCGAAAAAATTCGTCTTTATTGCAATTGAATAGTGCTAAACATTGCTCCAAATCATCAACACGTTTTTGAATTTGCATCATTTTCGATACTCATTTTGCCACGTTTAAATTTAGCAAACCACTCCACAACAGTTGATTGTTTTGGTGGAGAATCCGAATAATGTTTATCAAGCCAAGCCTTTGCTTTAACAGTATTTCCTCTACCAAAAAGCAATATTCTGTTTTAGCCATTTTTTCAAAATAACAAAACTAATTATCCGATAGCTGTCAAATTTGTTTACGTTTCTTTTGAAGGTTGGTACTATACCTCGAGGCCCAATTGTCTGTCAGTGACGTCATTGTGACGTAAATACAAGTGGAACCAATGCGAGGTTTGTATGAATGCTAGTTGCCATGTTTAACTAAGAAAGACTTGCTATCTTTGTCTTATTAACGCGCAATAAAAAGAGATACTAAGAAAAATGACAAGTGGCACTAGCGCACTTAATAATGTTCTCCAGTATTAACATTTTTTTTCTTAAAAGTATCTCTTTCTATAAGTTAAACATAGCAACTACCATTTATTCGAACCTCGCATTGGTTCCACTTGCATTTACGTCACAATATTTTATCTAGGATAATCAAATAAAAAATAATTAAAAGAAAGCAATTTATTTTCAATTCATTTATAAGATACTAACAAAACTAATGCTGTCATAGTAACACCATGGCAACGCGAATGCTAAGGATATTTGATTATATGAAGGTGTGTTAAAAACAGTGCGAAAAAGTAAATCCCATTTAAAATACATTGTTACTTCACGCACACTTTCAATCCTTCACGCACTGCTGTCTATAATGACAGTTTTCACGAACTAAAAATTGATACATAATATGAGGTAGAGTAGATAATAGTTATTTATGATATGAGTGTTAAAAGTGACACTTTTAACACAAATACCTACCATACAATGTTTTTTTGTACAACTGCCATATTTTGATAATGAAATGGGCGAATTTGCAATGACAATAAAGTGAACCGTGTTAAAAGTAAACTAAACCGTGTTAAAAGTAAAATGAAGCGTGTTAAAAGTATTTTTAACACGCTGCCATGTAAACAATCAATTTTAACATTGTTGGCTATCATTAAAAGTGTCACTTTTAATGACAGTTGTACAAAAAAATATTTTCAAACACACATAATTTGTTTTCATACGCAAACGTTTTAAATTTATAACTCAAAACTAACAATAAAATAAATATTACTTTTACTAACTACATTCAAATATTTAATCAATAAATTGTAAAAAACCTACGCAATATATACCATATTTCATATTTTTTAAAAATGATCTAAAAATAGTATATTGTAATACAAGTGTTACAATGACAGAGGTTTCGTAGTACGAGTACTACAAACCGTCATTGTAATTCGAGTGTTACATATTATTTTTTATAATGAATAAAAGTATAAAAAAAATAAAACGAGAGTTTTTCGAAATATTTATTTATGATGGCAATCTTGACAGTTTTGACACTTGTCAGTTTTAATGATTTTAAATTAGAATGTTTGTCAAATTTGTATAAAATATTCCGAATTTAGCAATAACGCTGATAATGTAGTTAATAATTTACTACAACATACTTTTTGATTTACTACCTGAACTCTTTCGTTGAAAATCAGTGCAGTGCAACCAATTGTGTAAAACAAAAAGTTACCAAAAACAGTGTTACAATGAATCTATTTCGTTACTGTTTTTAGTGTCGAAATAGAAACATTGTGAACGTGAATTATAAAAAATCAAATTGTAACATATAGCCTATAGGAATTTCACGTTGTAATAAATATCTTCGCTTGCTTCGAAAAAATCTAATATTTCGCTTATATATATATATATATATATATATATATATATATATATATATATATATTTATCCTTGTGCTGTTCTTTCCATTAGAAAGGATTTATAAAAACAATTTAACTTTCGATGTTTTGAAACATGAGCATTAAGAAATAATGGAATGTTTTTTTTTCTGATAAATCACTGGATTGATTATCGATCCAACGTTGAAAATAAGTAGGTAAGCATATTTCATAAAATTTAATTATAATGTGAGTATCTTTCTATTATCCTTTTTGCGTTCTTTTGACCTAAAGTCATTTGAAATATGATGCAACCCGAAATTCAACAAAATATCAGCGAAGAGGGAATTTTCGATTCACAATGTCTTCTTAACGTTTGACAGTGAAATATCGTCTGAAAAATGACCCCGTTACCCGAATACATTAGCAAAGGCAATTATTACATTCTGTTCCTAACAGAACCTAGATAGATATAATGTATGAAAAATGAGAATATATGAGTAAGTCTATTTTAATGGGTTTGTGGAGTTTTTAGGATACGATTCTGTTTTTTGTTAGTTTTATAATCCAAATAATCATGAATATGTTGTTTAAGGCAGCAGTTACTTTTAAGTAAATATAAATAACTATGATAAAACAAACACCACAACTGAAGTAATATCTCAAAAATTATAAATTGTAAAAAGTCTTTTTGGAATTTATTTCAACAAATATAATATTTTAGTATATGTATGACGAATTGAATATTTGTTCGTCTTCACCACAGATTAATGTCATCACCAACTTTGGCGCGGGCTCTCGAGAAGTACGAACTGTACAACTAAAAGAAGCAATTCTCGAGTTATTTGCGAAGGAACCTGAAACGAATAGGTACTCAAAAAATTGCTAACCTATTAAAAATCACGTGACTGTATTTAAAAATCTGCAACTGTATCCGTTTCGTATTCAAAGTATGTAAGCTCTACTAACTAGAGACTTTTTTCCTAATCTTTTAAATGCTGTTTTGTTTACTGGCGAGGGTACTTTTGGACGACAGTGTTACCACATTTCCAAGACAAAAACTAACAAGCTGAGGAAATCCCACATTTTAAAACTTATTTTAACGATCATTTTATTATCTCCTACAACGACTAACAGGAGACTCTTCCTTAATATCCTACAGAAAAAGTATCTGTTTTTTTTAAACAAATTCCTTTAGAACTAAAACAACAGTTATGGTTTATTCATGATGAATTGACTTTTGACTTTGTAAAATGTTTATTTAAGTAAGTTACATTTTTTTTTAAGATTAAATAAAAATATTGAATTTTTTCCCTACACCGTGCTGTAGGACTCACTGTCCTTTTCAGGGTAGTGTTACAACTGAATGTTTCCTGCTTTTTATTTATGAGTCGTCAGTCGCAACTTTATCCCGTTTAAGAAAAACAATTCGGCTAGTTCTTCCTGTTTCCAGACTGAGACAGGTCGAACTTGGGTCGAGGGAAACGACAGAAAACCTCAGCCTACTTTCTGTACAATTTGGTCCTAAGGTAATGTTTATTTATTTAATAATCTGAGAGTAAGTGGTGCCACTTCAAATTGGTTCTGGAGCTCCTCTGGAAGTTGCTCTCCTGCTGCTCGAAGCAGCCTCAGCTGAGGAAGCGTAAACTTCCTTTGAGGTTTCCTTTGGATGACTTTGCGATCTCTGTTTCAAGGGGTTCGAAGGGTATGCTGGGCCCTGCAGGGTCCTTGTAGCATACCTCCGTTGGATCTCATGTAACCGAAGATATAAAGATGAGGTGTTTTTGTAATTGTTATGAGTGTAGGTAAGGTTGGAGGAATGCCAAGGAGTGAGATATTGGCACTTGCGTTTCAGGATTTTGGTGCTGGAGGTGTGAAGCACAGCTGTGCTGTTGTATGCTGTACTTTTGAGCATAATTATGCAATTATGCTATTATTAGCATATTTATGCCCATTTAATCATTAATGTACGTAATCACCTAGAAACAGTAGGTATGTCAAAATCGTCGAATAGGTAGAGGAGATACGGAATATTGCCTGGCTCGATCGCCTGATTTTAATCACTTAGATTTTTGCATTTGAAAGCCTTCTACGTCATCAGTTTAGTCCATTTCTGTTGAAAATGTTGAAGCCTAAGGAATCGAGTTATTACAGCTAGCTGTGAGACAATAAAAATATACCAGAAATATTTGCGCGATTACGACAATCAATGAGGTGAAGAGTTAAAATTTGTACTTCGTCGAAAGTTAATAATTTTCTACATTTGTTGTAGCTTCGCGCATATTTACTTTATTTTAATGTTATTTTCTGTTATTCGTCTGCTTAAATGTTATTATATTAGAAAGTTCTTGATAAGAAAAGAAATAAAAACATACGTCCTAAGATGTTTTATTTTTTGCATAAAAACAGGAAAAAAATTGCATAAATTGAACGAGGAATTCAAAAATAAATTTTAATTTGAAATATCTCAGTGCGTACCTACTATTTTTTCTGGAAATCATTACCCGTATGAGCGCCAAATATTATACACAATTCTATGGTCGAAAGATGAAATTCTCCCAATATTCTGTGGTTTCGTTAATTGTACGATGTTGTAAGATGTATTCATTACCCATATCTTAAGTAATTAATCATGCAAACCAAATTTAATACTTGCAGAAAATAAGTCAATATATTTAATATTAAATTGAACACCAAAGTAGATACGACAGTTTTTGCATGAATTTACATGAATTTTGACTGATATTCAAAATAACACATTTCTTTGTACAGAACAGATTCCTGTTTATAGTCAATTATTATATTATTATATTATTTTAGTAATCTCTTTTGAGTTTGACATAAAAACACAGCACTTAGAAACCATTCACATGTTTTTTCGTCTGCTAACTTAATGGCATCTTGGTGTGACATTATTGTAATAGTGGCTGTAGAATAATAAAATTTCACATCCAATGGTATAATTAAGAAAACTATACTGCAGTTTCCAATGCGTATTGGAGACAAAAACACTAAATATGACTTAAAACAAACATTACAATAGACAAAGAACAAACGGTGAAAATATAGTTAGATATACTAAATCACGCCGTCTAGAATTGATTGGACATATATACTCAGAAGGCTACACAAAGAAATGCTTCGAAGAATAACGAACTGGACACCGTTATGGCCCAGATGCAGAGGAAGACCAAGAAAAAGATGGTGTCACGCCTGGCGGGAATGAGGATGTGTGCCTTAGTGTTATTGGATGAGGGGTAGCTTACTGAAGGCACTTCCCACCCAGGTCGTGGTTATCTACCCCCTGGTTAGGTATCCTGCTGAAGGCAGAAAACTAACCAAGGGGAAGATGAGATAAACAACAGGAAACAAACAACAAATATATTAACGATTAAATAAGCAATAACAATCAACAATAAACAATATGAATAAGGAATAACTAAATACAATAATCTAATCCGATCTTACCAAATAAACTACATGGTGGCAAGTAGATAGGCAAGGCCGGTTCGAGCCCAAAATCGATCATTTTTACATGTAAATCTCCATAAGAAAATCTAAGGTCCAACATGGTCATTTTTTGCTCCTTTTTAGCCCCGCCCATATTACGTGATCACCGAGACCACGTGACACGATTTTTGTACCCCTCTCTCGACTGAATCGTTGCCAGCTTGGCCTCGCTTAACAATACACCTAGCCACTAAGCTAATTCTTCTTTTTTCGTATGAGCTTTGACGTCGCATAGTTTCGAATTTTTTACGGTTCGCCTTGTGGCTATCAGCTGTTTAAATTATTTTGCTTTTATAATGAATTTTCTATACTTTTAAATATAAATTACCATAGAAACTAATAAATAGACTTCTTAATGTGAATAACGAGCTAAGAAATCATATTAAAATTTATATGGAGAGGGTTAATAAAAACAATAATTTATTTAAAAACATATATTAAACAGTTAAAAATGTATAGGTACATGTCAATAAATCTTCTTACTTATGAAATCATGCTACATCCTTAGGATTCTTTAACATCAATCTTTAATGCATGGTAGCTATAGATTAGAAGAAAATAGTTAATTTATTAAATAATAAAATCTAATCAACATCCATAGGTATAGGAATTAAATAGTGTCCCCAAGGCAACGTTTCATAAGTTCCAACTATGAGATAGCGTTTATCATCCTCTGAACTTAACGCAATTTTTTCCTGTTTTATGGTAAAAACACAATGTTTTTCTGAGCGTATTAGATTCTGCCCAACAATTTTATGTTTCGAACTATCTAAACACTCCACATAATCTTCATAGGTTATAAGGGTCTTCACGACACTAGCTTTAACCCCCTTTGCTTTTTTGGTTTTTCCAAAATTCGCCAGTATTTGTACAATTTCATTTTCATCGTAATCTTCATTTTCTAACTTTTTTCGCATTTTTGTGATATCATTACTGGTAACTAATGTTTTAGTGGCATATAATTTAGATCTTAACCCAATAAAATCAGTCATTGGAACCCCATTATTTTCATCTTTCATCAAACCAAGAACTTTTTTATTAACCAGAGGAATTTCATACGAATTATTAGGAGGATAATCTGAAGTATCAAAATATTGTTGACAATCTTCTCTCATTACTTCATAAGGATTTTTAGATAGTTCATAAATAACAGAATCCGTATCGGTATAAAGGGCAGAGCATCCATCACCAAATCTATTTTTCATATATCCATAATGAAAATCATAAATCGTAGTTTTAGCTAGATCTAGTACAGTTTGTCCAACATATATAGGTTTATTAAGCCATATCTGATCTTGTCTAAGTTCAATCGCAACTAAACTTTCGTTGAAAATTGTACAACTTTTAAACATTGGACTAGCTATTCTAGCTTCTGCACCATATCGGCCATCCCACTGTGTAATCAGCTTAACATTAATTCTCTTACGAATGTTTTCCATCGTTTTCCCAAAGACGGCGTTATTCATAAGTTTGAAAAGATTTTTCTCAAATTCAGTCTTTGAAGCCTTCCTTTGGTTGGTGTTAAGATCGATGTAAGACTTTAACCAAGGTGCTTGTTTAAATTTAAGTACTCGATGGACTTTTGTTAAAACCAAACCATATGATATAGCTTGCTTTAAGGCACGATAATGAATAACATAATTCTTCTTATGATGAAGGGTAGCCATCAACTTAGTTAATTCCTCAAACGTCTTTGGTGGCTTCATTGTTTTAGGATTAATGTGCTCAGGACAAAATGGTATGTCTCGATGAAGGTCATGCAAGTGTTTAGGATATTCCAAGTCCACTTCAAATATGTATCCTTCAGGTGATTCATCCGGTACCGAAGTGACATCAAAATTATTAACGTCATCATCATCAACCCACTCAAAACCGCCATACGGGAGAGCTTGACTCATAGCCCAACCATACTGATTGTTGACATCAAAATACATTAGATATGTATCAGGTTTCGTTGGATCATAAGTCGACATATACTTATTGTTTGCATGAGCTCGCCGTTTCGAGCAAACTTGACTCAATCCCCCGCGAATTCCCCGTTCAATAAATAAATGCATATCCTGATCAGTTAAAAGTTCCAGTTCTTGTCCAGTGTACTTGAGCATCGCGTCCCACGTATATCCAGGCAGGGTGAAGTAGTGAGCGGGATCTAGTTTATAAGTTTTGATACAGCTGGTTCTAAATTGTTCGAAAACATCTGCCAATAAAAGAATGTCTGTCTTCATATACAAATCTACATATTGACCTAATGTTGAGCAGTTGAAACCTGACCAAACATCTTGAGCTCTTTTATAAAGTCTTCGGGGGCAAGGCTTGTCATCTAAATTATTATAGAAGGATTCGATAGGAGGCAGGGAAGTTTCAATGAAACGATCAAAACTATCCAGATAATCATAAGGCATAATTCCCTTTTTCGTTAATAATTCAAACTGTTCATTCGGTAAATCGAGAAATTGTGATTTTAAGTTGGGAAATTTAGATAAATATGAAGAAAGTTTATCGAGGGAGGATGCTATAAATCGAAAGCTATCGATAAATCTGAACTGAATCTTAAAATTCTCAACATGTTTTGTGAATGAAATATATTTTTCTTTTGTGATGGGTAGAAGATCTATCTGGCCTTGCGTTTTATTAGCGATATCTGATATTATGAAATTAGAATCATATCCGCTCAAGTTATGAAATACTACGGGAATAGTATGTGAATCCTGATAATTAATGTTACATGCTTCATGAGCAGCACCTCGATAGTTATTTTCAGATATTAAGTGAAAATGATCACGGACTTTCGTTTCTCCAGGTAAGAAAGGCTTTTCACAAATGTGACAATGCTTGGCCGATTGAAACTCCCTTTCCTGGTCATTGGTCATTTTTATAGGATATGGACAAAGAAATACTGTACTAACATCTTCAGCTAAATTATTCATTTCTTCTGCGAACCAAGTCATGCAATCTGTCCCACGATAGCTTTTATAGAAGGACAAAGAATCGTCGTAGGAACATTTAAAATAGTACCCCACTGCAGCAGGAATATGTTCTTGATATATATTCTTATCTGTATTGGGCTTAAGTATACTTTCTAAATCAGCATAAACCACAAAAGGAGCCAAAATCTTATTTTTAAAATTTTTGAATTTTAAAATATTCCTTCCTGGTTCAGGCATCTTAGTTGCGGTTTGATTGATTTTTAAGCAGTCATTAATGTGTTTATTAAGTTTTTCTTCTGAATGATAATAATGTAGACATCTATCGCAAAAATATTTTCTATGGTTCTTCTGACTAAGTTGGATAGATAATAATCGAGATAAATTCTTTATCCATACATAATGATAACGAACTGGTCCTTCAGCATCGTCATATCTATCTTGAATCATAAGTAAATTAACATGTTTATCTTTCTTATTTTTAGTTAGGTAAGTTGGAAGAGTTTCAAAAGTTTTTCGATTTTTCTTTAAAACATATATATTGATGGAAAGATCATTCTGCTTCTCAAAGTTGGGAACTTGTTTTATTGTCATAGGAAATTGAATTCCCTTCAATTTTAAAATTTTTGAGTAGTGGGGGTACTTTGAAATTCTTTGTGGATGTTTATTTGTAGGATATAACGCTGACGTCACCGCCCACGCAAAACAAGCCTGATCTTCATTCTTAACATTAATACATGCTTCTTTTAAGGAGATTTCATTCGGAAGCGGGATGTACGAACCAACCCTTTGTGGCGAAAATTTATTAATATTTACTCCTAAATTAACGATTGATTTTAAGGCCCATCCAGAATCCCTTTCTTGAAATTCTTCAAGCTCTCTAACAATCGGTTCAGCTACTTTTTTATCAAACCATTCATCAATGTTAGTATCACGATATATTGCGGAATTGGATGTTGTAAAATATTTATACTCATTAACTGTCTTCCCACCATGAGCAATTTCGAATTCACCCCCGAAAGCAGTATTAACCTTAACGGCTTCATCGTTTTTCAGAGCATTTATTACCCGTCTTTTAAATATAGCCTTACAATCTTTAAGGAACAACACAGGATCTTTGTGTTTCAGGTTTGAAATGATTCCGGTTCTTATTCTGGAATTGAATGCAGATGATGAGTCATCCCAATGAACTCGATGTTTTGCAGTCTGCTTGGTAGGTGTAAGCCCAGCTCCCCTCTTTTGAAACGCTTTTAGTTGGCTTCTCATAGTTTTTATATTTCTCAAGGTGGCTTCTAAACGATGTCTTTCCCCAGAGGTCTTAGCATATCTTAGAGCATTTTTTAACTTCTTGATAGCTCTAACACATTCTCGCAGTCCATCTCCAACTTTTTGTTCATTATAGTTCGTTGATATTAGTCCAAGAATCGACGCAATATTAACAATTAATTCACCCAACATCTTATACCAAATTAAATTAAAGTAATTGTTAAAAACCGAACACAAGATTTCAATAACTAAGTAAGTAAAAATTATAGGTATAATTTATTGTGAGAGTTTGATAACACTCTAAACAATTATGTTGCTCTTACTCACGTCTGATCAGTACGACTGACTAGTTCAGAATGAATCAGGAAGACTTTTGTTTTTAATTTTATAAATTCGGAAGGGGGCGTGGCTTAAAATTTTCAAAGAAAAAAAAATGGAAAAGTAGTTTAAATATGATTAATTTAAATCAACTGTCCACAATATTTAAAAAATTTACGAAAACACGGTTGATATCTAAATTCGGAATATACTAAAATTACACAGCAAAATATAAAATTAATTTATAACATATTAAAGAAGGAACACAGGATCTCAAAAAATCGTCGTTATACTTTTATTTTTGGGAGGCCATAGGTGGTTCTTTAATAGCCGACAGGCGACAATTTTCCCTGATCATGTTTTATTTTAAACATACAAAAATACTATACGTACTTAACTCATTAGGTGACAACTTGTTTTGTAAGCGAGAATTACAGACACCCTGAGTTTACAGTACTTCTCCCACAGTGTGGTACCTGTCGTATTTCTGTGCGGAAAAAAGTCGACCACCCTTTTTATACCCGAAGGAACCTCCGATATCTTCTTACTAAATAATTTATAACCTTTAAAGGTCCCTCGAAATTCATAGGCACTACTCAGGAGGCTCGAGGTAAGTAAGTAAGATATCTAGACATTGATGATAAGAAACGTCAGCAGCTCCTTAGTAATACTTCACATGAGGCCATAGGTGGTTCTTTAATAGCCGACAGGCGACAATTTTCCCTGATCATGTTTTATTTTAAACATACAAAAATACTATACGTACTTAACTCATTAGGTGACAACTCGTTTTGTAAGCGAGAATTACAGACACCCTGAGTTTACAGTACTTCTCCCACAGTGTGGTACCTGTCGTATTTCTGTGCGGAAAAAAGTCGACCACCCTTTTTATACCCGAAGGAACCTCCGATATCTTCTTACTAAATAATTTATAACCTTTAAAGGTCCCTCGAAATTCATAGGCACTACTCAGGAGGCTCGAGGTAAGTAAGTAAGATATACGTTACATTTATCCAAAAAAAAAGTGTACTTTTGTTTATCACATTTGGCATGGTGATCTGTCAAATCTGTATGCTTCCACATCAGTCCTAAAACAAACAAAAAAATATTAATTATACAAAAAATTGTAACCCTAACCTAACCAGTTGATGTTTAAAAGAGACCTTTGCTGTTAATCATTGAATATATTCTCAAAACTTATACAATAATATAAAATTATGATATCTAAAAACTACATGTAGAAATGGTATAGATCCTTTAAATTGATAAATGACCACAAAAGACGAAATTAACTAAAAATAATATCGAAATACAAAATAATATTTTAATAACACATAAGATTAGATTATCCAATTTCAATATCTAAAATCTAAATCAAATAACTAAAAAGTTACAAAGTTTTTTTTTTTGAATTAACCCCAAATAGTAGGTTTCCAAAGATACTTCCATGAATAATACTTTCAAACTAAAGAGTGTATGTTGTAGGTATATGACAATTTTAAATGGATAATATATATATTTCTGTCATGTTTTTATATTAATCTAATTTTAGCTTTTTCTACAAATCCACCGACATCACAGCAGGGATGAAACTTTTGTTTAATTTTTATTTAAATCAATACCTTAAACACTTAACATTGTTAAAAAATAAATATTTTTTTGTTTCAATTCGCAAATAGCTCTAATGACCAGTAATATTTCTACTCTTAAAAACCTTTATACAATATAAATATCAAAAATCACAACAGAAGGTCTAACACTTAAAATTACTAATAACTAATAAATACTTTGAATTTTTGAAATATATTTAAGATCCATAATACAAAATCCAAAAAAAAGTAATACATTTTAATTCTTTCATATTGAAAAAAAAAACAAAATTAATCAAAATTATTCAACTTACCAAAGTGAGAGAGCTCTGAACACCGCAACATAATACCACATACTAAAATAAAATTTTTATTTTATAGTTTAAATATAATTCTTCACAATTCAAGTCTGGACAAGTTAAAAGTGACGTCACCTTAATTAGATTTTCGCCTACACCGGAAACTCTTATCAACTAATTTTATTGAAAAACACGTATTTTTAAAACGTTATCATATCAAAAGTTATATAATTATCGGTGACATATAATAAATTATATTCACTATATTAAAAATAAAATAAAAATACGAGTTATATTTATTTGAACTTGTGTAAAAAATGAACTAGCGAAGAGATATTTTGAAGCAAATTATTGTAAAATGAGGTACATATCTAAAATTGCAATATTTAGATAAGCCTCTGATTTATGTGGAAAAGGAATTTGCTTTCTCATCAACTTTGTGAATATATACCGGTGGTATCGAAAGTAAGTGTCTCTTGTAGATTATTGTTATAATTTTATCTTATTATTCTGAACGATGCAATACTTTTTAAAATTACGCAATATTACATGTCAACAGTTTAAAATACTCTTATTAGATGAAAAACTTAGTAGTTTTCGGTAATGGAACTCCCTCCCTCCTCCCTCCACCACAATTTTATTATATCTATTCGCGTGTTAGTCAACAGGTGCAGAGACAAGTTTGAACAAGTCTGAACAAGTCGAACCGATGGGTTTGAATAGAAAATATTAATGTGGTATATTAAACTTAAACAATAGCAAATTTTGGGGATTTTGTTAGTAAAAATGTTGTTTTATAGTGACAAAAATGCATTGTTTTTACTTAAAATACGTCAGTCTAAAAACGATCATTTTTTAAACGTTTTTAACACTTTAACGCACTTAACGTTTTAAAAAAATTTCGGTAGTTGTCTGTAGACAATACATTTGGTTCAATTACCTATTAAATTGCTGACTGCAATAATCTTTGTAAAAGTATAATAATTGTTTTTATCAAAAGACTTTGATTTAAACCTTTGTTTATACCTTTATACCTTTGTTATGTACGTTTCAGGTAACCTCTATTATTCTTTTTTTTTTGCTACCCTGGCGTTCTGTGCTACACACTGCTACGCTCTGCTTCTCTCTGCTATGCTCTGCTATGATGCTCTGCTATGCTCTGCTACGCTCTGCTATGCTCTGCTACCCTCTGCTACGCTCTGCTACCCTGTCAAAACGTTAATACAGCGTTAAAATTTGCCGCAATAACGTTTTAAAAAATTGGTAAGAAAAAATTTTCGATTTACATGTATTTCTTATGGAAAAACATCATTTCAAAGTGACAAAAAAGCATTAGATTTCGCTATTTTATCGTTACAAAATTCATGTCCGTTGAAACAACCAAAATAACGTTCAAATTCGTCATTTCGACGTCTTTTTTTGACGTTATTTTGGTCGTTTCAACGGACATGAATTTTGTAACGATAAAATAGCGAAATCTAATGCTTTTTTGTCACTTTGAAATGATGTTTTTCCATAAGAAATACATGTAAATCGAAAATTTTTTCTTACCAATTTTTTAAAACGTTATTGCGGCAAATTTTAACGCTGTATTAACGTTTTGACAGGGTAGCAGAGCGTAGCAGAGGGTAGCAGAGCATAGCAGAGCGTAGCAGAGCATAGCAGAGAGAAGCAGAGCGTAGCAGTGTGTAGCACAGAACGCCAGGGTAGCAAAAAAAAAAGAATAATAGAGGTTACCTGAAACGTACATAACAAAGGTATAAAGGTATAAACAAAGGTTTAAATCAAAGTCTTTTGATAAAAACAATTATTATACTTTTACAAAGATTATTGCAGTCAGCAATTTAATAGGTAATTGAACCAAATGTATTGTCTACAGACAACTACCGAAATTTTTTTAAAACGTTAAGTGCGTTAAAGTGTTAAAAACGTTTAAAAAATGATCGTTTTTAGACTGACGTATTTTAAGTAAAAACAATGCATTTTTGTCACTATAAAACAACATTTTTACTAACAAAATCCCCAAAATTTGCTATTGTTTAAGTTTAATATACCACATTAATATTTTCTATTCAAACCCATCGGTTCGACTTGTTCAGACTTGTTCAAACTTGTCTCTGCACCTGTTGACTAACACGCGAATAGATATAATAAAATTGTGGTGGAGGGAGGAGGGAGGGAGTTCCATTACCGAAAACTACTAAGTTTTTCATCTAATAAGAGTATTTTAAACTGTTGACATGTAATATTGCGTAATTTTAAAAAGTATTGCATCGTTCAGAATAATAAGATAAAATTATAACAATAATCTACAAGAGACACTTACTTTCGATACCACCGGTATATATTCACAAAGTTGATGAGAAAGCAAATTCCTTTTCCACATAAATCAGAGGCTTATCTAAATATTGCAATTTTAGATATGTACCTCATTTTACAATAATTTGCTTCAAAATATCTCTTCGCTAGTTCATTTTTTACACAAGTTCAAATAAATATAACTCGTATTTTTATTTTATTTTTAAAATAGTGAATATAATTTATTATATGTCACCGATAATTATATAACTTTTGATATGATAACGTTTTAAAAATACGTGTTTTTCAATAAAATTAGTTGATAAGAGTTTCCGGTGTAGGCGAAAATCTAATTAAGGTGACGTCACTTTTAACTTGTCCAGACTTGAATTGTGAAGAATTATATTTAAACTATAAAATAAAAATTTTATTTTAGTATGTGGTATTATGTTGCGGTGTTCAGAGCTCTCTCACTTTGGTAAGTTGAATAATTTTGATTAATTTTGTTTTTTTTTTCAATATGAAAGAATTAAAATGTATTACTTTTTTTTTGGATTTTGTATTATGGATCTTAAATATATTTCAAAAATTCAAAGTATTTATTAGTTATTAGTAATTTTAAGTGTTAGACCTTCTGTTGTGATTTTTGATATTTATATTGTATAAAGGTTTTTAAGAGTAGAAATATTACTGGTCATTAGAGCTATTTGCGAATTGAAACAAAAAAATATTTATTTTTTAACAATGTTAAGTGTTTAAGGTATTGATTTAAATAAAAATTAAACAAAAGTTTCATCCCTGCTGTGATGTCGGTGGATTTGTAGAAAAAGCTAAAATTAGATTAATATAAAAACATGACAGAAATATATATATTATCCATTTAAAATTGTCATATACCTACAACATACACTCTTTAGTTTGAAAGTATTATTCATGGAAGTATCTTTGGAAACCTACTATTTGGGGTTAATTCAAAAAAAAAAACTTTGTAACTTTTTAGTTATTTGATTTAGATTTTAGATATTGAAATTGGATAATCTAATCTTATGTGTTATTAAAATATTATTTTGTATTTCGATATTATTTTTAGTTAATTTCGTCTTTTGTGGTCAGTTATCAATTTAAAGGATCTATACCATTTCTACATGTAGTTTTTAGATATCATAATTTTATATTATTGTATAAGTTTTGAGAATATATTCAATGATTAACAGCAAAGGTCTCTTTTAAACATCAACTGGTTAGGTTAGGGTTACAATTTTTTGTATAATTAATATTTTTTTGTTTGTTTTAGGACTGATGTGGAACCATACAGATTTGACAGATCACCATGCCAAATGTGATAAACAAAAGTACACTTTTTTTTTGGATAAATGTAACGTATATCTTACTTACTTACCTCGAGCCTCCTGAGTAGTGCCTATGAATTTCGAGGGACCTTTAAAGGTTATAAATTATTTAGTAAGAAGATATCGGAGGTTCCTTCGGGTATAAAAAGGGTGGTCGACTTTTTTCCGCACAGAAATACGACAGGTACCACACTGTGGGAGAAGTACTGTAAACTCAGGGTGTCTGTAATTCTCGCTTACAAAACGAGTTGTCACCTAATGAGTTAAGTACGTATAGTATTTTTGTATGTTTAAAATAAAACATGATCAGGGAAAATTGTCGCCTGTCGGCTATTAAAGAACCACCTATGGCCTCATGTGAAGTATTAGTAAGGAGCTGCTGACGTTTCTTATCATCAATGTCTAGATATCTTACTTACTTACCTCGAGCCTCCTGAGTAGTGCCTATGAATTTCGAGGGACCTTTAAAGGTTATAAATTATTTAGTAAGAAGATATCGGAGGTTCCTTCGGGTATAAAAAGGGTGGTCGACTTTTTTCCGCACAGAAATACGACAGGTACCACACTGTGGGAGAAGTACTGTAAACTCAGGGTGTCTGTAATTCTCGCTTACAAAACAAGTTGTCACCTAATGAGTTAAGTACGTATAGTATTTTTGTATGTTTAAAATAAAACATGATCAGGGAAAATTGTCGCCTGTCGGCTATTAAAGAACCACCTATGGCCTCCCAAAAATAAAAGTATAACGACGATTTTTTGAGATCCTGTGTTCCTTCTTTAATATGTTATAAATTAATTTTATATTTTGCTGTGTAATTTTAGTATATTCCGAATTTAGATATCAACCGTGTTTTCGTAAATTTTTTAAATATTGTGGACAGTTGATTTAAATTAATCATATTTAAACTACTTTTCCATTTTTTTTTCTTTGAAAATTTTAAGCCCTTCCGAATTTATAAAATTAAAAACAAAAGTCTTCCTGATTCATTCTGAACTAGTCAGTCGTACTGATCAGACGTGAGTAAGAGCAACATAATTGTTTAGAGTGTTATCAAACTCTCACAATAAATTATACCTATAATTTTTACTTACTTAGTTATTGAAATCTTGTGTTCGGTTTTTAACAATTACTTTAATTTAATTTGGTATAAGATGTTGGGTGAATTAATTGTTAATATTGCGTCGATTCTTGGACTAATATCAACGAACTATAATGAACAAAAAGTTGAAGATGGACTGCGAGAATGTGTTAGAGCTATCAAGAAGTTAAAAAATGCTCTAAGATATGCTAAGACCTCTGGGGAAAGACATCGTTTAGAAGCCACCTTGAGAAATATAAAAACTATGAGAAGCCAACTAAAAGCGTTTCAAAAGAGGGGAGCTGGGCTTACACCTACCAAGCAGACTGCAAAACATCGAGTTCATTGGGATGACTCATCATCTGCATTCAATTCCAGAATAAGAACCGGAATCATTTCAAACCTGAAACACAAAGATCCTGTGTTGTTCCTTAAAGATTGTAAGGCTATATTTAAAAGACGGGTAATAAATGCTCTGAAAAACGATGAAGCCGTTAAGGTTAATACTGCTTTCGGGGGTGAATTCGAAATTGCTCATGGTGGGAAGACAGTTAATGAGTATAAATATTTTACAACATCCAATTCCGCAATATATCGTGATACTAACATTGATGAATGGTTTGATAAAAAAGTAGCTGAACCGATTGTTAGAGAGCTTGAAGAATTTCAAGAAAGGGATTCTGGATGGGCCTTAAAATCAATCGTTAATTTAGGAGTAAATATTAATAAATTTTCGCCACAAAGGGTTGGTTCGTACATCCCGCTTCCGAATGAAATCTCCTTAAAAGAAGCATGTATTAATGTTAAGAATGAAGATCAGGCTTGTTTTGCGTGGGCGGTGACGTCAGCGTTATATCCTACAAATAAACATCCACAAAGAATTTCAAAGTACCCCCACTACTCAAAAATTTTAAAATTGAAGGGAATTCAATTTCCTATGACAATAAAACAAGTTCCCAACTTTGAGAAGCAGAATGATCTTTCCATCAATATATATGTTTTAAAGAAAAATCGAAAAACTTTTGAAACTCTTCCAACTTACCTAACTAAAAATAAGAAAGATAAACATGTTAATTTACTTATGATTCAAGATAGATATGACGATGCTGAAGGACCAGTTCGTTATCATTATGTATGGATAAAGAATTTATCTCGATTATTATCTATCCAACTTAGTCAGAAGAACCATAGAAAATATTTTTGCGATAGATGTCTACATTATTATCATTCAGAAGAAAAACTTAATAAACACATTAATGACTGCTTAAAAATCAATCAAACCGCAACTAAGATGCCTGAACCAGGAAGGAATATTTTAAAATTCAAAAATTTTAAAAATAAGATTTTGGCTCCTTTTGTGGTTTATGCTGATTTAGAAAGTATACTTAAGCCCAATACAGATAAGAATATATATCAAGAACATATTCCTGCTGCAGTGGGGTACTATTTTAAATGTTCCTACGACGATTCTTTGTCCTTCTATAAAAGCTATCGTGGGACAGATTGCATGACTTGGTTCGCAGAAGAAATGAATAATTTAGCTGAAGATGTTAGTACAGTATTTCTTTGTCCATATCCTATAAAAATGACCAATGACCAGGAAAGGGAGTTTCAATCGGCCAAGCATTGTCACATTTGTGAAAAGCCTTTCTTACCTGGAGAAACGAAAGTCCGTGATCATTTTCACTTAATATCTGAAAATAACTATCGAGGTGCTGCTCATGAAGCATGTAACATTAATTATCAGGATTCACATACTATTCCCGTAGTATTTCATAACTTGAGCGGATATGATTCTAATTTCATAATATCAGATATCGCTAATAAAACGCAAGGCCAGATAGATCTTCTACCCATCACAAAAGAAAAATATATTTCATTCACAAAACATGTTGAGAATTTTAAGATTCAGTTCAGATTTATCGATAGCTTTCGATTTATAGCATCCTCCCTCGATAAACTTTCTTCATATTTATCTAAATTTCCCAACTTAAAATCACAATTTCTCGATTTACCGAATGAACAGTTTGAATTATTAACGAAAAAGGGAATTATGCCTTATGATTATCTGGATAGTTTTGATCGTTTCATTGAAACTTCCCTGCCTCCTATCGAATCCTTCTATAATAATTTAGATGACAAGCCTTGCCCCCGAAGACTTTATAAAAGAGCTCAAGATGTTTGGTCAGGTTTCAACTGCTCAACATTAGGTCAATATGTAGATTTGTATATGAAGACAGACATTCTTTTATTGGCAGATGTTTTCGAACAATTTAGAACCAGCTGTATCAAAACTTATAAACTAGATCCCGCTCACTACTTCACCCTGCCTGGATATACGTGGGACGCGATGCTCAAGTACACTGGACAAGAACTGGAACTTTTAACTGATCAGGATATGCATTTATTTATTGAACGGGGAATTCGCGGGGGATTGAGTCAAGTTTGCTCGAAACGGCGAGCTCATGCAAACAATAAGTATATGTCGACTTATGATCCAACGAAACCTGATACATATCTAATGTATTTTGATGTCAACAATCAGTATGGTTGGGCTATGAGTCAAGCTCTCCCGTATGGCGGTTTTGAGTGGGTTGATGATGATGACGTTAATAATTTTGATGTCACTTCGGTACCGGATGAATCACCTGAAGGATACATATTTGAAGTGGACTTGGAATATCCTAAACACTTGCATGACCTTCATCGAGACATACCATTTTGTCCTGAGCACATTAATCCTAAAACAATGAAGCCACCAAAGACGTTTGAGGAATTAACTAAGTTGATGGCTACCCTTCATCATAAGAAGAATTATGTTATTCATTATCGTGCCTTAAAGCAAGCTATATCATATGGTTTGGTTTTAACAAAAGTCCATCGAGTACTTAAATTTAAACAAGCACCTTGGTTAAAGTCTTACATCGATCTTAACACCAACCAAAGAAAGGCTTCAAAGACTGAATTTGAGAAAAATCTTTTCAAACTTATGAATAACGCCGTCTTTGGGAAAACGATGGAAAACATTCGTAAGAGAATTAATGTTAAGCTGATTACACAGTGGGATGGCCGATATGGTGCAGAAGCTAGAATAGCTAGTCCAATGTTTAAAAGTTGTACAATTTTCAACGAAAGTTTAGTTGCGATTGAACTTAGACAAGATCAGATATGGCTTAATAAACCTATATATGTTGGACAAACTGTACTAGATCTAGCTAAAACTACGATTTATGATTTTCATTATGGATATATGAAAAATAGATTTGGTGATGGATGCTCTGCCCTTTATACCGATACGGATTCTGTTATTTATGAACTATCTAAAAATCCATATGAAGTAATGAGAGAAGATTGTCAACAATATTTTGATACTTCAGATTATCCTCCTAATAATTCGTATGAAATTCCTCTGGTTAATAAAAAAGTTCTTGGTTTGATGAAAGATGAAAATAATGGGGTTCCAATGACTGATTTTATTGGGTTAAGATCTAAATTATATGCCACTAAAACATTAGTTACCAGTAATGATATCACAAAAATGCGAAAAAAGTTAGAAAATGGAGATTACGATGAAAATGAAATTGTACAAATACTGGCGAATTTTGGAAAAACCAAAAAAGCAAAGGGGGTTAAAGCTAGTGTCGTGAAGACCCTTATAACCTATGAAGATTATGTGGAGTGTTTAGATAGTTCGAAACATAAAATTGTTGGGCAGAATCTAATACGCTCAGAAAAACATTGTGTTTTTACCATAAAACAGGAAAAAATTGCGTTAAGTTCAGAGGATGATAAACGCTATCTCATAGTTGGAACTTATGAAACGTTGCCTTGGGGACACTATTTAATTCCTATACCTATGGATGTTGATTAGATTTTATTATTTAATAAATTAACTATTTTCTTCTAATCTATAGCTACCATGCATTAAAGATTGATGTTAAAGAATCCTAAGGATGTAGCATGATTTCATAAGTAAGAAGATTTATTGACATGTACCTATACATTTTTAACTGTTTAATATATGTTTTTAAATAAATTATTGTTTTTATTAACCCTCTCCATATAAATTTTAATATGATTTCTTAGCTCGTTATTCACATTAAGAAGTCTATTTATTAGTTTCTATGGTAATTTATATTTAAAAGTATAGAAAATTCATTATAAAAGCAAAATAATTTAAACAGCTGATAGCCACAAGGCGAACCGTAAAAAATTCGAAACTATGCGACGTCAAAGCTCATACGAAAAAAGAAGAATTAGCTTAGTGGCTAGGTGTATTGTTAAGCGAGGCCAAGCTGGCAACGATTCAGTCGAGAGAGGGGTACAAAAATCGTGTCACGTGGTCTCGGTGATCACGTAATATGGGCGGGGCTAAAAAGGAGCA
The DNA here is from genome assembly GCA_964028335.1 of Altica lythri. Taxonomy (NCBI): domain Eukaryota; kingdom Metazoa; phylum Arthropoda; class Insecta; order Coleoptera; family Chrysomelidae; genus Altica; species Altica lythri. The sequence goes on along the minus strand of OZ034805.1, from coordinate 60,927,067 downwards.
AAAAATGACCATGTTGGACCTTAGATTTTCTTATGGAGATTTACATGTAAAAATGATCGATTTTGGGCTCGAACCGGCCTTGCCTATCTACTGTGGCATGTCACACTTACTCACGCAAATATGTCAAGAGTCACAACGGCCCAGACCCAAGGGTCTGTTTTAGGGATACCCCAAAGGGTGATCCTTACAGACAACCTCAGACTCCGAACTCCTCGAGTGCGACCTCAACGACGCTCTTTTATAGTCAATTCATACGCTACGTGAGAATAAGAATTAAACTATAAAAGGTCGCCTTGAAATCTAACGTACTGACTTTGGCCTGGATAATTACAATACAAAATAATACAATGAAATATAAAACAATTAAACTACCCTATTATCGTATGTGACAAAGCTATGAAAGTTACAGATTGGAAAGCTCAATGCAGGGACCGGAAACAATGGAAGAAAATCACAACAGCAGCAAAAACACACAATAAATTATGATAAATTAAAACGAAGACAGAGGACTAATCCACCTCTAAAAAAAAACACCCAGGTGTTAGGCGTCAGCCATAATCTTAGAAAATGTGAGGCTATGATGATGATGATACTGCAGTACAAATTTGATTTGATTTTACATAGATTCAGGAAAAGATAAAGCTTTATCGTCAAAAATAACATCTCTAGAACTTCCTGTTTTCCTTACATCAAACCCGGTAATCGTCATCATTGTCATATTCTATCAGAATTCCTGTTACAGCTTTTCTGTCCATCTTTTTCCTGCAAGGTTTAGGAACATGAATATAGCATGTACTTTATGCGTTTTAAATTCACTTTTTTGTCAAACCAAACTTCAAAGAAGGAGATTCTCTCTTTCAAGAAATACCTGATCTAAAGTACATGCGCCCTGTAAGGCCCACTTTTTGCTAAATTTTAATAGCTGGAAAAGAAATATAAATTTGTGAAAACTGCCTTTATCACAACATAGGTAATTTATTTGTGAATAAAGTAAACATACAAATCAACATTTTTGGAAACAATTCGTTAAGATAATAATTGTTTTTTAAAACCTCTAAAGTGGGCTTTTTAGGAACATAGGCACTTATCATAGCCCGATATTAATTATGTAATCAATAAACCCTATCAAAACAAAAAATAAGTACTTATGTAAAACTGGACCTAATATTATATGATATTCTTAGGTAATCAGTCTAATACAAAAGTTTTTTTTTGGTCACAAATTGGACGGTGGGCCATCTTAGACTTAGCAAAATTTAATTTACCTACTAAACAAAAACCTCTAAGTAGACTCAACAAATAACAATGTTGTGGCGTTATTCTTATAATCACTTTTGGAAAAAACATGTTTATTTAAAGATCAAATATTTTTTTCAAAAAAACATCTGAATTCTCTCATATCTTCGACTGGCCCGAGCCATCATAGGATGTGATGGGCCTTTATAGGGTAATTTACCCCGCCACCAGAACTACTTTTTATAAATGAAAATTAACAAATAATATAAACAACTCTTACGTTGAGTCAAGTGCCCATAAACTCAAGTAACGCTGTATTTAAAAAAAAAACACGAAAACTTCTTGTGTTCTTAAGAAAATACTAAAAAGGTTTAAATTAGAAGGTTATAAATCGTCATCCCTTTGCAACGACACTAAAAAAACTGGCAACCACTGCAAAAATGACGACTGTCTTCCTTATTTATGAAGTTGCAATTTTGTCTATGGCACTAACCGAACATGGGCACAAAATTTAAATTCATTTGAACTTTTAGAAGTACAAAATGTTGAAAGTGGGCCATCTTAAGAACTGGGCCTTATTAGGCGTAAGTACCTATTTATCATTTTCTCTCAAAAACTCTAAGGTAAACCTTCTCTAGCATGTATCAACGGCCTCATCACTATAAACAGGTATTCAGGTATGTTTTTGAATAAATGCTTGCTTCATCTGTTATTAAACTTAAAAAAATCATATTAATTTAATTTAAATATGTAATTAATGTATCCTAAAGTTAAAAAGTGCGATTTTAAGTAATATGAACAAATTATACACCATTAAAACACTCAACTGATAAAAAATATTGGTTCATTATTGATTTATGATAATTTTTAATTATTATTCTAGAAAAAGTTAATGAGTATTTTACATGCCTTTAACAGATATTAAAAATTTACTTACAGTAATTTTATTATACAAGTAATATCTCTTAACAGTGAAATATTAATCAGCAATTTCAATTTAAAAAATTACTAATGAACCATTATTTTTAATGGGCTTTTCTCTAATACAGAATTTAAATTGTTGATATTTTATTTTCCTGATTTACATTGTGAGCAACGAAACAGACAATTAAATTGCAAATCGTAAAAATAAAGTTAAAGTATATTCGGATTTGTTGCATTTATCCTTTTATCTGACAATTTATTTCCATTCTTCTCATCAGTATATTCTTTCCTTGATCTTCCCCATAATTTCTGATTTTAATAGTATTATTATTAAAATCATTCTTATTCTTTGATATAAAATGTTTTTTAGTTTATACCCATCTATTTAAGTTGTTTTTAATTAATTTGGATTTGATCTTTTTAACAAACTTTAAAAAAGGAGGAGGTTCTCAATTCGACCATATTTTTTTATTTAAGTTACAGCATATTTATAATCTGATTTGAAAAATTCTTTTTGCATTCAAAAGAGCAGAGTGTCCGTGTGGTCATATAGAAATTTGGTTATGGTCTGGTCATTAATGTGGAAGATATTCCTGGGAATACCACAAAAATCAAAAGAATAAGCTCTGCAGTTGAGTTGATATGTTAATAATGATGTAGAACATAAAAACATAATAATGTCCCACTATATGGGCCTCTTCTCACAAAAGGGTAGAAATAAGCATTTAATCATCAAGCTTGCTCACTGGGGGTTGGTCATTTCAGACAATGAAGTCCACGTTTCATCACGATGTTTTCCTATACCGTACGTGCGTGTTGCCTCTAGGTGTCAACAATCAAGACATGTACCAAAGTCATATTGGTACATATCGGAATTGTTGGGGATTGAACCCACAACCTTTTGCAAGGTATTCGGAAGGTTTTGAGGATTGTACATCATGAATTTGCGCCCACATCTGACAAAGCCAAGTAGCAACTAAAAAGTATAAAATAAAAACTTTTTTAAATTGAACCACCTTAAAAAAATGCATTAGAAGGAATGAGTGGCGATAATTTAGCAAATTCTTTAGGTCTTTGTATCAGTGAAATTAATCCAAACATCGATGGATTAGTATCCCAAACTCAAGCTCAAATATAACGATTTAATTATAATGTTGTACCTACTTTTTTTTATTTTTATTTTGCTATTGTAATAAATAGCTGAACTTTCGAAAGCCTTATGTTGGAATTATTCCCGAATATTAAAACGGGTGAAATAAGCAACCCTTACTTCATTGGTTATTGGTTTTGCTACAACTGTGTAGGAGCACAATTATTTAACGTAACGTTAACGGTATAATCTGTTTTATAACGAGTATGGAATATGGATTAGTAATTAATGAAAGCAAAACCAAATATATGAAGTGAACTGAGATGCTGGAAGGGGACTAATAATAACGGGAAACTAGAAATTTGAAGAAGTTACCAAGTTCAACTATCTAGAAGTAACAATAGGAAAAAGCAGCAGAGGAGAGGATCCAGAAGGGTATGCAAGCTTTTGGAAAAAATAAACAACTACTCAGATCCAAAAGCCTCAGCAGAAAAACAAAAATCAAAATTTACAAGACATTGATTAGACCAGTTATCACCTATGCAATGGTAACCACGACGCTAACAAAAAAAGATGATCTAAGAATAGTGGAAAGAAAAACAATGAGATCAATATTTGGGCCAAAAATAACAAGTGATGGGGAAATAAGAATGAAGACTAACAAAGAAGTTGAACAAGAAATGGGGGGAGAGAACATAGCAAGATACATAAAAGCAAGGCGACTAGAATGGGCAGGCCACCTAATGAGAAGAACACCTACAGAAATGATAAAAAAATCACGAACTGGACACCACTATGACCAAGAAGAAGAGGAAGACCCAAGTTAAAAGGGCTGAACCAGAAAGAGGAAGACGTAAAAGTAATGAGATTGGAAAAAGATAATCAACGCCGCAAAAAACATGCAGACCTATAAAGAAATGGACTAAACAGGAATAATCCACCTGGAAAATCGGATTACGATATGCCTCGGCATTGCCATAATCCACTAGGATTGAACGGCAGTGATGATGATGATGATAGAATACGTTATATACCAAGTAAGTGGAAAAGTTTGTTTTACAAGCCTCAAATATCGAGTCATAGACTTTACAGTTTTTACTACAACTTGTAAAATCCATTTGTATTTTTCAAAAATCTCAGGAAAATATATTACATTTCTCTCTTAGTTTCACAAGTGTCGGTAACGCAATGGACTTTCGATTTAAATCTCTGGGTTTAAACTGTGCCCGGTTCGACTTTTTTATCTAAAATAACTATTTCTTCAAAAACTTTTTTCATTTATCTGGTAATAAATAGATCACCATCAATCTCTTTAATATACTTCGTTTTATGGAGATGTAGGTAATATCAAATTTTTGTTTGGTAATTTCGAAATATTATCTACGGATGTTTTATTTATATTTATTCAAGATACCCATTTTACATTAACTGTCATATTCTGAGTTTATAAGATAAATTTTTCTTGCAGAGTATGCGGAAATAAGTAAATTCTTGTAGAAGTAGAAAGAATCTATTTACCATCTTTTATCCATTTCCTGCTTTTGGAAGCCAAATCGCACAGGGAAATTAAAGAGCGTTCTACTAGCACCATCGATCGAAACTTTTAAGTATTGGTTTAAAGACTTTTAATAAATTTCAACATTGGTATGTGCTGATAAATTTCATGAGGTGACTACAGAGAAAATGGTGCAGAAATTACATGACATTGTTCTTGATAATATGTTTATTAATATGTTGGAGCTAGAAAACATATGATACAATATGTTTTTTAAATATTATATGAATGGAGAAATTGCGAGAAGTGAAGTATCCTTACAATCTCCACAGAAGAAAAATAAACTTTTTCTTCAGTATCTGTAGTCTTAGGATACTGGTTCAAATTATTATTTTAAGCAGTTTCAAAAGTCTTTTTAAATTTAGCACTCACCACGAGATATCCTTAGCGCTGCAACACCCAGTGAGCAACTAGCCGGCCGGCTAATTTCAGGAGAACAGGACCAAGCAGGGATCTTGATATCTTCGTGTAAATCTTTTAACGTTATCACTGATGGATTAGTAATCACTGTACCGAGTTTATGCACTTTAATGAAATTAATAGTACGATGAATCAAAGGTTTACGGAGACAGACTTTTAAGTTGGATCTCAAATTTTAAATTGTATTGACATTGATTAATTAATAATTATGTTTTTTACATGGAAACCACAAACCATGATGGAAATAGAAAAAAAAATGATAACCCGAGTGTTTTAGTAAGTTTAAATTAAACAAGTACCAATCCAACTGCGTGTTAAAACTAAGTTTAAAAGCGCATGTTGAATAGAAATTCAACAATGAAGTTGTTTGCATATAAGCAAACCAAAGAAAACTATCAGCTAGATGAGTGCCGCGATTGCTTGCTTTGGACGACAAACAAAATTATGTAGTGACTTTGTAGCCTTGTTTAGAAATTCAGTAAAATCCGGCTAAATTTTTGTGTTGAATAGTGATCGCTGATAAAATTAGCACAGTATAAACAAACAATCAATTAAAAAACGGTTTTTATCTAGAGAAAATGTTTTGAAGAAGGCTGAGCCCATTTGATTGGCCAAACAGAACCTAACCGGTTATTTCGGATCCTAAAGGTGAGGTAAAATAGTCCATATTCGCCAAAAAAAAAAGATATTTATTCATCAGGAATCGTAATGGCGGAACTAAGCTACGACTTGCTGTCTGAGCCAAGAACATTTTGCTTTTTCCATACTTGAAAAATTGGTCGCAGAAAAAAAGGTTCATACCAAATGAGGACATCTTCAGTTAAACACCATTCTACACATTCTAAATGCTTTTATTATAGATTCATGAAATCCGTTTTTTTGGAATAGTTAAAAAAGGTAGGAGCACTGTTGGGAAAATTGTATAGAGCAAAAAAATCTATGGTAAAAACCAAATTAAAATTTTGACGAAAATGGTCGTTTTCTTTTATAGGTAGGTACTTATCACCCCAATCTCGTATATTTCCACCAAAACTTTATAAAATTGGAAACAAGAACTATTTTAGCAACATACTAATGGCGACTTTGGTACAATAAATTATACTTTCATGAAATTCAAAGTCATAAATGAAATTAGTAACTTTCCACTCCTAATTAAAACTTTATATCCTGCAGTACTTAACAAAACCTTAGTCCATTGGCGTATGTTTGTTTGCCATTACAATGTATTTTACAATTCCAATTCTGTGTAAACGCCACATAATAAAGTGACTAATAGATGAAGTTTTAGTTTAACAAGCGTTGTTTACACGTTTGTTCTCAGCTGGATGCTGACCATTTATTACCTTTATACATATTGATTAGGGATATCGTTCAAGTCACCTTAATTTTTTTATAATATAAGTAAAAGTAGCTATACGTTTGTCTAAGTACATTTTAATATATAGTTTCAGTTATATATAATTATAGTTAGAAACTGGAGAATATGCACCAAAAGAGGTCTAAAATAGGTCTACTCTATTCAATTCTTATTTCTATCACAGTAGATTATGCATTTGGTTTCTTGAGTTGGTACTTCAGTTTATCGAAATATTGACAGCACGTCTTATCAAAGGTAAATTAGATAGAATATTTTTGTGATTGTTCCAAGAATTTGAGGGTAATTTAGCAGCATTTGAACACCTGTTTTAATTGCCAATACTGTATTTGTGTCTCTTTGCGCTATTCTACTAATTTGGGACTGTTTTTGTGATTGTTCCAAAGATTTAAGACTAATTTAGCAGCATTTGAATACCTGTTTAAAGTGCCAATACTGTCTTGTGTCTCTTTTCGCTGTTCTACTAATCTGGTACTGTTTTTGTTAGAGATTAGTAACAAAATGTATCTAAAGCTGCACAAAACTGGTCGGAATGTTAAAAAAAAATGTCTAGAACCGAATGTTTAGCTTATGGCGTTAAAGCATTAGAGAATAAAGCAAAAACAAACTAAATATTTGTAAATATTCGGTAGTTGAATACCAACAAAAACATATTTGAAAATTTTAAATTTTTGTTTGTTTGTTTGTTACCGCATTTTAATCGCTTTAGACAAGCTTTTGACTGATGATAATTTTGATTTTAAAGGGGGACGTATTACACTAAACTAACTTATAAAATTAATGGGATACAAATTTAAAGAAGTAGATAAATGGATGACATATTTAATGTGATCAACGGCACGTTAAAATTAGTAAAATCGCTTTCATTCGAAAATATAAACAACTAAAAAGTGTTTCAATTCAACTTAACAAACCACCCTCTTTTCAGCGAAACAAGCGACTTTGCAGTAAAAAAACTTGGTTAGAAGCATTGACTAAATGTAGGTACACCATACATGTGGCAAACTTTTTGTAGACATACAGACGAACTTATTTTGGCATATTGGACTACTTACATGGGAAACTGCTCACATAACAATATTCCTCCTTTAATTATTTCATTGGAGGAATCAGATTTTGACGATTACGATTTTGTATTTGATAGTGACTCTGAATCTTCCAGTGTAATAGACCGTCAACTTTGACAATTTACATCTAAATCTGTAGGTATCTATATTTATTTGATATTTACAAAATGAGAAATATATACATATTACAAACTCAAAATTTGTAATTAATTTTCGATTTTACAAAGAAATATGATGATCAATTCGTTTTATCGTCGATGTAACTGCTTTTTGTTTAATTTTTTTTTTGAACTATTTATTGAAGTTATACTTCTATTCGTACACTCTGTAGAAAAAGATTGTGTAGAGTTAAATGAGAAAAATCATTACATATGTAATGGTGTGAGTAAGAGAGAGACAGAAACACTTATAAGGTATATTGGTCGGTAAAAACAAAGATGAAATATTTACCACATGTTATTAGTCATAACTATAAGTCCTTTGAATACCGTTTCAACATTCAGTACATTGAAAAGGGATAGATATACAAAAAACAGTCTGAACTTATGTATGAATATCATAGTGATGGACCACATGATTAATATTCACGTGAGTGAAGTAAAGTTTAGCATTTTATATTAATAATACTATTGAGTAATGCGTATTGTATTGTAGTCTAAAGTACCGTCACATGGTTGCAGTATATTCTGCTCTATGATGCTTTTAAGGTTGTTGGCTACATACCTAAACAGAGTTTTTACGAATAGTCGAGGAAATAAACTAAAACCTCTGAATTTTGTATCGTAAGATGGATCGGAATGCGTTTTTTTTGCATTGGATTCGTTAAAGTATCAGGAAATTTGTCGCTATATTTTATAGTTAATGTAAAAATGGGAAAATTGCATTTCTGCATTTGAAAAGTGCATTCCGAATAGACAATAGAGAGAAAACTTACAATTCGGTAAGTATTGCTGAAAATGGGTACAATTTATAAACTCGAGGTTTTTGGGGTCGCTGTACACGAATATCACGATTCCGAAAGTCTCTGCGGCACTTGGTGCCTAGGGTATTTACCTCTTCTCCTAGGGTTTAATGTAAATTCTGTACGAAATCAGTGCACACCTGGTACTCGGTGGTTTGTGGAGGTTTTTGAGGTCGCTAACCACGAATATCATAAAATGATTTTGCTAAATTATTCGCATACAAATTTATGAATCCGGGCGTGTGCATAGAAGTATAACTTCTGCCGGCAGTCCCACTGACTGCCACACTCATTTTTTTTATGTATATCGTTTAAACCTTCTAAAAATTAATATATATTTGGATGTATGTATTGTATTTCATTAAAATCTAGTGCGAAACACCACTTTACTTAATAAACCATTTATATGCCATTATTTAATTTCGAAAATTATAGATTATTATTGCTACTGGAAAGCCCACATCGGATTATAAAATCTGACCGCCATGCGCCAGAGCGAACTAGTATGAAACCTAGAATTGTTTATGGTTACAACAACAAAAGAGCTTAACAGCCGCATATACACTTACACATTTTATTTCAATGGATGTTACTAATATACTAATATTTCTATATATCAAAATATCCAATTATATGTTCGTAAATCTCCAAATATGTGAGGCATATGTATTAATGAAAAACATAAGAAATATGCAGCATATATATGCATTTTGCATATAATCCAGTCTCTACTAATAGTAAATATGTTACCAATCACAGCGCTGCATGCTGCACCGATGTATTTGTTGGAATGTAACATAACAAAAATAGTGACGCTACACTTCTAGGAAGTTAGTTTCTTGAAAATGTAGTGTACTACCGATACCTGCTTACAAGTCAGCCAGGAAGCACCCTACTCGCTATTTTACTAAAACTTGCACGCTACAACTACTCCCTACTTTCCCATCATGTAGAAAGTAGAAAGTAAGATGTGCTACCGCAAATTCATTTTAACCAGACAATCAGGTTTTGACGTCATTTTGGATGTAAATAAGCAAACTACTTGGAGGCAACCGTATTGAACCAAAATTTTGCTAGAACACACCTTATTGGTAGGTATGGAGTACGACGAAAACATCTGGTTGTTGCGTCAAATCATGCTTGGCGACCATAATATTTATTATATGTAAGATTCTTATACAAGCAATAAAATAGACTACTATCACGTCACGTGAGCTCATATGCCGTCACATTATCATGTTTCTATGGTAATATCACGCTTAGAAATACACTGCTATCCTGTCTAACGAAATTTTCTTAAATATTGCATTGGTTTTCAGTGAGGTGTTTGTTTTTTGATGGCGAATGAAATTGATGGCTCAATTAGTTCTTCGGAATGGGAAAAAGAACTGGAAAGTGTAGGTGGTTGTATAGTTTTGGATAAATGTGCAATAAATCTAAAGAGAGTATGGGTACACTATAAAAATAAGATAAATAAGCAATTGGGCTTAAAATGTTGGCTGTTCGTTGGAGATGTTTAGAAGTAAAACCCGATTTTCTTGTCAAAATTGTACTTACATCTTGTTGCCTGCGCATGTTATGCGAAGATAAAATGATTGAATGTGACACCGAATTAACTCAACTTCCTCAACAAGTGTAGTTAAATTTGGACTCTATAATTGTTTGTTCTGTTCTAGGAAGTAAAACTTTAAGAGTTACAAGTATTTGAAGATTAAGTTAACAGTAGTGGGTGTATCAATTAATACATACATGTAGGTATTAACTGATTATTATATATGTTTTTAATATTTACTTTATTCTCGATTGTTATTCATGTTTTCTGGAGTCCTTTCAAATATGATATAATTCAGGTTAGTATAAAATCAATAACAACGACTAATTGTACGGAATTTGAACAACAATAACAACATGATTTATACTTCCCTAACTCATTTCTAAAATATTATATTCTTTTAAATTTTTATAATTATTTAATTGTTTTCATTAATTATTTATGCATTAAGTATCATAACAATATGTAAATATTTTGTAGAGCTGTTTAATTAGCATATAATGAAGGTCTGAACTTTAGATGTTATAACCCCTGTTCACATCAGGTTTCACGTATGAGAGATAAGATTTCTGGTCGTTTAGCAAGCATGATTAATGCTTGTGTTTTCCCTGTTAACAGTGTCGTGAATGACTTTATAGCAGATCTTGTTTGTCTAATTTACGATATCGATTTATACAATTGAATATGCATGTTTTTGAGGTTAACAGAGTTACCAGTTGAGAGCAACTTACCTAACTAATATCTGGAGCTGCGATATTACAGTTGTGCGATTATCGATTATTTAGAGTCTTCCATTAAGAGTGACAGACAGAAATTTGTCGCAAAAAAAATTTAATTCAATTAATAAGTTTTAAAATGATTTTCGTTATTTATTTGTTCTAAAAATTTGTATAAAGGGGGAGAATAATACTATCATTAAATTTAAATTTATTTCTGTGAAGCCCTATGTTTTGAAAACAGAATATAATAACTTAAAGTTTCGAATTCAATCCATTTCTTTCCACAAAACTTCATTAAATTTTGATTCAAGGAGGAGATATGACAGTATGAATGCAAAATCGACCTTATTACATGTGATAAGAAAATCTAAGGTCCATTCGTCTCCGAACATCTTTGTCTCTAAACCACGAAACCGTTGATTACGTAACACACCACTGCGAACCTGTTATATTAGTGAATGGTTACATTGGATGCGGATACGTACGATTTTTTTAATCGAGCGATGCCGTAAGACCATTTGTCGTACGATTGTGTGGTTACATTGTTTGCGATTCGTTGCATTTACAGTTTTAGTTTAAAATGGATGACGAAGAGGATTTACAATTCCTTAAAAATAACTGTTAGAAATTTATGGTGTTAAATAAAAAAAAGAAGAAAATATTTGGTTAGTGGTATATACTTAAGGAGAGACCAGGAAGGGGAGTACGTAACCCTCTTCAATGAGTTAAGTAAGCAGCCACAAAAGTTTTATGAGTACTTTAGAATGTTTCCTTCAACATTTAATTATATACTTAATATGATCCACCAACAACTCGAAACATATTCTAATTTTCGGAAAAGTATTCATCCTAATGTTTGAAATGAGGTGCTAGCTTTCTATATCGTTTATAACAGAAAGTATCGTACGATATCGCAGGAAAAAACAAACATGTTTGTTCTTCTCACTTAGTCGTCCGACATCCTACAAAAACATCCGACTACATCGCAACTATTGTAACCGCACACCTTTAAATTAGTTAGTTTGTTTTTACGTCCGACATCGTACGACATCGCACGACTAAAAAATCGCACGTATTCGCATCCAATGTAACCATTCACTTATAGGTCTATGAACAGCTTTAAACAGGTATAAACAGGTCTATGAACCGCCATAAAAAGGTATCAACAGGTCTTTGTATAACTTTAAACAGGTCTAAAGCCTGGTTAAAGCTGGTAAAAGACCTGTTCCTACCAGTTTAATACTGTTCATACCTGTTTTAAGCTATTCATCTCCTTGTGTCCCATACGAAGGCCAGCTGCGTTGGGTTAGGTATTCGATGGTTACGTGGTTGAGAGGCGGAGTCAAAAAGAGACTAAAATGACCGGAGTGGACCTAGATTTTCTTCTGGAGATTTACATTTAAAAAAGATCAATTTTGTACCCGAATTGTCATAGCTATTACTGTTTAAAAAGTGGTGACCTCAGAAAAAAGCCAGCTAATTTAAAAAAATGGAAAAACTGGGGTTGTTAACTCAGATTGCCAGTTTCAAATACCTACGTTTATCTTAAAAATAGATGGATGTGGGTACTTAAAATATCTTATTTGTGTGAATAATATTTGTAAATAATTGCTTTTAATAGAAGCTTATACAATGATTTATTACATAATGAAGCTGTAACATATTCATAAAATCGTCATTGAGGTCAGAATTCTGTCCAGGTTGTGTGTCCAACTCGCAAATTACAAGAAATCGCCTTCTACTATTCTGTAAAATCATCTTTAATAGGTTAAATAAGACGTACAAAGCAATCCGTTGATAAATCTCTCCAAAGTGAGCGTCTCTTAGATTGTGCAGCAATGAAACAAAAAGTTGAAAGCAATGATAAAGTAGTTTGATTTAAAAGGTTTAGCACTAACCAAAACAAAACCATTTTTGGTAAGCTGGGTTGTCGAATATAAATATAAACAAGGAACATCTTATGGGATGTCTAAAAACTGTTACTGTCCGAATGTGACTGGAATAGATCGTAACCAATGCAGTGGAAATTATAGATGACAGTGCGTAAGGAATTTTAATTAAGAATTGGAAATAACAAGTCTTGCGATACTTGAACAGTCAAGCGTCTTTCACAACCGTCGATGAAACTTAGGTTTGGCTAAAAACTACAAAAACCAACTTGTGGACGTACAAAGTTTGCTAGTTTTAGGTTCCTACTTGATTAATTAATTGAAAATAAAAAGAAAACTATATTATAACAATTGCTTTTCATTGGAATAACACACCTATATACAATGAGAACAATTCATAAAATCGGTTTTAAATTAATATCGTATTTTACAGATTTGGATCTCAGTCATTTCTAAACCTAAAAATCTAATTTTCAACTAGTGCTGAGTTAATAGTTACTGTAAACAACTAATTGGAGAACTTGGATTAATCAGTGTACAAGTAAAGTATTGTTAATTAGAAACATTGTTGGCATAAGTGTGTTGAGCGGAGATTATGTTGAAAAATAAAATTGTTTTTGTCGAAAAGTGCTTGAGTTTTCATTGTTAGGCCACGTAATTACCGAAGAATCCTCCTTGATATCAGTGCTCGTTAAATAATAATTATTCTGTTAGTTAAATTCTATGCATGTTTTTGCTCGGGAAATATATTTCCCTTCATGATATATTTGTTGTTATATCTTTTGTTTAGTTTTCTCCCTATCTTTTTGATTATTTTGTTAAATGATATAATTGTTAGTTTATTTATACCAGCACTACTAATAAAATGTATTGTTTAATGATTTACGAGAAAAATTTTACATAAAATAAGTTTTCTGCATAGGAAACAATAGATACTATATCAATCAATACATAGTATAAAACAAAGTCGCTTTTTCTGTCCCTATTTCCCTTTGTATGCTTAAATCTTTAAAACTACGCGACGGATTTTGATGCGGTTTTTTTAAATAGATAGTGTAATTCAAGAGGAAGGTTTATATGTATAATAACATACATTAAGTAGTGGAGAAATACTGTTATTTTTGAGGTTTCTAATGTGATGTCGTTAATTATCATTTTTTTCCACTTACATTGCAAACGCAGGCTGAACCCTACGAGATTTATCAAAATAATGTACTAATTATTTGTACACATTGAAAAGGTCTACAGAAAACTCCGCGATGGTATATGTCTATCTCTTATCGATATCCCACAATAACATTTTTTGTCATTTACTTTTTACGACAAATAATGGCTAATTTTCGAAGCGATTTTAAGCAATACAGCATTAATCCTTATCCAATTAAATAGCTTAAATACATTGTTGATTTAATATAGATCTATATTCTATATGGTCCTTTAAAGCACAAGATTTAAATGAATATTTTCGAAGATATTGCAGATTTAAAATTGCGGGACGTAGCGCTTGCGGTGGTACTGGCCGGCAGGGGAAGCGGCAACAAAGGCCGCGATTTTCCTTATAGCACTTTGAATTTTGCAGCGATCGGACGCGTTTATTACGAAATTAATCATTATGACGCTACCCTAAGGTGTCGCAGTTAAGATGTTATAAATTTACACCTGTAATTCTTACATAATTAAGTACTATGACGCCACCGTAAGGTGGCGCAGTTGATATCTCATATATTTAAAAGAGCAAAACCTACTTACCTTAGAACTATGACGCCACCGTTAGGTGGCGCAGTTAATATATAATATACCTAACTGATAAATTACAAAGTACTATAAATAATAGTAAAAACTGGTAACTAACGAGAAAATATGATAAAAAATACAAAAAAATTATCGTAAAAATAAAAAAATGGAAAACACATTATACTCCGGTCAAAGTAGACATTGAAGGTTACATTAATTCGCACCTTGCTAAAAATTGGCATAAATGTTGGGAACCCTATTATACACAATTTGTCAATTATCCACATCAATGCGAAGTGTGGAAAAAAATTTATTCAAGGTCAAATGTTGCAAAAATTGTTTTTTTGAGTTTTCCAGCTAAACGGTAAGTTTTATAATAAAAATAGGTGAGACAAAAATTATTCATCATGCAATTATCTATAAAAATTGTTGTTACACTTTTTACCTAAGAATCACCATTTCGGAGATACAACGATGCAAAATGTTGAAAAAGTTGTATTCTTCATAATATGCACACGTTTTCGCGCCACCCGTGAGGTAGTGTACATGGCGCGTTTTTTTACGTGGTTTCCCTGGTAGGCCTATTCCACGATCTATTGTGCTTCTGTTGAGTTAAAAAGCTATTGTATTAACTGCTGGGTATAAATAAATTGTTCAAAGAACGATGCATCAGATGTCTCCTCGCCTATATCGTAAGAATCCTCTTCTACTGGCGATTCAACATTGGAGCACGATTGGCCTCGACAACTGATACATGCTAATGAACAAAACAAACCAACTTTTTTACAGCCGCATTTAGCATTACACCCCGTTTTGCAATTGCAAAAAATTGAATTGAGGAGTTTTTCCGGTGCAGGAGGGAGTAAAGTCTGAACTGGTTCCAATATATTGTCAATTAACTTCCAACCTCAGTCTTCTGTGTTTAGTTTATTACCAAGCCATACTTGAACTTGATAATATAACCGAAATAGATGTTGATGAGCAGAAGCAAGGGTTGGAGGAAGACAAGCTAATTGTACTTGTTTCTTTTTATACGTAGTTTTTGCAAAAGATAAGTATCGAAACTTATCTAAGCACGTAATTTTTTTTGGAGCTCCGTAAATTGAAAGAAGAAAGCGAATTCCGTTGGTGATTACAGCTTGTGGAGTAGAGGCACTTTTCTTGAAAACGTCAGCACAATCAACTAAATCTTGTCTCTCAAACAATTTCAAAACTAATCTTTTACCTCTCCTGAAAAATGCTGATGTCGTGTCGCAACCAGTTACTGCATGTAGAAATAAGATATGATTTTGGCATTTTGAAAAAGCAGATAACCTCTTGGATGAATATATTTTTGATTGTTGTTGAGCCTTCCCAGGTTTTAAAAAATAAATAATTTTTTCAGTTGGCGTTCGAGCAGTAAGTAATACCAACAAATCAACATCTTCACCAACAAAAATAGTTGGATTTGTCGAGTTAAATTGTTCTATTGCTGTTTCAACTATCAAGACATCAGCATCATTATCAGCTTGCTTTACAGAGATATTTTCAGACGTAAATTTTTCTTTCAACATTGAAATGAACCGTGACTTGTTGTGTGTATTTGCGAGAAATTTCTGTTGGCTTGTGGCAACTGTTATAAATTCATCAAAAATGACGCTCGAAGATGAAGATGTTGTTGTAGCTCGACGACGTTGTTCTGCAGCTTTAATATTTTTTGTACAATCAGCATAGCCATCAAATACTGCAGTCACTCTATGGTGAAAATGTCTATATACATACCGCACGTATTTATCTAAAATATGGTTAAATGTTTCTTCGTGTATAATATGTATGTATACTATTGTATACGCAACGAAAATTAATATTTTTACTTATATTATCGTTCTGTTACGTATATTACGGTAATTGACATGCATATTATGAAGAATACAACTTTTTCAACATTTTGCATCGCTGTATCTCCGAAATGGTGATTCTTAGGAAAAAAAGTGTAAGAAAATTTCTTACTTATAGATAATTGCATGATGAATAATTTTTGTCTCACCTATTTTTATTATAAAATTTACCGTTTAGCTGGAAAACTCAAAAAACCGATTTTTGCAACATTTGACCTTGAATAAATTTTTTTACACACTTCGCATTGATGTGGATAATTGACAAATTGTGTATAATAGGGTTCCCAACATTCATGCCAATTTTTAGCAAGGTACGAATTAATGTAACCTTACCCCTATTTTTGATGCTAACTTGAACGGACTATTAGTGTTAGGCGATGCGAAGTTCGCCGGGTCCGCTAGTATAATAATAAATTTCAAATGAAGAAACCAAGTTATATTATAAGACTAGGTGACCCAGCGCACTTCGTACCTACCGTCTAACAATTAATGATTTTTCTCTCATTTTCCGTTTCTTCCAATTTGGTTGGGTAGACCCAAATGACTTGACTTATTTGGCTTATTTCGATCTTGATATATTTGTAAAACTTCAAGGAGACTTTTAATGGTAAAAATATAAATAATCTATATATATATATATAAAAATGAATGTTTGTCTGTATGTATGTATGTCTGTATGTATGTATGTCTGTATGTACTCAATGAACTCAAAAACTACTGGACCGATTATTATGAGAATTGGTATACATATGTAATTTTCCACGGAGAAGGTTTGTGTGATATGTACATTGATGTCACTCGCCACCAGGTGGCGCTGCAGAGTAGCAACTTCTGCCCCGTTCAACCGATTGTCTTGAAAATTGGTATGTATATGTATTTTTCCACGGAGAAGATTTGTATGATATGCTCATTGATGCCACTAGCCACCAGGTGGCGCTGCAGAGTAATAACTTCTGCCCCGTTCAACCGATTGTTATGAAAATCGGTATGATGATGTTTTTTTAATGGGTACGATAAATATGATATTCGTATTAATTGTAGTTACCACTAGATGGCGCTTCCATGTATCAAATTCAATAGTGATTAATATATATCTATACAAATTCGTATAAATATAAGTTCGAAAAATATATTTTTGGTGCGATAAGTAAAACAAAACTATACACTTTCTCTCCTTCTCTATCTCTTCTCCTCTTTTTTTTTTCTTAAATTTATTTTAGTTATTGGCGTAGCAACGCGCGCCGGGTACAGCTAGTAATATATAAATAGAAAAAAAGTTTTTACGTAATGTTTTCTGGTATTTTGTAATTTTTCCGGTTTTGTCATTTTTTTAGTTGTTTTTTCGATTTTCTACTTTTTTTTATTTTCATTTTTTTGTGATATTTCTTGGTTTCCATTTTTTCATTTTTGTTAGTTTCTTGTTTGTAACCTTTTTTTTCAATTTAATTTTTCAGTTTTTTCCCCTGATTTTAATTCTTTTTTTTATATTTTTTTCGAGTTTTTTTTTTCCGATTATTTTATTTTATCCGATAGAAATTCATATACAATTTTTCTTCTATTTTTTGTAATTTTTCTATTTTTTCTTCTATTTTATTCTATTTTTTTGAGTTTCTTTTGATTTATCGATTTTTTCAAATTTTGCTAATTTTCTATCTGTTTCTGGATTCTGTTTTTCCATATTTTTTTCGATTTTTTTATACTTACTCGTTTTTTGATTTACACTCGTTATTTATTTTTTTTTCGATTTTCGACAATCTTTTACGACTTTCATTATCTTTTACCATTTTTAACATTTTTTTCAGGATATTTAATAACCTTTTACGATTTTACTTACATTTCTTAGGATTTCCCACAATTTTTCAATATATCCAACGATTATTCACGATTTCCAACATTATCAACAACTACTGAAGATTATCAAAAATTTTTCAATTTTAACAATTTTTTACGTTTTAAAGATTCCTGATTTTCAATAATTTTTCAAGATTTTCAACAACTTTTTACGATTTTTAGCAAGGATTAACTAATTTTTAATATTTTTAATATTTTTTTAGGAATTCCAACAATTGTTTACGATTCTTCAAGATTCTTAACATCTTTTTACAATTTTCAATTTTTTTAAACCAATTTTAGAATTTTTTAAGATTGTCAATTTTTTTTTACAATTTTCAACAATTATTTTACTTATTTCAACAACTTTTTACGATTTTCAACGATTTTTTAACATTCTCAAGTAAATTTTTACCATTTTATTGAAATTTTCAAAAATGTTTTATAATTTTTAAGATCATTAACAATTTTCACGATTTTTAACGTTTTTTACGATTTGCAACAATCTTCATGGATTTTAATAAGTTTTTTCAGGATTTCGTTAATTTTTCAAGATTTTTAACAGTTTTTAAAGACTGTCAACAGTTTTTCGAAAAATCTTATTTCTTACTGTATTAGTTAGAAATCGCCATCTACCGAGTTTCTCCGCAGTATAGATATTAAACGTTGGTATATTTTGTTTCGATAAATTATTTTACATTTCCATCTATTAGGAATACATAGAACAACATAATAAATATACACTTTGCATTAAAAAATAAAATTATTAAAAAAAGATAAATTATACATTAAAGCATAATATATGTTTCCACGGACTAATGGTTTTTTAACAAAATAAGTTTCATCAAAATCCATCCAAAAGTTTTTGCGTTAAAGCTGTACAACAAACATACCCTTCTATAGTTTTAATAGAACTTTTAAACTTTTAATGGTTAAAGTAATTTGTCCAACCTTAGTTTTTCCGAAAACCTTTATAAATATTATTTAAATAAAAATTTTTAATAAAATGTCAGCAACAATTTTCTGTGCGTATTATCGTTCAACACTAGTTCAGAACTAATTTATAAATATTTTCAAACCTACGGATACATAAAAGTTTTATTGAAATAGAAACTCTTCAATTTTCACCAGAAAACTTTTTCTCACAATTCTATACAAACTTTCTAGTCAATTTATTTTCTATTGCCATGCGATATCGCATATAGTGATAGCAAAGGAAAATTCGAATCCTCCTGTTATATTGATATCATGGAATGTACGTTGTCACTAACGTACATTAGGATTTGCACTAGATGATGGCGCATTTGTTGGTGACAGGATGAAATGAATAATTTTACTATTTGCTTTAGACACCCCAATTGGTTGTTATGTTCTCTCAAACTCCAAGGGTTTACGACTTCGTAAAAAGATCTGAGGTTTATGTGCATAATATCATAAATTCTTTTACAGATTTACAGATATTATTATCTATTATCTAAATCTAGATTTAATAGCTAAGATTAAATTAGACGGTAATTTGCCATTGGAGTTTTTATTTTATCATTTTTAGTTGCTACTTGGCTTTGTCAGATGTCCTAGCAAATTCATCTTCAAAACCTTCCGAATATCGTGCAAGAGGTACTGAGTTCAATCCCCAACAATCCCGACATCTACCAATGTGAATTTATGGAGACTTAAGTAAATTGTCTAACACCTAGAAACTCCATGCACGTACGGTGAAGCAAAACATCGTGATGAAACGTGGACTTAATTGTCTAAAATTACCAACCTGAAGTGAGCAAGCGAATTGATTAAATGCCCATTCCTCCTCCTTGTGAGAAGAAGCCTTCGGCTTTAGAGTGGGACAGCTAATTATTATGTTTTTATTATTATTAACATATTAACTTAACAGCAGAGCTTATTCTGTTGATTTTTGGGGTATTCCCAAGAATATCTTCCACATTAATGACCAGACCATAACCAAATTTCTATGGAACCACACGGACACTCGGCTCTTTTGAATGAGAAAAGAATTTTTTAAATCGGATTGTAAATACCGGAGATATTCAGTAACAGTAACATACATTTAAAAAAATATGATCGAATTGAGTTTCTCCTCCCTATTTAAAGTGGGTTGATTTCTTTACATGTACTTTATAGCAAAATGAGTTTGATTACACAAAACTATATAGACATTTGGGATTAAAGCATTCTGAAATTGCAGATTATTTAAAGCATTAGAACAAAAGTTAAAGTAATTTTTTAATCGTTAACGAAATAACTTATGAAAAATTCTTCCTACCCTGGTTGAAAATTACACTTCCGTTACATATTTCCACCGAAAGTCGATGTTCCCGCAGCATATGCATGTGCATACAGTGACGAAACACAGTAAATTAGCTGTTTTTATCGCGCATGTACATTGTCTACAATTTTCTAGTGAGAAAATTTGCATATACATGGTGCGCCAAGATAACTTGCTGATAAAAGAAAAAATAGTGGATAAACCGATTAATTTTTTTTATTTATGTCACAGTCGATCTGAATTTTCCATAACATGGTTTTAAATATAATATCGAACAAGTGATGGACTTTTTAATAAACTGATACACCCGATTTTCGAAGCTCTGCTAAACTTTTTTAGCATATCGATGGTGGTCCATCTTTTGGAAACCTACACATTACCAAGTTCTAAGTCATCGATTCATGTTGGATAAAAAAATCTTCAAGTAAGGATCAATTATCCCTACTCTCGAAACAGCTCATCAGTCAGTGAAAACTGATATATAGATAAATATATAGATATCTAGATTACAGATACCCCGTAGTCAGCATGCTATTTCGATTTCTAAATAAATGAAAAGCGAGAAACTAAAGTAAAAAAAAAAATGGTAAAAAAATTGCAGAGAAAAGGAAAAAGAAGAAAATACTTACTAAGTTTATTTATTTATTTATTTATTTATTTATTTATTTATGTATTTATTTATTTATTTATTTATTTAACGGATAAACCAATTTATAATAATATATCAATAAACAATTCTTAACATTCCTAATTACATTCATATCGAAAAATTACATATACAAACTAAATATCAAATTTAAAAAAAAAGTTGTAAAAAATTTTAAAAGTCTAAAAACTAATGGCCCTGACTTGACTTTTAAATCGTGACAAAGCTTAGTCGAAAATATCGAGATTATGTTGGTACTTGTTAGCAGTCCTCAACAGTCTAGTTATAGGTTCATTCCTGCCATAGTTTGTCTGGTGAAATGGAATATGAAACAATTCAGTATTACGGGTTCTTCTATCATTTACGTTAAATTCAATTAAAGCCAGTAAGTCGGGACAATTAATGTGACCACTAAGTAGTTTGTGTAAAAAACACAAATCAAGTTCTATTCTCCGGTTTTTTAAGGACTGAAGATTTAAACGACTTAGCAATTCATCGATGTGAAAATCATTTATCTGAATTCCCAATTTAAAGGCAGACTGTCTTAAAAATTTATTTTGGACCCTTTCTATTAAAAGTGTGTCAGTGTTAAAATGTGGAGACCAAACTACTGAGTTATACTCTAAGATGCTACGAACTAATGAACAGTATAATAATTTTAAAACCTCTACTGAAAAATGTCGAGATGTTCTAATAATAAAGCCCAGAGTTTTATTTGCTTTAGATGTAATTTCTGATATGTGTTGTTTAAATGACAATTTGGAATCAAACCTAACACCAAGATCTCTCATATTATTGGTTACAGTAATATTTTTATTTTTTATGCTGTAATTAAATGCATGGAAGTTGGAGTTTCTAGAGAAAGTAATTTGGTAGCATTTGTTTTGGTTTAATTCCAGCAAATTAATATCACACCAATGAACCAATTTATTGAGATCTTGCTGTAACATAATGGCGTCATCTAAATCTTTGATTTTCTTAAACATCTTGAGATCATCCGCAAATATCAAGCAACAGCTGTCCGATAAGACTTCCACCACATCATTAATAAACAAATTGAATAAAATCGGTCCAAGATGTGATCCCTGTGGAACACCTGATGTCACATTTATCACCGATGAAATGGAGCCAGCATATCTAACACATTGCGATCTGTTCGACAGATAACTCTGTAGCCAAGAAAATACACTCCCTCTTATACCTACCGCGAATAATTTTGATAGTAACAATTCCTGATTAACTCTATCGAAAGCTTTTTTAAAATCTGTATATATAGAATCAACCTGAAATTTATTTTCAAAAGCTGTCAGAATGTAATTTTCATAACATAGTAAATTTGAGGTAGTAGATTTTCCAGATGTGAAACCATGTTGTTGTGAATTAATTATATGCCTTGTGTCCCAAGACAGTTTTTTAGAGATAAGGGAGTCTAGAAGTTTTGGTATTTCAGATTGTAGGCACACAGCACGATAATTTGTGATATCATTTCTCATACCCGATTTGTAGATAGGCGCAAGAAAACTTTGTTTCCAAAAATCTGGAAACATGCCCTGCTCTAAACTTAATTTAAAAAGACTATGAATGGCTTTAGCAAGAGTAAAAAGGCATTTTTTTAATACATAAATTGGTATGCCATCAGGACCATAAGAAAGTTTCCCTGGAGCTCTCATAATGGCTTCTATTATTTCGTTAACAGTAACAGTGTAACGACTAACATTTACGCTATCCCGCATATATGAATATTCCGGAATTTGATTAACTTGTTTAGTAGAATAAACAGTTGAAAAGTACTCTGCGAAAAGATTTACTATACTATTGTTATCATTCCCTAAGTTATCATTATAAACCATAGATGAAGGTAATTTATAAGAGTTTTTTTCATTATTGACATGTTTCCAAAAGAAAGTTGGGTTTGAGAAGATACTGTTCTCAGTTTTTAAGATAAAATCATTAAAGCAATCATTTCTTAGTCTTGAACACTCTTCCCGAAGATGTGCAAAATGATAGTAATATCTAAGGTCACCTAAAGATTTGTACAGTTTATGTATTTTCTTTTTTTCAGTAATTAAATACTTAAGTTGTGAATTAAACCAGTGTGGAAAGTTTGATGGTTTATACTTTTTGATTGGAATAAATGTATTTATACCCTCATAAAGGATGCTGTAAAAAATGATCGACCGCCTCATTTACGTTTATATTATTTAATAATAAATTCCAGTTTACTTGGGCTAAGTAATCATTTAGTCCTATATAGTTGCCTTGTTTGAAATCATAAAAATATTCCTCATATGTTAGACTGGGTTCATTCTTTATTTTCAGATTAAAGGAAATAGCAGTGTGGTGCATACTGTTATTAAAAAGAGGGTCTATAGGTTCTGAAACTTTTATATTGCGAAAACTGGAAAATATAAGATCAAGATAGACTTTCCTACTGTTTGCTATCGTATTAATCTGAAATAAATTATAGAATTCCATACCATTTGATAATATCAGTGCTTTAGAATTATCAGGGCAGTTTACTTTCAAGCCAAACTCATCATTAGACCACGTGGCTTCAGGCAAATTATAATCACCACAAATGATAAGCTTACTGTTCTTATAACTATCACAAATATATTCAATAACACCAATGTGTTCCATATATTTATTTTCACCAGACAAGGGAGGCAAATAAACTCCTCCAATAATGACATTTTGGTTATTAATATTAAAAGTGATGTAAAGATGTTCAATAGAACTTGGAATTATTGTGACTGCTTTCGCGAATAACTTACTTTTGACAGCTATTAAAATACCACCACCTCTCGACTTGCCTGTCTCCAAGACGTCCCTATCTAATCTAAAAATGTCAAAGTCATGTAAATGTAATTCAGAATCTCTGAAATCTTCATTTAACCATGTTTCAACAATTATTATAACATCATATACAGAACATAGTGCCGTTTGACTAAAGTTTAATATTTTTGTTCTAAGACCACCCACATTATGATAATACACTGAAATAGAGTTCGAAATATCATTTAGTTTTTTGACTTACATGAAATTTGAGGAATTCCACGAACATATTTAATAAAAACTTCTTCACCTTTTTCTCTTCTCTCATTTAATTCTTCTTTCACTTTCTTCATACTTTTCATCTGCATGCTTGTCATATCTAAGTCTATGAAGACTTTCCTTTCCTTTTTAATGTGTTTCCTGTTTCTCATAATTGTCATTACTTCATCTGAATTCTGAAGAATAACCTTTAGTGGACGAGCTCCATTTTTGTTTTTCTTTCCCACTCGTAAAGTTTTTATTATTTTGATTTCTTCATTTGTCATTTCAGTAACTATCTCCTTTACTTTTTCAGCATCTCTTACATTGTTATTCTCTAAGTTAGGTATTATAACCCCACCGTAACATGGCGCAGTTGATATCTTATATATTTATGAGAAAAAGGTATCGAAGGTCGGCGGGTCAGCTGGTTTCTATGTGAAAATTTAAACTTATGTAATTATAAGCTGTCTATTATAATTACATAACACAAAATGAATAAATTTCAAATTTTTTACCGTTTTAAGAAAGTGTTTATTAATATAATTAAATCAATTATAGCGTCTTAACTCAACAACGGGAAGAAAGTTCATTAAAATAAAATGGAAAAAGAAACAATAAGATGACATATATGGGAATAAACTAACTCTTAAAACAAAAGCTTAAAACCTACTTCGGATGTATATTCAAATATATACCCTCTTCTTGTTTAGGTAGTCCAATATATAGTTAGCAAGTAATCACTTCTTTTTAAATATACAAAAAAGTAATATATTTGAAATACGTGTCAACTAAGTGACAGGTTTACTCCCGTATCACGGTATTTCTTTAAGCACGTCCCGATAAAGTTATTTATTCCCGGGTGTAAGCCACACGTCATTCCTTATCTTTCTACAGGGATAAACTGCAAAATGTAAATGGGATTTTGCCCAGTCGACGCG
Organism: Altica lythri; assembly: GCA_964028335.1. NCBI lineage: Eukaryota > Metazoa > Arthropoda > Insecta > Coleoptera > Chrysomelidae > Altica > Altica lythri. Next base: position 60,901,934 of record OZ034805.1, on the reverse strand, counting down.
TGACAATATTGGAGTTTCGTTTTGTAAATATTTAAATCAAAACATTTTTTCTACATTAATTTATTTCAACATCCCATAGGAGAGATATGTTCTGCAATAAAAAATATAGAACTGTATTTCATTTGGATAAAACGTTATATTTTTAACCACTCTACTTAATGGGGTATGGTGGGAAAACTCGATTTTTTTCGTAGCATGCATATTTAATATACAATTAAAATGAGATATTTGCTGCTACGTAGACTATTCTAATTCTAGCGAACTTTCAAAACTTGATTTAGAAAAAGGAACGTACACTCATATTTGTCTGTGAGCTTGTTTTGTGTGTTCAAGTGAATACAGAAACGGTTTACATTCACTATTTGTTCACCATAAAATGTTTTTTATTAATTTTTTATTACTGATAGTGTGTTTAGTTCTACTAATTCCTAAAAGGTAACGGTGAAAGTTAACTCATGGTTACAACTCTTTATTATCGTTTGATATATTGCCTGCGTAGACACCCGATAGATAGCGCTGTGTTTTGGATAATCTATACTAATATTATAAAGAGGAAAGGTTTGATTTTTTGTTTGTTTGTTTGTTTGTTTGTTTGTTTGAAATGAATAGGCTCCAAAACTACTGGACCGATTTCAAAAATTCTTTCACCGTTGGCAAGCTACACTATTAACGAGTGACATAGGCTATGTTTCGTTTTCAAAAAAAAAAAAAAAAATAGGGATCCTTACTAGAATGCCATTAATGTAACCAAAAATGACCTTAAAATCTATACATCGCGTGCGCTGAGAATACTTCTATATACTATATATACACTAATATTATAAAGAGGAAAGGTTTAATTTTTTGTTTGTTTATTTGTTTGAAATGAATAGGCTTCGAAACTACTGGACCGATTTGAAAAATTCATTCACCGTTGGCAAGCTACACTATACCCGAGTGACATAGGCTATGTTTCGTTTTCAAAAAAATAGGGATCCTTACTAAAATGCCATTAATGTAACCTTAAAATCCTTACATCGCGTGCGCTGAGAATACTACTGATTATAGAATAAAATAATGTAGGTACTACGATTTCGAAGAATATATCAATATCTACAAAAAATGCCGCGACAGCATATGTCTAACTGTTATAGTTACGTCACAATAACTATTTTTTAATTTTTTAAAAGTTTTTATCTTGGTATTAATCCTTATCAAAATAACTTATTTCATAATCACGACAGATATCACGAATTTAGCATGTGCAATGGGACTAGGCTACTTATAAAGGAATTAAAGGACAATTAAGTTGTAGCAACCAATATAACTGAACCACCAGCTGGTCAACTAGCTCATACACTGAGGATACCGATGATCCCAACTGATCTACCAAATCCATTTAAACCGCTTCAATTTCCTATCAAAACATCTTTCGCTTTTACTAATAATAAGTCTCAAGGTCAAACCTTCCAATTAGTAGGGATCGGTTTTCCTCATGGCCAACCGCCTAAGGCGGGTCGGAGCACCCGAAAATTAATTTATTTTGCTGCCAGAAAATAAACCAACATTTAATATTGGTTAGAGGGAAGCGTTGACCCAGTGAATTTAATGGCTTTTGTTATTTTTCTTTAATCCCCGTGCAAAGCCGGGGCGGGCTGCTAGTACATTATACAGTTAGAAACGAGAAAGTGGGACATAAACGAAAAAGAAGGAAAAAATAAAAAATACGGGAAAAAATATCGAGAAAATCGGGAAGAAATACGAAAGATCTCAAAAACGGATGAAAAAAGAAATCTTGATAAAAGTAAAAAATAAAAACGAAAAATGTGAAAAAAATTAAAAAGAAATTTAAAAAAACTTGAGAAAAAATAAAATTAAAAAAATAGAAAAAAAAACGAATCAGAAATAAAACGGAAAAAATGTGTGAAAAGCTGAATTCAGACGAGAAAATTAGATAAAATAAAAAATAGAATAAAAAAACGAACAGAAAGAATAAAAAAATGCCGAAAAATAAAGTAACCGTTAAAGTAAAGCTAAATCAAAAACCGCAAAAATCAGGAATAATTAAAAAAGTTGAAAAAGATGCAATAATATTGGTAACAAAGAAACAAAAAGGGAAGATACAGTAAAAGTAAACGAAAATAAAAGGAAAAATGGGAACAAAATCAAAAAATAAATAAAAAATTGTAAAAAGAATGAAACTAAAAAAAAGAAAAACTGAAAAACCATTAAGAAAAAACCGAAAAACAAACGGAAAACACAAAAGAAAAAAGAAAAAAACAATCCCATATTTATCTTTAAATAGAAAATAAATCAACAAAATAGAATAATAAAAGAAATCATTATTTGTTATGTGGTGCGAAGTTCGCCGGTTCAGCTAGTAAGATATAAATTCCAACGGGAGTTCAATTATTATCGTTGTTCGAATTTTAATTAGATTTGTTGTAATCTAGATATTCTGCTTCAAGGAAATAGGGTTCAAACTTCACAAATCAGAAACTAATCTAAATGTAACTGATTTATTGATAAAGTAACAATTAAACGAATTTAAATAAAGTCAGAAAAACTTTAAGATTTGCATTTGTAAATTAGACTAATATTATCTCTAAATAAATATAGTTTAAAACAACTAAAAAAACACCCTTTTAAAGCAAATCAAACTAAAAAGTTTAAAATTAACTTAAAACAACAATGAGCGAAAAATATTGGTATTATTGTAAAGCTCTTGATTTACGAAAAAAAAGTGTGAGGTGTCAAGGGACACCCGGATGGAACGAAGTTCCTTTCGATTAATTAGTGAAGGAATTAGTAATTTGTAAACACAACAGAGTGTTTATACATACATAAGCATTTATTATTGTCTGTATAAAATCTCTACTTACCTAACAGTTCGTTTCTTTTAACAAAAGTGTCCATTTATACAATACGAGAGCTTTAGATAACACATCTTTTTAGAATTACTTTTTATAATTTAAAACAGGAATTAACAATTCAATACAAAATTTTAAAATTAAAATATTTGACAGTAACTGACAGTTAAGGTAATTTGACGTAGGTACCTAAATAGTCAAGTTACGAACTATTTTTAAAATGTTTATGAATTTATTAATTTATAAAAAGAGGATGAAATAAAATGTAATACTATTATAGTTAATTATTATTTTTTCTACAGTATTTTCTTTTTAATGTACATTTTCTTTTAATTTAAAATAGTGTCTTTTTAATTGTAATATATCTATCTATGAGAGAGAGGGAGAGAGAGTTATTTATTTTTTGGTCTGTGAGAGAGAGAAACATGCGTGTGTCGTGTCATAGTGTCGTGACAACTTTTGGTATGAATTTTTTTTGGCTAGCTCCTAGCGTCAGTCAGAAAGTGTTTACAAAAAATATAATAGGTATAATGAATCAGGCAAAAGATGATCTTCTCGTTACAGAATCTCCTAACGAAAAGTTTAATAATATAATATAAACATTGTAAACAATATAGAAATATCCAACGATGTCCAGTGTTAAACAAAAAACTATAAATATTATTTTAACTTTAAATAAAATTAATTCAGTTATCTTATTCCGATCATTATCATTATAAAAATTATATCTTTAGAGAATTTATTGATATATAAGCTGCCCAGACGAAAAGTAAAAATTATGAAAATATGTACAACCAAAAGAAATGTAATTATTAATCTATAACGTAGTATAATCCAAGGCTTGGAGGAGATAGGGATTTTGCTGCGCGAACGAACTGAAAAAAATGTAATAGTAAAACCGTAACAAAAAGTCCGTGGAATAAAACCGTTAAATGAGACGTGAGCAGTTGTATACACAAGCGAGTAGTGTCGATTCTACATTTAGGGCCGGTCTTACAATATCCGAGTAATCTTTAGATTGGCAGTAAAACTTAAGTTTTCTACAAATTTCAGTTGTACAAAAATCGACAGAAACTGTAGTTAAATCTTTACCTAGACTTCATGTGCAGATTAATCTAAAGTTTGTAGATTTACGCAGGCGCTGTTAGAAATAAACAAACGGTAAATATAACCTATAATATATTTATATAATCGGTTTATTATTTGTAAATTATATGTGTGATGAATATTGATATATTCAGCGAATTATTATCTGATGATGAAGAAATTATCGAGTTTATCGAACATCCTCGGCGTCCAAAGCAATAAAAGCCTCGAATAGATCACTTCAGAGTGGGATGATACAAATTTTTTAGATAGGTTTCGAATTTCTAAAGACTGTGTTTTAAAAGGAGAAATTGAGGGAGCAATAGCCCATCAAACGAATAGGTAAATAAAGTTGAGTATTAAATATGTTTTATATTAAATCACTATTTTTAAGAAATGGGGAAGTCGATCCCTTAACAGAATTGTTGCTGGTATAGAGATTTTATTCTTCCGGATCAATGGGAATAACCACCGGAGATTTTGCTGGAGTCCATAAATCAACTGCAACTAGAATAATAAAAAAGGTAACGACTACGATAGCTGCACTAGCTCCCCGAAATGTTAAGTTTCCTTCCACTGTCAAAGAAACATCTGAGGCCCAAATAAAATTTTATGATTTAGCGAGGTTTCCAGAACAAGTGGAGCCATTGACTGCACCCACATTAGAATTCAATCACCAGGTAACGTAATAATCAATTATATCAAATAACACATACTAATTTTTTTAGGAGGTAATAATACTGAACACTTTCGGAACAGAAAAGGTTACTTTTCAGTTAATGTGCAAACTGTATCAGACGCCGATCTAAAGATTCAGAATATAGTAGCAAGGTGGCCCGGATCGGTACATGATTCAACAATTTTCGAAAATGGTAGGTTAAAAGCTCTGATGGAAACTACACACCAAGATTGTTTTCTGGTAGGTGACTCCGGTTATGCTGTTAAAAGATATTTAATGACTCCTTTATGAAATGCGAATACTGCTGCAGAAATTTTGTATAATGAAATGAATCCATAATCAGAACGAGAAATGTCGTTGAACGCAGTTATGGAGTGTGGAATAGAAGATTCCCATGTTTATCTATGGGGTTGAGGTATAAACTGGACACAACATTAAAAATAATTGTTGCTATAGATATGTATAATGATAATCCAGAAAAAAACATAGAAGTGGATATGACTAATTTGGACAATGATATGAAATTGTTCATAGTCAACACATGGATTTTATGAGAAGGCAGTTAATTGAAAAGTATTTTTCTAATTTGGCATAAAAATTATTAATAAAGTACATTCCATCTACAAATTAGTTTTATTTACTGAAAACATAAACATCTAAAGAATAAAATAAATATAAGTTATTGTAACAATTGCTTCGTTAACAATTCAATTTGTAATTTTTGTTCAGCCTTTAATTCATGTTCTACTTGATTTTGTATCATTTTTTTCTGTTTGTATTTTTATTTCTTCTTTCACCTGTTCTTTTTGTAGTAAAATTAGCTCCAACCAAGCCTAAATGAATATTTATTTACTTAACTTATTCGTGGTACGCAACACCGACGTACCAAGTGCAATTAATCGTTTACAAACAGAACATATAACAAATTAAAATAAAACACGATTTAAAAAAAAATTGTAACCGAAGTGAAAACATAACCCCAAAAAGCATGATATGAAGTTAGTCTTGGAACAAAATTTAAACTGTAGTTTATATGGCTTTGTACAACTCTATGAAATCGATCTAAGGATTAATTTGAAGATTGTGGTTTATTCTAAACCACAGATTAATCGGATATTGTAAAACCGGCCGAAGGAACTTAACCCCTATTCTGTAACTTGTGAGAGTGCTCGTGTACGAATACTCATCGGTGTGAGTACTCTCTCAATCATCGCTCACATGATCCTAAAAAGCCCTATTCACGATAGATCGGCGAGTCTACTACTTTTTGCTCAACGTTGCCAAGTTTAACCATCACATTTGAACTATTTATTTAGTACTTTAGGTTTGTAAAATATAAACAGCCACCGGGATGAGAAAAATAATTGTTTGGCGGGCTTGCAAAAGCGGTGTTAGCTCATCTAAAAGAGCTACAAAACAATCTTTACTCAGCCGAAAATGTTTAATAAAATTAAAATCGGACAATCTCAAGAAAGGGTCCTGACGTTGAAAATACAAGCGAGGTATATTATTTGCCGCTTGTTCTTCCGCATCTTCAAGATAATTTATTAACATTTGCATTACTAAAACATCATCATCCATTTTAAAAACACTTTATAACCCCAAAAACAATAACACACTGGCAGAAAATAATAAAACAACAAAAAGACTAACAAAAACTAAATAATCAACAATGAACCAAACAAAAACTCTAGCAATAACAAATCATGAAAAATAAACAATATGAAGAACACTTGTATTGAAAAATCACATGTAATGTCTGTCATGAGACAACACCCATTGTGCGCAAGCCCACTCTCTCAAAATGTATCAATTCTCTTCGTTTTACCCAGTAGAGTACTCGCGTAGAGGAGCAATCTCTTACTTTTCGTGAATACGGATTTTATAATTTTAGGGGAGTGACATGCGCAGTGAAGCTAAATTGTGAGAGAGCTCTCCTACACGAGCATTCGCACAGTTTAGTGAATAGGGTACCTGGTGTCCCACGACACCATTATAACTTGTTAGCTTTTTAGTTCGATGTGTTTTAAAAGCGTGTTTTTTAGTTTTCTAATACTATATTTATTTTTCACTTTTTAGTTTAATGTGGTTTAAAAGTGTGTTTTTAGTTTTTTTTAAACTGATATTTTTTTTGTTTTTTCGACGTATAGAAACAAATTAGTTAAAAAGAAGTCTTCATATGTATTTTCATAACTTTTGCGTTTCCTGATAGATGTCGAAACTTCCTATTTTTTTGCAAAGACAAAAATTTTTAAAATGCGAGTTTTCTTTTTTTCGAATTTCATTACAATGATGGTCTGCGTAATACCTGGTGCCTAGAGTGGTGCTCGTCGCCTGGAGTTTTATGTTAAATTCATTAAAAATTAGTCGATAATTATTACTCTGAGGTTTTTGTGGTCGCTGAAATCGAATTTCATAAAAGTGGTGGTCTCCGACGTACTCGCTACTCATTTAATATTGGAACTCTCTTTCTTCTATATATTCAGATGATTGATGTTGTTCTGTAAAATTTTTAACATTCATGCAGTTAGGTCCACCAGAATTTTTAAACGGCAATTTACAGAAGTACTGTAATCTTATGCAACTGCAATTGACTTTACTGAAAAATCCAGACGACGAGGTTAATTATAAGCACCAGGTAACACAGAGACCATCGTCGTCATGAAACTCGTATTTAGGGACCCCAAAACCCACGAATATTGATTATCGACTTATTTTAAAAGAATGTACATACAATTTAATGTGACGAGGACCAGACTGGGCACTTTCCAACTACCTTGGAGATTATTGGAGAAATTCGGTTTCACCCCGAGTAGATATGGATCGGAAAAATGGTGAAGGGCAAGCAAGTGCTCTGCCGACACTGACATTTGGCCCATTGTGCATCCTGCCGTGCGTAGGGATATCCACACCTGAACCAGTCATCAGGTCTAAAGATTTAAAAAAGGTGATGAGACATCAGCTAGTGTAAGCAAGTACTCGCCCAACAGGGATCTCTGATTTCCAAAAAAACAGAACTCTCATACATTATATGCTCTACTGTTTCCTCTTCTTGTTCGCAACCTCTGCATAGCAGCGATTTTGCTAATTCCATCTAAAAGAGATATTGTCGCAATTGGCAGTGACCTGTTAAGATTCCCACCGCTGTTTGGAGATTTTATCTGGTCAATACATTACATTTTCTTGCTAATTTATTTCTTGAAGTAATAACTCTTTGGCCAGTCTACAGTTCGTTGTTTCATTCCAGCACTGTATAAAGTTTTGGCGAGATTGCAGTTGGATAATGTCCACGACAGCGGACATTGTTAGCTTAGTAGATGAGCGAAGGCTAACACATTTGTAACCCGCAGCGCTGCTTACTAAATTGTCCGCAAGGTGGTTGCCTTAAGAGTTCCCATGTCCGTTGATCCAGTTTAGAGTAACCAAGTTATTCGGGTTGGTCTAAGTTAGAGTTTGGTGACATTCTAGTACTAAACTTGAAGTAATACGTGATCTATTTAAGTTCAGGGCTGCTTGTCGGTAGTCCATGTAAATATTTACATTCCTGCCTTTAATGTTTCTATTGATTAGTTCTCTTGCAGCTATGGTTATGCCTGCGAGTTCTGACTAAACCACACTGGCTTGTCAAGTGTGGTTCAGTCAGCCCAATTTATTTTTAGGCTCATGGAGTATATTGATTGAGGCGTTGTATAAAACTGTCTAGAACCATTTTCCAAAGTAGAGGTGATAAAACCCCTCCCTGTGGACAGCTTCTCGTAACATTGCCTCGTATCGTGACGTTATTTACAGTTATTTCTATTGCAAGCATGGAGAGCGAGCTGAGAATCCACCCGCTTACTGTTGTAGGTACATTTTGGGCAGTAAGTGAGTGCAATAGTTTTTTATTATTATTTTAGGGAACGTGGTTTTATCGAAAGCTCCCTCGATACCTATGAATACGCCCAGGGTAGACTCTTTCCTTTCCAATGACCACATGATGTAGGGCCGTATCGGTAGATTTCCCTATTGTGCATGCATGTTGATTGATATGTAGTGGTTTGGTATTAAGCTTTGGTAAACTTTTGGAATGGAGAAATTCCTTCTTCCAGGGCGATATTTTCCGAGGTCCCAAATTTTCATGTCCTGTCTCTTCGAGATTCACTTCAACAATGTATTTTTTATAATTCACGTTCACAAAGTTTCTATTTCGACACTAAAAACACTATTGAAATAGATTCATTGTAACACTGTTTTTGTTAACTTTTTGTTTTACTCAATTGGTTGCACTGCACTGATTATCAACGAAAGATGAAAGAGTTCAGGTAGTAAATCAAGAATTATGTTGTATTAACTACATTATCAGCGATATTGCAAAATTCAGAATATTTTATTCAAATTTGACAAACATTCAAATTTAAAATCATTAAAACTGTCAACTGACAAAAGTGTCAAGATCGCCAACATAAATAAATATTTCGAAAAACTCTCATTTTATTTATTTTTTTATACTTTTAAAAGTTCATTATAAAAAATAGTATGTAAAACTCGAATTACAATGACGGTTTGTAGTACTCGTTCTTTGCGAAACTCACCGCTTCGCGGTTCGTTTCAAAAACTTCACTTGTACTACCAAACCTGTCATTGTAACACTTGTATTACAATATACTATTCCTTACTCACAAAGTACTATTTTTATCTGTCGGAGATTAATTTAGTTTACAAACTTTCCTGACGCTCTTCCAAATCGAATGGTTTGCTAGTGAACAGTTCTAGTTAAGGTTCGCTTGTTCAGTTTCTATTTCTAAAATTTCATTGAACCTATAATCCAGGATATATAATATTGATCACTAATTCGAATATTTTGTTTTAGTTCTTACCTTTTAAACGTTTTCGTATTTCTCAAATGGTGGAATACACTTTTCTGGATCATTTTCTTGATTTTGATTATTAAAAAACTTTTAAAATATCAAATTACTGTGTATTGATCGCTTCAAAACGGTTTGTATCGAAAATAAATTAATTTATTTAATCGAAAACTTATTAGCAAAAAGTATTAAAGTATTTTTATTCGTCGACTATGACGTAAGCTTGTATTATTAATCTGTATAGTAATCAAAAACCACTTCTTATGAATTTGGCTTAATTAACTGTTTCTTAGTTATTATTAAAAAATCTTAATCAAGAATATTAAACTAAGCTTTTATTACAGCTATGTATATTTTTTAAAAATTGTGTTCGATAAAATTTAAAATTCTGTAATTCTCATTAATACAAAATTTTTATTTTCAGTGTTAAACTGTTTCTCAAATAATAGAATAAATACAAAATAAACTTTACATCTGACTGTATATATTCCCCTTTCTTTCAAGCACAGGCATAATAATTATTAATGACTGTTTCTATATTCTCCGTTCTGTTTTCTAAGAAAAACATAAAGTATACATTATAAAAGTTTCAGTTTTCCATTAGAAGACGAAGAAAATGTGAAAGTATCTATCGTGTTGAACTTAAAACCTGCAAATTTGAGATTTTTGCTGAAACTAACGTACGTTCGTATAGATTTTAGAAGAAAAAGTTTTGATTAGTAATCCGAGGAAAGAAGTTAATCCGTTTCGACCGAGAATGCTTAATCTGCAACTTTTACATTAGTTTGTATTAAACGTGTTTTTTTTTTTTATTTTAACTCTTCGAAAAATTGTTTTGGTTATTTGTATTTGTTTAGTTGTAGAATTAGTTTTTGTGTAATCTGTACTGTGTATGTATATATAGTACTAGCTTTTACCCGCAGCTTTGCCCGCGTGGAATTGATACATTCACAAATAATATAATCACTGTCTATTTTACCTATAAAAATTTAATTTTAATCATTCTGTAGGTATATCCTTAGTATAATAGGTCTGGCCTAACTACTTTTATTTTTTTTTATTATGACTATCTTATAATATTGATCTAAGACAATTCTACATTGGACCTAATCATCTGTAAGAAATAGTAATGTGTGAGTCATTTTTATAGTGCGTTTTAATAACCTCCTAGCGCCGTCTAGTTTCGAATATCAAAACTAAATTATAGCACGTATGTATGCATGTTGTGTATTATTTTATTGGTATTTTTAAATGTATCAATGAGATACTTTCATACCAAATCTGAACCCCTCTATTGTCTCGTGAAAGGGGTGAGGAAGAAATCTGTATACACCCGATGTTAAGTTGAAAGGAGCCAAATACATCTGTGAAAACCGCATTCGAATTTAATGAGTTTCTAGGAAGCTATCTTGACTATTATCGCGATTATGTCCATATGTATGTCTGAAAAAATTTCAGAAAAAACTAAAAAAAATAATTAAATATCGATGATTTTTTGAGAATCACTTTGTAACGATTAATTCCCAATCAGCTCTTACCCTTATATACGTCGAATGCCGTTTTCAAAATCAAAATCGGTTGATTTGTTCAAGAGATATCGTTGTCGAAAAATTTGGAAAAAAGGGTTTTTTCATGATAAAATTGATATTATGGGACCAATCAATTTTGGCATTAGAATACCATTTTTAACACTCAAAAAACAGCGTTTATTGCTGCCTCGAACACTAAAATCGCTCAACGCGATAGGTTTTCAAAAATTTCCATTTTTTTCTACCTTCATGAGCTCAAAGAACTTAAAATAGCATAAAAAGTACATTTTCGGTGTCTGAAATTAGCGGGAAGTTACAAGGATAAAAAATGATAAATTTTATCGAAAAAATTTAAGAGTAAAAAAGTTTTTTAAATGCACTGAAATATGAATATTTTTTAACTGGTAAAATATGCCATTAAGGGTTGCTAACATCACTCTTTTTGTTAGAAGGAGTAATTAGAAAAATATACTTATAAAGTGTTTCCACTAGTAAAAGTAAAAAAAAACTACTAAATTAAAAAAAAATAATTTAAACCTTCTTTAAAGTGAAATTTTTCCACATATTACTCCATAGGAGACTTGAAACTTTTTTCCTATCTGAGTCCTGAGCTTAAATTTTTAATTTGACCACTTTACTTTGAAACACCGTATATATATTCATAGCCCGCTTTTTTACGGTTTAGATAAGAACACTGGAAAAGGGCCATGGATCCATATCCACATTCACAGTGATGTTCCATGGCGCACTGTGCCGAATCTGTCACGTGAGAAAATCGATCATGGCCAAGTTAGTTGGTGATGCCAGCATTAAAGAGAGTTGAAGCTCCTTTCACACGTTTATAGATCCCGGAACACAACAATAGTCGGGAAACGAAAAAAAAGATATGAGACACTTTTGTATCGAATCGAAAAAGAAATGCTTTAATAATTACTTATCGTTATAGCTACAGACAAAAAATATAATTAATGGATTAGAAAAAAGAGTGTGCGTGTAACCTTTACGCGCGATTGAAGTAAAACTTGTTGACGTACGTATCGGAAAATAAATATGTTATTACAATTCAATCATATTTATTGTCTATATACTTTACAAAAAATGAGATGTTATATAAATAATAGGTTTATGTTAATAAAATGTGAAACAAAGATTTTACTCTCTAAATACCATGTATTTGAAACCGTTTGAAAATTTTGAAAATTTCATAAATAAATTTTGAAAATTTAAGCTTCTCCCATAGCTGAAATCACACCGTTACTTCCATCAGAATCTTCCGTTAGAATCTAACGTTAGAGTTACCCCTAGTCGCGCCTAAAGAAGTTTTGCTTCAATAATAGGTAAACAATATTAAAAATATACACACATTACGTTTAGAATGTGTGATTTTGTAGCTGTATCTACCTTATTGTAATACAACACAACACAAGAGCCTTCGATAGTTAGATAACCATTTCATTTTGTAGCATTTTATAGCATATTTCATAAAATTTAAAATCCTGAGTTGAGTTTGTTTTCTTCAGTTCTACGAAGGATTTGTTATTGCTGGTAAAAGATCAGCCATCCTGACTAGTGGTTTTATGGCCTTTATGGCTACCTAACCAAACCTAAAATAAGTATAAGCAAGTGTTAAAACATTTCGAATATTATTATTTTATGAACAAAAACGTGCAACATGCTTCTTTACTTAACGTAAAGCTTCCCTATAAATAATTATTTACTATCATAATATGTATGTATGTATATAAACTTACTTAATCAAATCATAATGAATGTCGCTGTCTCGTCTTTTTTTCATTTTCATTTTTCTTCAAATCTTTCTGGCGCTGATAATATGCCCTTTGACGTTCACAATTTCTTTTTCTTTTAAGCTCTTTAAGTCTATAAAACGAAAATAGCTAGGTATAAATAATAGGTATAAATAATTAGGTATAAATAGTGTAATTACACACCAAAAATAAAATGTATGCATATAGAGTAGGTACTCACTCATTTTCATTCAATATTTTTTCATCACTTTCTTCATTAATAAATCCACTTTGTTTATTCATATTTAAAACAAACACTTTATACACAAATTTAAACTATTTACCACCAATGTATTTTGGTTGACAAGATGACAAGCTGTCAATTCATACAATTACAGATTTAATTTTATTTAATATAGTAGGCAGAATCGTGTTAGGTATTTTGTATCAGGTTTTGTTTCCGGTACGCGGTACATTAGAATGACGTCACGTCCGTTAGAATTACTGAGTTATCCCTAGTGCCGCTAAAGAAGTTTTACTTCGAAAAACTTTATAAACTGTTTAAAAAGTTGTGTATCTTGTCAAAACTTAATTTGTCGAGGCAATGAAGCATTATGTTAGGAAATCTTTTAGGATAGGACGGATCGGAAAGTGTTTTTTTTTGCATTTGCTATCAAAAATTATTTATACCATTCCTACCTACTTCCTACCTAGTACAAACCGGAAGTTGCATTGCTACAGCCAAAATGCATTCTAAAACTGCATTTTTTTGAGAGATCTTTTAGCAAATTCAATAACTTGGTAAATAAGAGTCGGAATTGGCCCAAGGTAGGTAACCAGGAGTTTTTGAGGTCGCTGATCACAATGATGATGTTGAAATTGACCCCCCGAACACCTGGAATTTAGGAACGTGGACCAACGTCATCTCCGGGGGACTATCCCGAACATCATGCGAGGATGGAGAGAAACTCGACACCCGGGGGTTTTTTGGTTCGCTGAATTCAAATATGGCACCGGCGAGCACCCCGCGGACACCGTGTGCGCCCTAATTTGGACGCGGACGCCATCTTTGAGAATTTTCCTGGAATTAGCGACAAAAACTAATCGAAAATCTTTATGGGGGCATTTTGTGTGAGCTGAATCCAAATTTCATGTGGAAAACGACCCCCTGAACAATAATCTTTATTGATGGTTTAAATATTGATTAATTGTAATATTCGAATAATTATGCAAATATATAGGATTATTAGAATCCAGATTTTTATGTATTGAGGAATACGATGCCACATTTGTTATATTTGTTCAGCTTGATTTGCTATTTTTGATGGTTTATTTGTATAATCTGAATCACTGTCCGATTCAGATATCGTGTAAACTTAAACAACTAACAATGATTTCAGTACATACTGATAAGTCTAAACAATTACCGAAAAATGTCAAACTAATGGATCCAGGCAACCAGATATAAATTGTTTTTTAATATAACTTTTATCACTAGTGATGAAAGTTATCAGAATTTCTTTTACTTGTGACGGCAATCACGTTTTCGTTGGAATTATTTTATTACAAAATGACGTCTTTTTGTCACGGTTGTAGGAAAAGTTTTTATAAGGAAAGTTGAAACGGTTTTTTTCCTTTATTAAATTTATGGATTACATTCCTCAACTGTTATGTAAAAGATGCCTTTTTGCATATTATATTTTTCGTTAAAATTTTTCTTTTTTTAGTGTTTTAGAATTTAATTAAATTTGGACTTTAGCTAAGTTTTACATCCAAAATTAGAATTTTAAATAAAATTACTGCTCAAAGTTCGAATTGAAATAAGTTACAATTTGTTTAAAATCCTACTTCAAAATTAAATTTTTGCGTTAGAATTTACACAATTCTGGAATAAACAGTTAAAAAGTATTGAAATTTGACTTTAAAGTCAGAATGTAATATAATTAATTAAGTTTTATTTTCTAGCTCGTATAGGTTCGTGCTGGACTTTCGATAATCCCAAAACTGTTTCACTACAAAAATCTAAATACACTGAATACTTTAACAACGTTTCCTAATTCATTACAAAGCAATTTAGAAAATACATGTAAGTATGTATAGCGAAAAAAGGATAAAGTGATTTAAATATTTTAACATATTCCACTAACTTATTTCATTTTATTAAATTTAAATTGATAAACGAGATTTTATATATCTAAAAATAAAGCGAACAGTATGACAAACTTCTGCTATATATTCAAAAGTCTTACAATTCCCTTGAAATATGTAAATGATTTGTTCATCTTTTGAAATACTATACGTTATATTTCTAAGACTCTCTACGGCATAAGAGAAATTACGTATTCTGTTAAAGATTTTTTTTAAGCTCATTTTATAAAATGAAACGACTCGAACCAGTAAGTTTAACGACTGTTCGTTCTGAGTTATTAAATCGGCTAAATTAGAGCTATAAGGGCTGTAATGGAGAATGAGGTAATTTGTTAAATAATGTACGAAGGTATTAATCCTCTCTTTTCAATGAATAGATGCGTGTTTAAATTTGTTTACTTAAGCTATTAACAAGCAAAGTTAAGTAACCCTCTTCGTTTAATTTTTTTAGATCAGTTATTAATAAAAGTATAAAATGTATATTAAATAGACAAATCCAAGAAGCATTAAAATCCCAAAGAAAGGATCCCAGTAGCAATAGACTATTTGACAATGTAAAAAATTAAGTTATTAATAACTAGCACCCCGCCCCGGCTTTGCACGGGGATTAAAGAAAAATAACAAAAGCCACTAAATATATTGGATCAACGCTTACCTGTAAACAATATTACATGTTGTTTTATTTTCTGGCAACAAAATAAATTGATTTTCAGGTGCTCGACCCGCCTTAGGCGGTTGGCCATAAGAAAAACCGATCCCTACTAATTGGAAGGTTTGACCTTGAGGCTAGCATTCTCAGCGCACGCGATGTAAGGGTTTTAAGGTCATTTTTGGTTACATTAATGGCATTTTAGTAAGGATCCTTTTTTTTTTAAATAAAACATAACCTATGTCACTCGGGAATAGTGCAGCTTGCCAACGGTAAAAGAATTTTTAAAATCGGTCCAGTAGTTTCGGAGCCTATTCATTTCAAACAAACAAACAAACAAACCTTTCCTCTTTATAATATTAGTAACGCTTCCCTGTAAACAATATTACATGTTGTTTTATTTTCTGGCAACAAAATAAATTGATTTTCAGGTGCTCGACCCGCCTTAGGCGGTTGGCCATGAAAAAAACCGATCTCTACTAATTGGAAGGTTTGACTTTGAGGCTAGTATTCTCAGCGCACGTCATTTTTGGTTACATTAATGGCATTTTAGTAAAGATCCCTATTTTTTTTGAAAATAAAACATAGCCTATGTCACTCCTGAATAGTGTAGCTTGCCAACGGTAAAAGAATTATTGAAATCGGTCCAGTAGTTTCGGAAACTATTCATTTCAAACAAACAAACAAACAAAAACAAACAAACAAACAAACAAACAAACAAAAAATCAAACATTTCCTCTTTATAATATTAGTATAGATAACATCCATATAAGTATATTATAAATTTAAGAAGCGTTTTGCAGTAATCTTTCATAAACATTTATGCAACTATCCCAAAATAAAAATTAATTGAGTAATTTAAGTGTTCACCGCCCAAGGACTACAGTCAAAAGTTAACTACAAGCAGTTTTAGTTTGTTTATTACGAGGTTTAAGACGATGATGCAGAAGAGGTAATAATGGGAAAGGAGTGTTGATTAAGATTGTACATAGTTACATTTTAGGATCCTGTTTAAAGATTTATCGCCTTCTTCAGAGATGACAAAGCTAGTTGTAATGTGAATTAGTAATAGTTGTTGTTCAGTGTTAAAGCTTTTGTTGTTGGTTTGGAAAAGCGCGTTTAAACAGATCCGTGGCACTCCAGGAATAACCGAGGAGGTAAATATTTACTTGTTATTACTTGTAATCGTGCCAAACGACAGCTATGCTTTCAAAAACTTTGGTATTGTGTAGTTTGGGTGTTATTGTAGGCCTACCTTCGTTGATGGACAGTTTCCAGCTGCTTTATGTACGCTACTTATTTATACGGGCAGTGGGAGAAAAAACACTTACGGCTTGGGAAGGTTTTGTTACGAGCCGGTCCGGGCCTGTCGCTTAGAAAGTAGTGTGAATGAATCGCTGTTCTGAGAATCTTTAAATATTCTAGTGGCTGTTAGAACGTCCAAATAATTCGAAAGTATTCTGTTCTAGATGTAATTTCAGAGACGCTTCTAGAAGGAATTAATTTCATATATAAGGGACCGCTTTGAACGAAGAAGAATAGTTGTAATTGTAATAGTTGGCGATAGACAGTAAATGTTGTACGAGGTATTTTAAAGACGTTATTCAGTAATTGTGACTGTATCAAAGTTAGGTAGATTATTTTAAGAAATTGTTATTTATTTTTGTTTATCAATAAATTGTTAAGTTTGTCTGCTGTTTATCAATGATCCCGAATCCACTAAGGAAAAATTATAAGAGTATCTTGATGTGAAATGCAGGTCCAATGTATCTATTTATTTTTTCTTTCTTGTTGGTACCTATACAATTGTATACTTTGTTACAAAACCATTTATTAAAGGTTTATTGTTTTATAATTAATAGTTACTGTTTAGTTTTTATTTTCATATTCATTTGAAAGCTAATGAAACAACAACAATGCAATGTTTTATAAAAGACTGGGAAAACAATTCTCCTAATAAGCTGAATATTATTTTTGTTAAATAAATAAATAAATTTTTGTATTTTTTGATGTTTTGTATGGTAGGATATATAATTAAATATTTATACTTGAACATTTTAAAACAAAGTTATATTCAAAACAGCAACTTTTTCATCAGAGATTTTTAAAATATGATTATTTTACACATATTTAAGTTGACTTAACAAATTAGGTGAATAAAAAGAAACTATAGTGGAGCCGTTCAAAAGATGGAATGATCACGTGAACGGCACGCACTCTTTGAATATTACTCTCCCAAACCAATGTCACAAGTCCGATTTACACCACTCAACAAAAAAGTACCCACCCTCGATGCTTACAGTTTATATCCTATCCTACTAATATTATATAGGCGAAAGTTTGTTTGGATGGATGTATGGATGTTTGTTCCTCTTTCACGCAAAAACTACTAAACGGATTTTAATGAAACTTTACAGTAATGTAGCTTATAGATCAGAATAACATATAGGCTATAATTTATAAAGATATTGTGTGAATTGTCCAAAATATAACGATAAATGTCATTTAAGTCTGAAAAAATTACTGTATTTCTTATGTTGACAATATTGTTACGTTATTACAGTGCGAATGTAACATCTCAATATTGTCAGACTGTTATATTTTTCAAATACGACCCAAAAATTATGTATGTTATAATTTTAATGTCATAATGTTAGTTCTTTTCACGCTAATATAAGCTACTCGAAATACTAATACTGCGCACACGAAGTCGCGGGCACCAGTTATTGATACATAAAGACCTTGCTTTTATTCGAATTACACGCAGACGAAGTCGCGGGCAAAAGCTAGTTATCTATATGAGTACAGTGTAAACTGTCCTTCGTTATTTCAGTTCAGAAGGCGTGGTATTGTACGATTACGCCGGCCAGTCACTGATCACGCGTCCTTGAATTCCATCTTTTGAACGGCTCGAGTATAGTGATCGAAACTTTGCAAAAAACGTAATCTGTATAGTTTATACTGGAAATATAGAAACAATTCTAAACCGTATATAAAATAGTGGAATTGGTTCAATAAATACAGACGCATTCATTATATCATAGAAAAATTATTGTAGTACAATAGTATTAGTTTTAAATAATTTTGATGTTTTCTATAGGTGCTTAAAAATGATACGTATATACGCAGTTCTTACTTAGTTCTAAATAAAATATGTCAGTAAAAAATAACCGTTATACTTCATAGAGCAATCAAAAGACCAATTCTTACCTTCGATACTGTCGTTTGTTAGTCAAAAATCAACCAACCCACAACCATCCAAAAGTAAATCAAATTCAAACATCAGCATACCGTCTTATAACAGAAGTCAGAGCAATGGAAGTACTACTTGTCGTTTCTGCGTTTGATATATGTTAAATAGGTAGATTGATGACTATGAAAGCAACTGTAGGAACCAGAATTTGTAGAAATCCGATACCATTTCTACATACGAATGTGAACTCTGTTACTCCAAAATTTGTCTTTGACAATTTCCATAGATTATTAACTAACCAGAGGGCAAACTTTGATGTAGTAAATTCATCGATCATCTACATGAATCGGTCTTAATCCAAACAAATTGTGGGATATGATTTACAATCCAGATCTCTAAATTTTAAATTTAAATGTTAATAACCAAGTTTAGTCTGAGCTGACACACAAAACCACACAAAAGAAAGGACGAATAGAAACGTTACTGACAGAAATGTATGTAATTACAGGTGCCCACTAACACTTCCATCCTTGAATAAGAAATGCACTAATAAAGATTTCACAAAATTCTAATTGAGGTTACTCAGAGTAACACACTCACTTTATTCTGCAGCAAATAACATGGCAAGCTAAATCTATTTGAGATACTTTGGCAAGGAAAGCTGCAGGCATTTTAAAGGTAACCATATTCCAGACACTTCTGTAAAGAGGACTATTGGTCTTTGTAGGATCACAAATTTAACAACGTTGGACTTTGCAAACCTTATTAATCAACGCTCCCACCATAAATTCATCAAATAAGTACTTAGCTGGAAGAACTGACGCAGATTTGCTAAAACGATTATTATTTTATTAAGGCAAATAAGTAGCAGTTAAATATAAAGCCCTTACCAGGCACAATCTTCGTATAATTGTCAGAATTATAACGGTATATCAGTAGATTACTTTCTATATCCGAATATACACCGAAAAATCGGTAGTAGAGTTGGCAATCGATGCTCACAAAACTATATAAAAAACGTCGGCCAACCGGAGCGAAATGTGGTACAAAGAACATTAAATGCGGAGGGCATAGTGATCCTACCATTCTTGTCTATATACGGTGCTTATACTGTTTTCTTAGTTTAAGTGTCTATAACTAACTTAAATTAAAAAGAATCATCTCGATATGACTTTTAGTTTTCGAGAAATTCGTGGACAAACCCATGAACAGGAATAAATACTTACCTACCAAATTAAGCAGACGGGCTTGTAAGCCTAAATGGACCATCAATATCAAATATCATATTCTTTTGGAACGAAGTTCCCTTTCGCGCGTTACGAACAGTTACGGCTGACGCTAGGAGCTAGCCCAAAAAAATTCATACCAAAAGTTGTCACGACACTATGCACCGACACAATGCACCGACAAACGCATGTTTCTCTCTCTCACATACCAACAAATAAATAACTCTCTCTCCCTCTCTCTCTCTCATAGATAAATATATTCCAATTAAAAAGACACTATTTTAAATTAAAAGAAAATGTACATTAAAAAGAAAATACTGTAGAAAAAAACATAATTACCTATAATAGTATTATATTTTATTTCATCCTGTTTTTATAAATTAATAAATTCATAAACATTTTAAAAATAGTTCGTAACTTGACTACGTCAAATTACCTTAACTGTCAGTCACTGTCAAATATTTTAATTTTAAATTTTTTGTATTGAATTGTTAATTCCTGTTTTAAATTATAAAAAGTAATTTTAAAAAGATGTGTTATTTAAAGCTCTGGTATTGTATAAATGGACACTTTTGTTAAAAGAAACGAACTGTTAGGTAAGTAGAGATTTTATACAGACAATAATAAATGCTTATGTATGTATAAACACTCTGTTATGTTTACAAATTACTAAGTCCTTCACACCTCACACTTTTTTTTTTTTTTGAAATTCTCATAACTATGGAAACAGTTAAGTTGAGACATTTTTAAAGTATAACATAAAAGATAAAGTTTGGTTAATATTTGAATGATTTTCGTGTAGGACATTGGAACGTGAAATATTATCTTTATATTTATTAGCTATAATATATAACTTGATGAGCCAACCCATCCTCGAGTAAGAACCGTTTTTCAAAAAGAGCATTACATAAAAAAAGTCAGATTTGGCATCAAATAAATTAATACTAGGTTTACGTGCAAAGGTAACACATATTATTTATTTGTGCGGTTCACATTCAGATAAAACTGGATATAAATTCTAATAAATGTCAACCCTTCAAATGGGAACATCCAATATTTTATTATAAAAAATGCATCCACTGATTTAGGCTAAATTTATTATTTTATTAGTAACCTTTTATGATTATAACAAATCAACACTCTCTCTGACAATATAAACACGTTTGAAAATGTAATTAGTTCAGTGAAATTGTCTATACTAATATTATAAAGAGGAAAAGTTTGATTTTTTGTTTGTTTGTTTGTTTATTTGTTTGAAATGAATAGGCTCCGAAACTACTGGACCGATTTCAAAAATTCTTTCACCGTTGGCAAGCTACAATATTCCCGAGTGACATAGGCTATGTTTCGTTTTCAAAAAAAAATAGAGATTCTTACTAAAATGCCATTAATGTAACCAAAAATGACCTTAAAATCCTTACATCGCGTGCGCTGAGAATACTATTGATTATAGAATAAAATAATGTACTACGATTTCGAAGAATATATAAATATCTATTTTTTAATTTTTTAAAAGTTTTTATCTTGGTATTAATCCTTATCAAAATAACTTATTTCATAATCACAACAGATATCACGAATTTAGCATGTGCAATGGGACGAGGCTACTTATAAAGGAATTAAAGGACAATTAAGTTGTAGCCACCATTATAACTGAACCACCAGCTGGTCAACTAGCTCATACACTGAGGATACCGATGATCCCAACTGATCTACCAATCCATTTAAACCGCTTCAATTTCCTATCAAAACATCTTTCGCTTTTACTAATAATAAGTCTCTAGGTCAAACCTTCCAATTAGTAGGGATCGGTTTTCCTCATGGCCAACCGCCTAAGGCGGGTCGGAGCACTCAATTTATTTTGCTGCCAGAAAATAAAACAACATGTAATATTGTTTACAGGGAAGCGTTGACCCAATAAATTTAATGGCTTTTGTTATTTTTCTTTAATCCCCGTGCAAAGCCGGGGCGGGCTGCTAGTATGGAATAAATCGGTTTCTGTGTTGACATGTCAGAACCATTCATTTTAGTTCACACTTTTTCGTATGGGAAATGTAAATTATATCTTTTTTTTTCATATTCCTGTTTCTTTCTTAAAAGAATCATAAATATCAAGTTTAATTTTATATTCATATACTGTTCTATATACAACTAGCTGTTACGGCGGACTTTGTACCGCATAACACTGCGTCGTGTCTTTTTTTCCATTCTTCATTTTTTCAAATTTTTACCATTTTCCTTTTTTTTTGTGTTCAATGATTTTTTTATATTAGATTATTTATATAAGATATCCACTGCACCACCGTACGGTGGCTTTATAGTACTTAATTTAGTAAGAAATTCTCGTTTAAATATATGAGATAATAACTGCGCCACCTTACGGTGGCGTCCTAGTTATTTTAAAATTATAATATCTTCTAAAATGTTCATTGAAATTAAGTGATGTAAAAGACAATTTTGTTCACAATTAAATACTCTTAATTAACAAAACATTTATTTGGATAAAGATTAATATTATTACGTTGATACTCTTAACAAATAATGCATTAATTTCGACCAAATTTGATTACCATAAAAACGGTTCTAGTGAGTTAATCTTAAAAGATAGACATATACTGTCGCGGTCATTTTTTTAGATCATTTCAAGAGGAATAATTCTTTCATACCTATATTTTTGGTATCTTGAACCATTTTCGCAGCGCACGCAATGGAAGCCATCAAGGATCAATAATTTTGTTCACATTTTTCATTACTTTTTTGCTCCTAATAGTTGCATCGTGATGTTATATAGCCTAAAGCCTTCCTCGATAAATGGTCTATTCAACACAAAAAGAATTTTTCAATTCGAACCAGTAGTTCCTGAGATTAGCGCGTTCAAACAAACAAACTCTTCAGCTTTATAATATTAGTATAGATTAAACAATAAAAATACCAAAGAAACATTTATTTCTTTAGTTGCAATTACTTGGCAGAGAGCTTTATATGTCCCAGGATGCCTCATTATTGCCTTTATATAATCTTCCTATCTTGAACGTTTTATAAACACTTTTATATTTTCTAGCATTTCACAGAATTGATTCCGTTTATTAGGATCTTTACTTCTGAATTTTTTCGTTCTTTTCTAATTTCATGGTCTTCAAGTTTTCGTTTTTCGACTGGGAAGTGGTATGTTATCTTAAAAGGGTATGTAAAACAGGTACTACAAGTAGTTATGTTTAGGCGGCATGACAGGTCGCTTGTGTGTTTCTCGTGATAAAAAATAATAAAATAAAATGTTTTATTTACAATTTAACTTGTAACTCAAAATGGGATAATTTATTAAAATAATAGATTGTACAACAATGCGAAAGAACACATTAGCGCGATAAATATCATGTAAAATAATCAACAGTAGGTATATAATTCCCTTTTCTGCTTCATCGATCTACATTTTTAGCAATGCCCTTGGCGTTATACTGCTCCGATTATTTTTCTACGAATTAAAATAATCTGTTGAATTATTCCTTTTCTAAATTACGTTCGGATTAATGAATATTTAGTAGTGAAGCTGCCATAAGCATGTTTTTTGTACTATCCTTAATGGAATTAAAACATTTTACTATTTTTCTTGTATATTGTTACTTGTTAAATTTTTCTTCACAATTTATTGTAAAAAGTGGCAATTTTTTTCGGAAATTCAGCCCCATAATTGTGTCCTAATGGCTGCTTTGTTAATTTTCCATGTCTGACTTGCAGAAAAAATTTATCTCCTTCTATATTTTTTCGAAGGTTAGTATATTCTGTAATTATTTGTATACAATACTTCTTGTTAATGACAAAAGCTCTCGGCTGATGTGTTTTTGTGTCAGGCATAACAATGACACATTTTTTTTGTAGATCCACATGATCTATTTTTATTTTGAATAGTTCATCAGTTCGACAGGAGCCGGAGATGCCAATTATTAAAGCAACCTAAAAGATTTATGAATGAAATTATACATGTAATACATGTAGGTAATAATTTGCAATCTATACATACCCTGCGAGGAAGAAAATCGAAAGCTGCATCCTGTAAAAATGTTTTCATATTTTGATATATCAATATTTTGTTTTATTCGAATTGTACTCTTTAGCATTGAATAAATAGACCAAAGGGTAAAAGGTTTCTTTTTTTGATCAACAATATTGGCATAATAAGCCAATAAGTATTTTTCAGAAGTTCCGCTTTGAACTCCTTTTTCAATACACCACTCGTGGTAAAATTCGTACGTTTTCTCATTTTTTTTTACTTTTGTCAGATAATAGATTTAACATCACCGCATCACCTCACGTATTTCTGGGGGTGTACAATCTTTGTCATTGTCGGACATATTGCAATACTCTCAATTATAGTATAACTAGACCCACTTGGATAGGAATTAGTTTTACGATTTTACCAGGGGAAACTCAAAAAAACTTCATTATATGAACGAACCTAGTAAAATTTCTATTCAATTTTGCATTTAACTTCTCGGCTCACACCTTATACGCCCATGAAGAGAATTCTTGGAAATTCGAACAGCGCGTTAACCACGTCCATTCAATTGGTTTTGGATAAACTATACTAAAGAATAAACCACGAATTATTATAGAAATAAATTTCACGTCAATGATAACTGTCAAATTTTGTAGAGCTTACTAGAAAGGAAGATTTGGCTGACATAAATGTTTTTCATAATTGATTAATTTCATCATATTATTTTTTAACGATTGTGAATAAAATTCCTCGGTGGAAGTACAATTTTTCTTAAGAGAAAAAGATTGTTCACCGAGGCCCTAGGCCGAGGGAAACAATTTCTCGAGAGAGAAAGGCTATATGCAAAACTAAAATGAAAACCCATCGTATTTGGATGATTCTATGTATAAATACTACTGTTTTCTACTGTTCATTATATTCAAGCGGCTTTCACAATCCGTATGGTTAAAAATTGTACGAGGATTTTTTACAGTTAAGTTTAATTATTTTTATTTGAAAATAACTTCATATCCAATGGAACTAAGTGAAACGTCATTATCAAAAATTCTCTTATAACAGAATTAGTAAATTTAATTAATTTATGCCACATACACTTACATATGATGGTGTCATTTGAAAGTTAAAGCACTATTCACAGCGATTAAAATTTTAGTTGACAAACAAGAAAATAGTAATTATTGATTGCTTGGGAAATATATAGTCATACTAAACTAAATAGGAAAACAACTAGAAACCTTGCAAATAAATTTACAAAACATAGGTACAGCGAAAATAACGTAAAACGAAGATTTGATGGCAGAGCTCATTTGTACTATCATTTTCTCGAAGCTGTTCCGACCATTTTTAATCCCCTGTAAATTACAATTATTTGGTAACCACAGAATAAGCATAACCTAAGACATTAAGCTAGCTCTGAACAAGAAACCTCCTCATTTTTTACTGGATAAAGGTAAAGTCCTACAAGCACTCAAATTTCCTTTCAAATATAACATTTTTAAAAATAGAGACGAATTTAAAAGTTGCTGATAACTGAATAAGGAAAGGTCCTTTACCTAAAAGACTGTTTTAAGGTTATTTATTCCAGTATCTTTGAGATGTAGTTATTAGGTTACTCGTTACTCGTTACTCGTTATTGGAACGAAGTTCCCTTTCGCGCGTTACGAACAGTTACGACTGACGGGAGCTATCCCAAAAAAATTCATACCAAAAGTTGTCACGACACTATGCACTGACACAATGCACCTACACATGCATGTTTCTCTCTCTCACAGACCAAAAAATAAATAACTCTCTCTTCCTCTCTCTCATAGATATATTACAATTAAAAAGACACTATTTTAAATTAAAAGAAAATGTACATTAAAAAGAAAATACTGTAGAAAAAAACATAATTACCTATAATAGTATTATATTTTATTTCATCCTGTTTTTATAAATTAATAAATTCATAAACATTTTAAAAATAGTTCGTAACTTGACTACGTCAAATTACCTTAACTGTCAGTCACTGTCAAATATTTTAATTTTAAATTTTTTGTATTGAATTGTTAATTCCTGTTTTAAATTATAAAAAGTAATTTTAAAAAGATGTGTTATTTATTGTATAAATGGACACTTTTGTTAAAAGAAACGAACTGTTAGGTAAGTAGAGATTTTATACAGACAATAATAAATGCTTATGTATGTATAAACACTCTGTTATGTTTACAAATTACTAATTCCTTCACTAATTAATCGAAAGGAACTTCGTTCCATCCGGGTGTCCCTTGACACCTCACACTTTTTTTTTTTATTACATAAAGCAGTTCATTGTAATCGCAAAACTGTTTACACGTTATCCAGCAGAGTTGTTGTGTATCTGTAACAATTTTGGTGAATAAATTGTGTTAAAGTCCCCATATATACCAGGGAAATCCAAAAATATCACTATCACATCTGACATGACATCTTTTTCCACTTATGATTTCAATTCAAAATACCGGTTCAGAATTTGACTATTTCACAACTCAAACAAATTCGAATACTTATTCGATATAATCACCCAACGACAGTGAAGTTGGATATCGAAGGCAAAATCATATTTCAAATACCCACAAAAGTACCTTCTTGAAATCCCGTAAAAACAGAATAATGCTCCACTGTTTTGTGGTTTTTAGAATATCTTTTCTGAATTGTTGAGAACTTTATGACATTGTAAATATAATTGAATAATATGAGCGAAGTAAAATTACTAATTTTACAAAGCAGCAATTTTATTATACCTCGAGGCCCAATTGTCTGTGACGTAATGCAAGGTTCGAATGATTGCTAGTTACCATGTTTAAGAAAAACCTACTATCTTTGTCTTATCAACGCACAATAGAAGGTGATACTTTTAAGAAAAATGTCAAGCGCTATTAAAGCACTTATTAATGTGTTCCATTGTTGGCAGACCATCTTTGAATTGATCGTATATGAGTTCAGAGCTTTGATGGCTGCTTGACTATCTGACATGATTATAATCTTCTATCTACGATAGTTCCTATCAATATTAAATTCTATACATCTTTCGATGCCACAGATTTCCGCTTGAAAGATGCTTGGGTACGCACTCTGGCTTTCTGAGTATTTGGTTCTAGGTCCAAAAACCCTTGCTCCTGTTTCTTTATCTGTCTTAGAGCCATCCGTATACTATTTTATGGCGTTTTGGCTTAGCCCCAATGTGGGGTTTTTGTCCATTCAGATTTACTTCCCAGTAAATTTTCTTAGAAAGTTCTTTAGCATGTCTTCTTGGGGCATTTCCCAAGTTTGATCAAGTTGAAGTGATCGAGGTCTTTCCTTAATTATTCCTTCTTTGACCATTTTATATATTGTTTTCTTCCTAGTATTTTCTTCTTGAATATGCTGTGGCTGTGGCAACATATACTATAATGCCTGCTGATTACATATACTTACATTAATAAGAAAAAGAGAGAGGGGGGGAGAGAGAGAGAGAGAGAGAGAGTGTGAAATGACTTATTTTGTATACATATACAAATGTAATTAAAATTTGAAAGTCAATTATTCCAACCTTTATAGAAGTCCCTTAATTTATCTTAACCAATAACAATTAAGATTGCTTTACAAGATAAATAACTAACGGATGTATAGATCCTGTTGAATAAGCCTATAGTTTATTGCACGTAACACAGAAAATGCCTGTTATAACAACAAACGAATCAGTGTCAAGTAATATATAACAAGCCACAGGAAAATTAAAGCACCACTACAAAGATATACTACGTCATTAAAAAGTAAATTAAATTCATTAATTTTTCCTATTAAAAAAGTAGGTTACAGCAATTATTATTAAAGTAAACAAAAATATTTTGCACCAAACCAATTACACCATATCAAAGTAAAATATAACACATAGCTGGCTGGAAAATCGTTTTTTTTTTGTCAAAACTTCCTGTTCGGTAACTGAGATTCACGAAAACTGTGAAGGGTGATTTGTAACGGTGACCTAGATTTAAATGTTCCTTGAAAATTTATGTCTACGAGGTAGCAGGCGATTTTACTTTAAAAACAACTTTTTGAAATCCTTTTATTTCTTGTCTTTTTACAATGGATCGTCTTGTTTCTGATTCCTGGAGTACCACGTTGAAAGTATAATAGATGAAATATTGCGGATTAAAACTTTTCTGAAATTCTTTATAAATTTTGCGATAAGTTATTTATTGAATTGATCTTAGTTTGAAATAATGCAAAAATATAGCCACGCATTATTTATATTGAGATAAATGGTTTTTTTAAGTTACATATTTAGCGTAGGTAAATGTAATTTACGTTTATTTAAGATATTCTGGTTATTTTGACTCATTATTCATTATCAAATAAACAATCCAATAAATGAAAAAACTGCGACAGTGTTCTTATATACAGCAAAATTTTCTAAAACTGATATTGAATTAGAATGCCGATAAAATTAAAACTTTCAAAACGAATGTTTCAAATGAATGAATGAATGAATGAATTAGTGACACTGGATACAATATGACAAATGAGATCATATTGAAGTGGCCTAAGATTATCAACTGGTATTCTGACTCTGATATCAGGGGATTTTTGTTAGCTTTGAGTTTTCTGGTACTAAATTAAAAAAAAACAATCAATATCATTAAGATCCAAAATCCTTAAATAAAAACAGATTTACCCCCATTACAGTCAAAAGAATTACTGTCATTACCTTTAGTGGGGTCAAAATGTATACAGGGTCATTCAAAATGAGCGGAACACCTGATTTATGGCTTAACTATAAATTATACGATAATTTGACTTAGATAAAAGTTTTTGTACATTTAATGAACTATTTATTGATCTTTTCACATTTTCCGAAAAAGTAATAGTTTTCAAGATATGACGTCAAAGGACAATATTTTAAATGGATCACCCTGTATTTAAATTTTTTTTCAAATTGGTAGGACCTGTCTAAATTCATTAATGGTACATTTAGTGGGTCTAAGATTTATGGTTTTATAAATATCAATTTATTAAAAAAATTATTTGACACCAAATGAACCATAATAATTTGAACAACGCCTACTTCAAATAAATGTGTTTTATTTAAGTTTAAATTATTACCTATGGTTCATATGGTGTCAAATAATTTTTTTTAATAATTGATATTTATAAAACCATAAGTCTCAGACCCACTAAATGTACCATTAATGAATTTAGACAGGTCCTACCAATTTGAAAAAAAATTTAAATACAGGGTGATCCATTTAAAATATTGTCCTTTGACGTCATATCTTGAAAACTATTACTTTTTCGAAAAATGTGAAAAGATCAATAAATAGTAAATTAAATGTACAAAAACTTTTATCTAAGTCAAATTATCGTATAATTCATAGTTAAACCATAAATCAGGTGTTCCGCTCATTTTGAATGACCCTGTATATCAAAACAGTACAGGTACTTTTATTACAATCTTAAAAATTACTTTCATTATATCTAGTAAAGTCACAATAGGTCTAATCTCACTACAGGCCAATGAGTTATTCGCTGTGGGTTAGAAGAAGAAGAAGAAGAAGAACTTTATTGACATTTCTATACATAAGGTACATGTGGTCAAGATTACATGAATGAAATAATTTAAACAATATTTAAAAGCAACTTTAACCCTTAAAATTTATCGCCAATGTTATGCATAATAGTATATACAAATATAATATTTTCTTATAGATTTCCTATTTTAACATACACAATAGTTCATGAACTCTTCTACACTATAAAAGCAATGTTTTAATAAAAATTCTTTAGCCAGATTTCCAAATTTCAATTTCCGTAATTTTTTAATGTTTACATCTTTGTTAATATTTTCAAATTTATTATAAATGTTTACATCCAATTTATTTTTTTGAGAAGCTGTAATTCGAGACAACGGTACCACGAGATTTTCCGAACCTCTTGTTTGATAGCTATGATTATCCGAATTAGTTAAACGTGAATTTAATGTTTCATGTGCAATTTTAAGTGTCTCCAAGATATATACACACGGCAAAGAAAGAATTTTATATTTTACAAATAGTGGTCTACAGTGCGCATCACACTCCGCAGAGTCTATAACTCGAATCGCGTGTTTTTGAAGGATAAAAACTTTGTTAGCTGAAGCAGCTTTGCCCCAGAGTGTAATACCGCGCTGTAAATGACTGTGTACAATTGCATAATACACCGATCTTAACATATCTTTGTTCAGAAAATATGCCATTTGTTTTAGGGCAAATATTTGTGACGACATCTTTGAGCAAATTTCCTGGATATGGGGAGCCCATGTTAATCCTGCATCCAATTTAGCTCCTAATAATTTTACCGGATCTTGTCTTTCAATTAGCTTACTAGCCGTAAATGTAATTTTTTGGGTCTTATTCTCATTTAGTTTAAGTTGATTCGAGGAGAACCAATTCTTTGCTACATCCATCCCGGACCATACTGAGTGAGCATAGTTTCTCGATATGAACGATGAGTCGTCAGCGAAGAGGACTGTATTTTCTCGACCAACACTATCTGGGAGATCATTTATGTAAATAAGAAACAAAACGGGACCAAGAACAGAACCCTGAGGAACGCCTCTGCTTGTAGGTGCCAATCTTGACTCTACACCATTGTAACTCACATACTGGAGCCTGTTAGCAAGATAGGATTCAAACAAACTTAATTGTTTTCCCCGAATCCCATAATATTCCATTTTTTTTAATAAAACATTTATGTCGACACAGTCGAATGCCTTAGTAAGGTCACAAAGGACAGCAGAAGAGCTTTTCCCTTTATCAAGGCCCTCAACTACATTCTCTATAACTGCAGCTAAAGCTTTTACAGTTGATCTATTTTTTCTGAAACCAAATTGTGTTTCAGAGAGTATATTTTTATTTTCAAGATAATTTACTAATCTATCTTTAATTATAACTTCAAATATTTTACCAACTAGAGGGACGATCGCTATTGGTCGATAGTTGTCAGTTTTATTTACATTGCCCTTTTTTAAAACTGGTATAACCTTACTAATTTTTAATCCATTAGGCCAGATACCCTCTCTTAAGCAAGCATTGAACAAAATATTCAGTGGTTCAGCAAGTAAATCAATAGAAGGTTTAAGCATAGGGCTACTCAGACCGTAATAATCCTCGCAAAAGGATATTTTTAGGCTATGTATGGCTTTCCTTACATCAGAACTTATTAAGGGGCCCATAAAAAAAGAGTAAGGAGGCTTTTTGACGTTATTTAAATAAGTATATGGGTCTTGCCCAATGTCATTTATTGTACTGACTATTTTGTCCGCTATCGTTGTAAAAAATATATTAAAATCGTCAGAAGTCAAATTTCCAATAGTATTCTTTTTCTCATCCACACATCTTTCTTGATTTACAAGTTTCCAAATAGTTTTATTTTTATTATCAGATTTAAGTATTTCTTTTGTATATGCATTTCGTTTCTCATATCTGACAGCGTACTTATAGTCCTTTCTGGATTTACAGTAAATATCCCAATCATATATGGAGTTGGTTTGTATAAATTGTTTTTTAAAAGTTAAGACCTGCTTGCGTTGTTTACGCAGATTTTTATTGAACCACCCATCGTATCTGTGTTTGGTACGGCAATTTTTTTGAGGGAAAGACAAATCAACGCATAGACGCAAAGATTCCAGTAACCTCTCAGAGATGCCGTCAGCAGTTAGTTTCTCTATCTCTTGATCAAACGATTCCAAATTATTTAGATTTCTAACAAACTTATTTATGGAATTTTCATTTATTATTCGACATTTTTCAACCACTTTGGTTTGTAATTTTTTTTCCATATTGATTATTAAATAGATTCCTAAGTGATCAGAAATATCAAAATCGAAAATTCCAGTAGTTAATTTATTTATATTTATATTGGTAATTACGTTATCTAGATTTGATCGAGAGGTAGCAGTTATTCTCGTCGGCTCATGTATAAGATGTTTTAAACCAAACATTGCACAAATATTACGCAGGTCCACCCCATGCTCGGTGTTCCCATCAAGTTCAATATTTATATCTCCAATTAAGCTTATTTCTTTGTATTTCTTTGACAAATAATAAAGCAATTCTGTAATTTTATTTATAAATATTTTAATATCACCCGAGCTAGAGGATCTATAGCAGGTGACCAAAGCATTTTTTTTGTTAACAAATTCAATACCGCAGAATTCGGCATGACCCGAAACACAAAATTTTGAGCAATCAACACATTTTATTTCTATAGTATGGTTTGCATATATGGCAACTCCACCATGTTTGTTTATACCTTCCCTACAATAATGAGAGATTAAAGAATAGTTTATTAGTTTAATAGTTGCCAACTTTTCGCTGCTAAGCCAGTGTTCAGATATGCATAAAATATCAAATTTATACATGTTAAGTACTAGATTTAATTCTGTCACTTTATTAGTTAGACTTTGAACGTTGATGTGATATATTGAGCATAGATTGGCCTGCGTCAAACATAAACGTAATGGATTCTTATTTAAATTTACAGATACATTTTTAATCGAATTTACAGACACATCACTACCATTACGCAAATGCACCTCCGGCGATATGCTAGACACCTTCGGTACGGTTTCCTTTTTTATGAAAAAAGCGATATAACATAACACCAGAAGGCCAAACATCACTATGCAATATACATTGGCTTTCAGTTTTGTCTACGGTTATTTTAAACGAGGCCTGTTTAGGATTACGCGCGTTGAGCTTTTCCACTGTTAAAAGAGTTTAAACTGTCATATATACTGATAGATAATTGAATACATTTGCTTCTAAAAAAATATGAAGGCGCTCTGTTCCCAGTTCTTTATCATCACTGCTTGGATGATAAACGTTATTACCGTCAAAAATCATTGCTGTTAACAAAATAACGCCAATTCATTTTCGAAATCGAATCAAATATTTTCTTTCTGATAGGTATCCACAAAGCGTTACTTTAGGTAGTTTTATTCCAACAAAGTTTCTTGGCAGCATAAATTCGTCACAACGATACTGAACACCCGATAGATATCATTTATCTCCACTTTTTCCAAAAATTTTGACAAGCTAGCCGCTGCATAAACTTGATCATTAGTGGATTAGAGGTAAATTCTACTCTTGGATAAAACACTTTTATAGAAAGTTTGCCAATCTGAATCACAAAAAAAATCAACAAGTGGTGTCCTGTGATCTTAACTTTTTTGAATTTACTTGTATGATATGGGAAGACACATATTCCACAACTACGCATTCTTTGCAGACTACATAGGAGTCAGAGGTTTAATGGTTTATATACTGGCTTTTTTCAGTAAATGTTGAAGACTATGCTGTTTTGTCTAAAGGGGAGAACAATCCGTGAATCAAATTTACTTTAGGCCATTCGTTTGTACGTTTTGTGACGACTCATGTAATGACTGATTGAAAAATACATTTATTAATATCTCTTTAACATTATTCGTTTTTTCATGTAAAACTAACCAAATGCTAGATCTAGGGAATATGGGCATGACGTGGTATACTGAAACAAGATCTAAATCTGTTGGAAAGAGTGTAACAACGCAGTAGAAATCTCATCTTGTTTAGTTTCTCACATTATTGTCAATGTGTGCTGAAAGATAACATACTACAAACCTTTTGTCGTTGCGTTTTTCTATCTTATTGGAAAATCGGAATATGGTGACTTAAAATATTTTCCTTTTCATTAATATTTGTTAAAAAGGACATAAGTACATTAAGGAGGCGTGTGGAACTCGGAAATTCCATTGAAAACGAAGCTTTCTATGCTTTTTGTGGCAAAAGAGTAAGTCGGAAAATATATTTTTTAACTTTTCTCTGACAGATCCGGTTAGTGATGAAAGCTAGAGAGAAGATAAGTAACGTACGTACGAGCACCCTTTCTTGATACACTGCTCTCGCCAAGGTCGATTAGTCGATTTCTTATACACGAACAATCGAACATTGGGAACTTTGGTTAGATGCCGACATTTTATGCTACCCCTCAGGCTTGCCCAGACTTGCCTCTTACCGTTGAGTGAAAAAATATATTTTTTCACTCAACGCTCTTACTTACTACCATTAATGGGAAACTATGTTTATAAATGAAAAGTGTTTTCATAATATGTAGATGCATTTTTAAGATTGGCTAACGCCAACACAAAGAATCTTCTCTGAGAGAAATGGTTTACCCAAAGAACGAATTATACTTCTACTAATATTTAATTTAAAAACAGACTAAATGAATTCTTATTTTATTAATTATATTATTGGTTTGATTTATAAGTGGATAATTTTTTACATTAGTAGAATGTAGGCTTATCCTCCCCCTTTCACTAGGGATATATTTATTATATTTAATAATATATAACATTTAAAAAGATTAAAGCATTCCAAAAGTATCAAATTGTTGCAATCCTTTTATATAACGAAGCTTAAAAATCCTTTCTTTCGATCTGTACAATTGTTTGTAAAGTTTTTAAATATTTTAAAATAACAACACACATCTCACTAATAAACTAGAAATCTCTTTAAAAATTCAACCGTACTGAAATTTCATTTATTATTAATAAAAAGAGTAATATTTTACTAGTCTAGCATACTTTTGAAATATAAATGAGTTGGAATTTATTCGTGTTTACGGTACTGTGGCTGTTAAATGTGAGCTTTACTAGCGACAAAAGCATTATTTTAAAA
Organism: Altica lythri; assembly: GCA_964028335.1. NCBI lineage: Eukaryota > Metazoa > Arthropoda > Insecta > Coleoptera > Chrysomelidae > Altica > Altica lythri. The sequence continues at coordinate 60,867,295 of OZ034805.1, read as the reverse complement.
TGTTACGTACGTTTATAATTAAATTAGAGATTTAGACCATTAACCACTACTTCTCCTTGATTTTAATTACCTGTACATTAAAATTTATAGAAGTAAGATTCCCAAACGTGTTGTTTATTTCGAATGAATACAAATAGCTAACTTGGAAATTTCTAACAACTTGTAAATGTCGTGCAATCTATTTGATACAAAAAAAAAATAATTAAACAGATGTACAGGATAGGCTTAGCTAAACGAATTCGTATAAAAAAATAGTAGGCCATAGGGGCATACGATTCAGGTGGTAGGAGGAGAACGGATCGTGGATTCAAAGTTCTAATTAATAATATTAAGTTGAGCTTAATCCAGACATAGAACTTAGTGAAATGAACAAAACCGAAAAATTGTGAAAAAGGGAATCGTCCTAAAGAAAATCAATTGCTGGGTTTAGTTTTTTTTTTAGATAGTTTTTGTTTATTTTTTGGAGTTTGCATTGTCATTAACTTTTTTAAAAAATGTTAGAATAGTGTAATAATGGTGATTAAAATATATACAATAATTCCAGCAAAAATAAATAACTAAAACACAAAAAGCAGAAGGAGCCAGAAAGTAGAGGCGTAGAAAGAAGACCAGCCACAGGAAGAGACAAACAAAATTGTATTTTTGTTTGGATATTTTTATTATAATAGCAGCAGACTTCCTTAACTAAAGAATTCATATATAATTATTTGAATTTTTTTTGGGGACATGTTCCTTCAGTAGAATTCTGGGAATGTAATCCGGCATTTAGATATTGGTTGTCTAGATAAAGTTTTTTTTTGTAAAGATAGATATGTTTTTGTTTTGATGAGATGATTGATGAGTATTTTAATTAATTAATTGAATTTGAACAAAGATATGATTGAAAAAATACAATTGTAAAAGTATAGAATTTAAATAAAAATAGTCAGAAGTTTTTGAAATTTATATTAAAATGAAAAGAAAATAGATAATAAGAAAAGTTAATTATAGACAAAAATCATAAAAAGACGAAAATAGACCACAGACATCAGAGTAATCCAGAAAGCGAATAATCCAGAGAGCGAATAGAGCAGCCGAAAGAAGTAGCTAACAGATACAGAAGAGCTCAAAAGTAATAGAGCAGAGAGGCAAGAGAAAGTTAAGCAACAGAAAGATGAAATGTATATTTTTTATATTATTTTTTTGTTAAAGCAATCAATATTTGTAATTGCCAGAATCCACGTTGGGCGCCAATTAATATGGATCTTCTCTCTGCATGGGAATACTTTTCAATTAATACAATAACTGGGTTGTTAAACAGAAGCCAGAATTCAAACCAGAAACGGAAGCAGAGTAAGACAACCATAATAGAACTCAACCAGAACGCAAAACTTCTTCAGTTGACAATTAACTAAAAATTGTTTAAAATTACAAAATCACTAATAATGGATATAGTCCATTTCATCGTTTTTGGCCGATTTGATATTAGAAACCACTGAAATAAGATTAAACTGTCATCAAAGTTACCAATGGCGGAGAGTTTTTTTTTTCTAAATTAGGTCGTAAGTTTCTGAAACTATCAGTGTGGTTTGACATCTACAAAAATATGACATTAATAATTATTAAATTCAACCCTTCAACAACGAGCCGTACATGACGGTTACTAGGAATGTGAATTAAATCAAGACTTCCGTATTGAATACTTTTTATCTACCGGTGAAACAAGATACAGTTACGTAGGTGTTGTATTAAAAAACAAACGTCCTCATTTAAATTTCTATTTTGCCTTTATCTGAGAGAGATGTAACTCTAAATTTACTTCGAGTATGATTTCTGTCATCGGCCAAAATCGGTGAAATGGACTACAACAGCTGATTGACAGACGACAAAAATCATACCTGAAATATGAAAAATGGTTAAATTTAAGCACGTGTTCTTCTAGTTAGAATGAAATCAAAATAAAACGTTTTTAAATTGTGTAAGGTTGCATCTTTCTGGGTAATGCTCTTTAGCTGAACATGTTTATAGTCGTAAACATGAAATATATTACGATAATACAGTAATGTTAGATACAGAGAACAATCTAAAAAAAGACTCTTTCTGGAAATGGCCCGGATCTCACAAGAGAACAACTGCATTAGTAAGAGAACTGACATAAAAAACCTTAGCATCATTTACTTTTATTTACTAAGTGTAGATAAAGATTACAACCATATTGATGACAATAGTATCCTAAATCATGAGATTTAGAAAGTAACTCTTACTAATAGGTTTATTATATTACCCTTTAAATTAATAAGTAAGTAACTCCATTGGTTTTTAAATGTTGAACGGTTTTTGGTTTTGGCTTTATATAAGTCTTGGTTGTACGAAAATAATATATAATTTCATCTGTGTTTTGTCTACTAACTAAAGAAATAATGGGTTACACAAAAGAAAAGAAAAAGGAAAATAATTATTGATTTCTTCAAATGGTATCGATTGACATCCTTCACTTTTGATGCATGACAGTGGTAACTTTATAAGCTTTATCCGTTTAATCATTGACAACAATTATGTGTTCTTATAATAAGTTTAAATCCAGTACAAAAGTTTTACATCATACATCACTTTTATAATAACAACGTATAAAGTTTCAACCTCAATTAGTTTGTAAAGAGAGGATTAAATTTTGTAATTTTTCTAAGATATCAAATCCATTATAGATAGCCTGATGATGAAAAACAGTAAAAAAATTCTGAAAGCTTGCTTAACTAACTTATAACTAACCAAAATTTTACTCACACCTTTTGCTGCAATCCCCGATAATCAAGAAAATTAGTTTTGTCCTAACTAGTTCTAGCAAAAAACTACCCAGTTTTATATATAAACTAGCGGACCCGGCGAACTTCGCAGCGCCTAACACTAATGTTTTTTCCATTTTTTATTTTATTTTTACGATTACTTTTTTGTATTTTTTATCATATTTTCTCGTTAGTTACCAGTTTTTAATATTATTTATAGTACTTTGTAATTTATCGGTTAGGTATATTATATATTAACTGCGCCACCTAACGGTGGCGTCATAGTTCTTAGGTAAGTAAGTTTTGCTCTTTTAAATATATGAGATATCAACTGCGCCACCTTACGGTGGCGTCATAGTACTTAGTTATGTAAGAATTACAGGTGTAAATTTATAACATCTCAACTGCGCCACCTTAGGGCAGCGTCATAATGAGTAATTTCGTAATAAACGCGTCTGATCGCTGCAAAATTCAAAGTGCTATAAGGAAAATCGCGGCCTCCGATGCGCTATTTATAGGCACGTTAGCGCTACGTCCCGCAATTTTAAATCTGTAATATCTTCGAAAATATTCATTTAAATCTTGTGCTGTAAAGGACTATATAGATCTATTTAAATCAACAATGTATTTAAGCCATTTAATTGGATAAGGATTAATGCTGTATTGGTTAAAATCGCTTCGAAAATTAGCCATTATTTGTCGTAAAAAGTAAATGACAAAAAAATGTTATTGTGATATATCCATAAGAGATAGACATATACCATCGCGGAGTTTTCTGTAGACATTTTCAATGTGTACAAATAATTAGTACATTATTTTGATAAATCTCGTAGGGTTCAGCCTGCGTTTGCAATGTAAGTGGAAAAAAATTGACAATTAACGACATCACATTAGAAACCTCAAAAATACCGGATTTCTCCACTATTTAATGGATGTTATTATACATATAAATCTTCCTCTTGAATCACTCTATCTATTAAAAAAAACCGCATCCAAATCCGTTGCGTAGTTTTAAAGATTTAAGCATACAAAGGGAAATAGGGACAGAAAAAGCGACTTTGTTTTATACTATGTATTGATAAGCATAAGGAAAACACATCTCAGTAATTGCAAAAAAATGTCAATACTTAAGTTAATTTAAATCTTAAATATAATCCCAAAAGTTTATACATGTTTGGAGAAAATTGCGAACGAGAATTAAAAAGATAAGAAATCTGAAGAAAAACAACATCGTGGGTCAAAATAAAACTTTGTACAAAGCAGTGAAAATGTTATAATAGTCTTTATGTATATATAATTCATCAATTCAAATTTAATGATGAACATCCGAACAAATCGTTATTCATTCCTTGTTATGACTAGTCGGTGAGCGTATGGAACGTTGCAAATAAAAAACTGAATAAAAACGTACTCTTTTCATTTACTTTTCACCGCTATCATTTTGGAACCGTTGTTTTTCAATTTTCGTGTAATTGAATTTTTATCATAATTTCCAATCTGTACAACAGCGTTCAAGAAAAAACAAATAATGAATATCGCTTCTACGATTTTCCAATAAAACCGTCCCAGTAAAAGACAGGAGAAATATGGATTTTAATTTAATTTATCATTGTTAAAGAGCTAGGTTTAACTTTAATGAAACGATTGAACAAAAATATTTTTTAAAGCGAAGCTTTTTATGAGAGCTTAGGTGAATGGGCGAGAGATAAGAAGAGACTTGGCGAGAATAGAGTATCGAGTAAAACTGTCCGCGTACGTACGTTACCTATCTCCTCTCTGGCTTTCATTACAAACTTATATGTATCTATATATCTATATATCTATATACATAATAATATAATAAAACTGTAAAAATGTATATGTTTGTGCGCGCATCACATGAAAATTACTGATCCTATTCGAATGCGGTTTTCAAAGACGTATTTGTCTTCTTTCAACTTAACATCTGGTGTATAAAACTTTCTCCCCCCAACCCCTTTAACGGGGTGAGGAAAGAAATTTTTATACAAAAATCAACACGCCACGCGAACGACGTCGCGGGTACATTAAAATAGAACCCAAAAATGTGGTTAGATTTTTTTGTCTGTCTGTCTGTATGTTTGTACGCGCATCACATGAAAACTACTGATCCGATTCGAATGGGGTTTTCACAAATGTATTTGTCTTCTTTCAACTTAACATCTGGTGTATAAAATTTTTTCTCCCATTCCTTAAATGGGGTGGGGTAAGAAATTTTTATACAACAATCACACGCCACGCGAACGACGTTGCGAGTACAACTAGTTATCTGCTATAATAATGATTATTTCCTTCGATTCAAATAAACCAATAGAATGTCATAATTTTTTGAAATTGGACCAATCAGAATCAAATATCAGCACTAGAACAATATCAGCGATCTATTTCTCTAGAGAAATAGTAACGTCAAATATTAATGTCAAATATTTGTCAGTTTAACAACGGCTCAGGAAATAATCTTCCTAAATAACACGACCTTGATTAATAGTCTGCTATTTTTGTTGTTGCTAAATTTCTCGAAAATTTAACAATTTGTTTCGACATAATTTGACATTAAAAATCAAAGATTAAAGCCCTCGAGCTAATGCTCTCGGGCTTTAATCAGATTATTAAGGTCAAATTATGTCTCAACAAATTGATTTTAAAATATTCTCGAAATCTAGATACCACAAAAATAGCCGACTATAATCAAGGTCTTGTTATATTACCCTTGAATAAATAAATATTTTATTTCATCTTGTCCAGTAAATAGTAAACTTCCCTATTATCAATTCGGCCGCCGGTAAGTAAAACATTACGGTATCATGTACTGTAATGTATTGCCTAGCAACTCTGCTCTGATTGCTTAAGGAAAGACAATAATTACTTTTAATTTTTGAAGTAAAACTTCTTTATGTATGGAAAGGAGTGTGGCTAGGAGATTGGGGTATATTAAAGAGGTGTATTCGAATGTAGTATAATTTGTATAATAAAACCGTTTTTCGTAAACAGTCTTAATAGCTAGACCTCGTACTTACGAACAGATTAAAAACCGTAATGGAATATTTTTTTTGTACTAAAATTATTAAAGTAAAACTTCTTTTGCGGCGACTAGGGGTAACTCAGTAATTCTAACGGACGTGACGTCATTCTAATGTAACGGAAACAAAACCTGATACAAAATACCTAACACTATTCCGCCTACTATATTAAATAAAGGTTAAATCTGTAATTGTATGAATTGACAGCTTGTCAACCAAAATACATTGGTGGTGAATAGTTTAAATTTGTGTATAAAGTGTTTGTTTTAAATATGAATAAACAAAGTGGATTTATTAATGAAGAAAGTGATGAAAAAATATTGAATGAAAATGAGTGAGTACTCTATATGCATTCATTTTATTTTTGGTGTGTAATTACACTATTTATACCTAATTATTTATACCTAGCTATTATTTCGTTTTATAAACTTAAAGAGCTAAAAAGAAAAAGAAATTGTGGACGTCAAAGAGCATATTATCAGCGCCAGAAAGATTTGAAGAAAAATGGAAATGAGTGAGTACTTTATATACAGTGAAATTAATAAATTTTAGATAAATTACAAAACAAAATAGTTGTCACTTGAATAAAATGGCGGATTCGCAAGAACATTTTACTCTTTCATCAATAAATAATAATGAAAAAAAAATCAAAAACTTGATAATGATTTGACCTGTAAAAAACTTAAGTAGTGTTAATTTTTATTATTGTTAAACTAGTTTTCTTTCATCATTTTTAAGTAAAATATATCAAATCTCTTTTGTTAAATAATATTATAAGGGAAATTTTTTTGTAAAGTATATAGACAATAAATATAATTGAATTGTAATTTAATATTTATTTTGCTATACGTAGATACGTTAATCGCGCGTAAAGGTGACACGCACACACTTTTTTTACATTTAAAAACACTATAATGACTATAAAATAAAAATAAAATAATTAATTACTTACTCTTTATTTTATTTTAATTTAAAATACGAATTAACAATTAATACAATTTTTTTAAATATTTGACAGTAACTGACAGTTAAGGTAATTTGACGTAAATAGTCAAGTTACGAACTATTTTTAAAATTTTTATGAATATATTAATTTATAAAAACACGATGAAATAAAATATGATACGATAAGTGGTCGTTAATAGGTGTTATTACAGTACTTGTTTTTATTTCCAGACTCGGCTCCTATGTCGCCTCGTCCGTAAACTAACTCGTACTGTAATAAGTCACCTACAGACCTTGTAACGTATAATACTATTCATATGTATAATATCCGGTACATTAATATTTTACACTACTATTTTTTTATTTTACAATATTTTATGTAAAATATAGTTTTTTTACAGTATTTATTTAAAATTTACTTTTACTGTTTTATTTTACTTATTTTTAATGAATTCATTTACCCAAAAAAATATAGTCAAACAAATATATTTTTTCGGCTCACTCATCTGTCAAAGATAACATAGAAAGCTTTCATCGGAATTCCCAGAGTTCCAGACGCCTTTTTTTACATCCAATTTAAAAAGAGAAGTCTTTAACATCTCAAACCGATAGAAAATAAGAAATTATTGGAGAATATGATTCTTCTTATTTTGATTTATTTTGTTAAATTTTCGTATTTTGGTTTTTATTCCCAAATGTGTTATTTTAAATTTTTAATTTAAACCTACATGTTGAGAAAATTTGAAGAAAATTTGTAAGTGATTTATTGTTTTTCTAGCAGTTGGCACGGGCGGTTAAGGAAACATGAAATGTTGACAGTTTCTGGAAAATATAATGCATGAGTTCACAAGCCTCACGTCAACCCACGGTTTCACATTTACTTTCTGCTCTTATGCCCTAAATACCGTTATTAAAATAGTCCTTTACAATCTAGGACCAAGAAAATTAAAGTGACTTCGCAGAAGGCACACGTTCCAAATTGGAGTTTGATTAAACTAGATTGTGCTTCTAAAATTTATTGGAAAATGATTAGGAGGGTCTACATATTTACTACAGTCTATAAGAAAACTTTTATTTTCTTTTAACAGATATTTCTTTAAAGCGTATATAGAGGATATTTTTGAAGTTAAACAGAAAGTCTAAAAATTGATAGATCAACAATTCTTAAATCTCAAACATTTAAAAGTTGTGTTATTAAATTTGCCAAACTTTGTAACGAACATTTGAGTTCGTGCAAGGCATGACATGTGTAGAGGCTTAGATTGTATTGTATTTAATTATGATGAAACGTGTCAGGAAAGGAGTGAAATGTGGAACGTTAGGATTCGAAGTTTGCGAGTATCTTTCTATGCTACATAAGTCGATTTAGGAAATACGAATGGAAAATACCATTAGAGGAATAGTAACACATTCAATTATAGTACACTAGTGCTTTAATGTATTAAGATTTTAGTATTCATAAGACGTATTCACAAGAATTTTACTCGTATAATACGTGGTCCATTTTCGATTCAATTCAGCAAACAATTTCTATTGCTATAGTAATAAATACAGCAATAAAGGTGGCTTTAACAGATATATAAACCATTAAATGGGTTTTAAAGAGGATTTTTAAATAAAGCCAAGATTTACTGAATAACATGCTTCAGCTATCTCTAATGACCATTTTTATTACTTATTATTGTTGTTTGTTTAATAGCAATTTTATATGGTGATGTAATATAATGTGCACTAAATAATTACTATAATTAAAGAAGATAAGATCTAAAAGATGTGGGAAAGTGAGAATAAAGATTGTTAAAAAAACTTTGGAGATTCCAAAAAAGTGTTAAAAGAGAGTATTAATGTCTTAGCCATTTCTTATAATGTCAAAAAGTGTAAAAATGTAAAATTTAAACCATTTTCCTCAGGTGATATTTTAGAGGGTTGTGTTAAGCGAACAGGACCGAGTTGAATGCTGTTTAATCAGTACTTATCATCTAAAATCCGAAAAGGGACGGTATTAGTTGGATGCGAAATAGGTGAAGGACCCAATTATCAACACTTTAAGACTTACGCATAATCTAAGCCCATTTATCAGATTGAAAAATTTTCACCCGTTTTGACAAGTTTTCTACTTTCAACATTTAATCAGTAAGATGATATTAAAAAAATATTTATCTTTTTTTTTTTAGATAGACAAAAGTTAAAATTGACCTTCTCACCGTTGTCATTGTTACTTGTAGTTTGTTAGCCATAAATTTAACGTTTTCAGCTTTCTAATATTTAGCTGAAGTAAGAATAAATAATGATATCTTTTTTTTTATTAAGGATGTCCTCGTAGGTATAGACCTAAATACAAATATACCGAGAACATCTATTGGGACAGAAGAGACAATTTATTAATTTGGGATTTAAACGCCTGCAAGTTAAGACGAGTGGGGAAGACGTGGGAAGGTAAGGAGTTCCACAATCTGGAGGCCCTGGGATGATGGAACGATCGAATCGATCCGTTCTCGATGTCGGGCATTGAACAGTATAAGGGTGCATGGCGTTGGCACGTCGCGTTGCTCTGGCTGGTCTGGCAAGTGGAGGCATTATAGAGCGAAGTTCTTCTGAGCAAAATCCGTTTATGTATCGGTAAAACAAAGAAAGATCTTCGGTGGGATAATGGAGCTAGGTTTTTGGTGATACTGGTGTCGTTGATTAGTCGAACTGCTCTTCTCTGTATTGCATCAAGAACTCCGAGCCTTGACGGAGCTGCCGAACCCCATACATGCGAGCAGTATTCAAGATTGGGTCGTATTTGGGCTTTGTAAAGAGTAGCTAAGTTGGATGGAGGAAATCTCTATAATTATTAGTATATTACTTTACGAGTGGAGTAAATTGCATATTACAGCGAGTGTGTTTGGCCCATGAGCGAGCTTGCGAGCGAAGGGGCTAAAGAAACGAGCTAAATATGCAATTTGTTCCTCGAGTGAAGTACCATGCTTTACCCACGACTTACCACATGGTTTTGTATAAAACTAAAAATAACAAATATAAAATTTAAATTTTGGCATAAGTTGTCAAAAATATTCGATTTCGAAGACAGTTCTGTCTGAGAAATGTCAAATGTTAGTTTAATTTAATGAAAACTGTAGGTAACCAACATAATAATACAGGTTTCTATTTACTTACTGCACTAGTTTAGTAAATTAAACTATAACACAACTCCTCAATAATTTGACACTTACTGACAGAGTTATAGGTTAAAAAATACGCAATTTACTTATGAGTCGTGGGTAAAACACCTTTTCGTTCAGGCGTTTTTTCCGTAACCAATACGTCCTGTAATTTGACAGGATTTACTAATTATTACTGACTATCAAGACATACTAATTGTGCACTCCCAAAACAATCTTCAGTATTGTTATCAGATGGTTTTTTTATCATCCCAGTACTCATATGACGCATTTCAACTTTTAAATCTTCTAATATAAATGGAAATTGATTGATATTAAGAAATTTAACTGTTTCGTAAGTTTAAATCTTAGCAACAGCTTCTAGGGATATGGATGCATAAGTTTAATGATTTTTAAAATAAAAAAATCCTTTCTGTTTTTGTTAGACTTTTAAGCGGTGTTATTTGCACAAATTTATTTTTTTTTGCCCTACAAAAGTTTCTTAAATTAAAATTTACATCTTTACAAATATTTGACGTTGTTGTCATATATTCAGTGGTGGCAGAAAATACATAAAGATATTCCAAACTATATAACTTTACACATAAAAATCTTGTGTTACGATGTTCGTTTACGCAAATCTCCGAAAGCACTGAACCGATTTTAATGAAATTTTGTAGATAGGAGTTATTTGTTCTAACTTAAAAGATAGAAGAGTTTTAATCTTGATTTATAAACGTAAAATTATTTCATTATGAATGTAAAATTTTATACTTAAAGGGTAAAATTCACGTCTAAGTTTTACGAGTTTTCAATGGATGGTGATAAGAGTTATATAATCTTCCTTAAAAGATCATTTTTGGTTGTGTTAGTATGCATTAGAGGATGCTGTGTTTAAGTTTTAAATTTTTTTATGCTGAAATGTCCATTGTGCTGTGTATTATTTTGCATGTAAATTGTAAAAAGTTGTTAAAAATCACAAACTTGAAAAATTACTGAAAATGGTTAAAAAATCATAAAGAAATAAAAAAAAAACGTAAAAAATTGTTGAAATTTGTAAAAATTCTTGACAAATTTCAAGAAATTTTGAAAATGATAATATAATACATATTTTACAACAAATTTTAGTTCGGGAAATATTTCCACACCTAGGTACGCATATTTATCATATTTTCTATAAATTTTAATTTATTTTGTACTACTTTATCTTTATTTCCTTTATAAAAATAAATATTGACGGATGATAAGAATAAAATGACGAATTAAATCTTGCATGAAATGATTCGCAAGCGTTTTCGGTTGTAATAATGGTTGGATTTTCGTCTGCCCATATCTTAGGTTGAAAATTATAATAAGGTGCTACATAAGTATCCAATAAATAGTCTGCCTATTTATCTAACCATTTGTTTTATGGTTTATATGACATTAAGTCAAATATGAAAGAATCCTCAACTTCGGATGGTTTTAAATAAGTCATACCAAAAGTATAAACGAGCCAGTGTTGTTAAGTAATTAATTACAATTGCTTTAAAAAGTAATTAAATTACTTTTATTGTAATTGGTACGGTAATTAATTACTACTACTCAACTGTAATTCATTTGTAATTCAATTACTCGTTACTGTACAATTACAATTACATTTTACAATTACATTTCAATTACATTCGATGAAATGAATACTTTTAATATTTTAATATATTTTCAATAGCTTATAGGATAGGTACGTGAAAAAATCCAAACCAGGTAATAGAATACAATGCAAGCGATTACCAGATCGGCGAGCTACGATAAGAAATATTATTTCTCGGGATTTTGAAACAAATAAATACTTAAACCCAAGCATATTGTAAAAGAATTATTTCTTCTATTATTTTCTTGTTTCCAGGAAAAAGTTAATGATATTTTTAAAAGTAAACTGGAAAAACCATACTTTTCGAAAGAAGGGTTTGCAAGAAATTCAGTTCAACGTTCTACTCCGGAGCTACGTAATAATATTGACGAAAATGCCTCAAATATAGAATTTTTTGCATTTGTACTCTCCAAATAAAAAATTAATATCTATAAAAGATTATCCTACTGTGTTAAAGATTTTTAAAAAATATAATGTCATGTTACCTTCATCCGCTCCTGTTGAGCGAATGTTTAGTTCCGGTGGTCAAATTTTAACGGCTAGACGAAATATATTGTCTGACGACCATTTCGAAAAATTATTATTTTTAAAACATAATAGTAGTTTATAAATATAAGTTATTGTTATTATAATATTAGTTGTATATAATAAATAAGTAGGATAATAATTACTAACATGAAAGATGTAGGTATCTGAATTTTGAGGTAATATGTACTAAAAATTATATCAATTGAAAAATTATGTTTTATTTTTAAAACAACTAGGTATAGGAGTAATTTATTGTTTTAAAACATTTTCGAACTTTCTAATTAGACGTACCTAACTAATTAATTAAAATTGCACCACAGCGTGTAATTATATAATTGTAATTAATTACATTTCCAATTTTGTAATTGTAATTAATTACAATTGCAAATTTTTTAATTGTAATTGTAATTAATTACAATTTGACCAAAGTAATTGTAATTGTAATTAATTACATATTTTAAAGTAATTTTAACATCACTGCGAGCCATCTGCTTTCTTCAGATGACATGCAGTTGTCACAATTCTTCTCTGCAAAGAACATGGATTTGGTTCAGGATTGTGAGTTAACTCCTGGTTATTGTATATTCGGTACCAATAGTATATACTTTCGCTGAACATTTTAATTGTTTCTTAATGCACCTTCAACGAACTTCATCACTTTTTAATGTGTCTTGCTCGCAAAATGAAAATTTGTCTATAATAAGTAAATCACAACCACGTGAACTCTTTACTACCGAAACTGCTATCAAATAAAATATAGATGTTCTCTATTTACTGATTGATTACAAAATAAGAGGTAGAAAAGTATTTGAATATCACCTAAGGGCTGTAATTTTAATCTAAATTTTATTTTTTCATTGCGCTCTTAGAGGACTACACCAATCCCAATCGGTAAAATGTAGGAATTTCTTAAAGTCTAACTCAGAATTGTCAGCACACCCATTCATATATGTTATTATTGAATTGAAGTGCGTTGCAAAATTTTGGAATTTCCTAGCATTAGTATTTTACAAAGAACTTAAACCCTCGTCTGAAATTACGTATTGGATTAGTTGTGTCGTTTACTTTGACCAGGTAGTCGACAGGATTACCGATCCCAAATACCACCGCCGGCGCCGCTCCCATTACCGTCACAAAGTGCTCTAAGAGGAATTAAATAAGTGTCTTTACGACATTGAATCAAGATATTAAAAACGCCAACTAACCACTAGGCACATGTGGCTGAATCGTTAAAGGCGCTATCGGCTATAGCTAGAGACATTTTTCCATTTTTCCTTAATGTTATTTTGAAGTAATACTTCTATTCGTGGACCCAGCGGTGAAAATTTGTATGGGATTAAATCGGCAAAATCATTACATATGTAATGGTGTGAGTAAGAGGGAGACAGAAACACATATAAGGTATATTGGTCGGTAAAAACATTTACCACATATTATTAGTCATAATTATTATACCGTTTAAATATTCAGTACATTGAAAAGAGATAGATATACAAAAAACAGTCTGAGCTAATGTATTAATATCATCGTGACGTATCATTGTGTTTGACAGATTATTTTATAATACATATAAAGTTTAGTATTTTATATTAATAATATTAATAGTAATATTCAGTAATGAGTATTGTATTGTAGTCGTAAAGTAACGTCACATGGTTGCAGTATATCCTGCACTATGCTTTTGAGGTTGTTGGCTACATAAACAGAGTTTTTAGGAATAGTCGAGGAAATAAAGTACTAAAATCAGCAAAACCTCCGAAATTTGTAAAGTAAGATGGATCGGAATGCGGTTTTTTGCATTCGATTCGTTAAATCATCAGGAAATTTTGTCGCTATTTTTCATATTGTAAATATGGGTAATTGCATTTCTGCATTCGAAAATTGCATTTGAACAGTGCATTCCGAACAGACAATAGATAGAAAAATTACAACTCGTTAAGTATTGCTGGAAATGGGTTCAATATTTGTACTCGCAATTTTTGAGCTCGCTGAATACGAATATCATGATGCCAAAACTCTCCGCGGCACTTGGTTCCCAAGGTGCATGGTATTTACCTCTTTTTCTGGGGTTTATGAAAATTCTATACAAAATCAGTGCACACTAGGTACTCGGAGTTTTTTGGGTCGCTGAATACGAATATCATGATGGCGATGGTCTCCGGTGCTTAGGACGGACCCGTCTCCATAAATTTTTTGCAAAATGAGCGTGCACTCGGTACTAGGAGGAACACAAATATCATATAATGGTTTTGCTAAATCATTCCCATACAAATTTATGAACCCGGGCGCGTGCATAGAAGTATTACTTCTACCGACAGTCCCACTGACTGCCACACCAATTTTTTTTGTTTGCCTAATTTCTAAACTTCATAATTTACAATGATTACAATATTTTAAATAATAGAAATTTACTTTCCTTGCGAATTTCGAGTAAACGTATAACCAGTAGAAAGAATAATATTCATGTCACCGCTCGTTAACCCTAGGCAGACTGTTTACTAAAATATCACAAATAGTCAATAATAAATGTTTTGAGCACATTAATAAATTAACAGTATCCTGTATAACTTTGCCTTAAAGTTCATTGCAACCGTACAAATAATTTCACACTTTTTTTCGTGTTAATCTTAACATCTAGAACTTCTAATATTCGTTACCATTAATATTTAGATATACTAAATTTAAATTAGATCATTTTAAATTTTCCATTAAAGGTAAAGTGTCATTTTCAGTAAACCTTTTTACATAGCTATTCATGCATATAGATTGTTCAATGAAAACCGAGTAAGGATATTTGCCTGAGAATAAAACAAAAACGTGATCTTCATTTAAACTGAAAATTCAAATATTTTGTTAAGCAAATTCGTTTTATTGCGAATTTATTTACCTTTCAGTACGACACAAAAGAACGTTTATAAAATTTATTGTAGGTACATTCTACAAAATTAAATCCTTTCGCAGAAGTGAATTTATTTATGTAAAATTTTTTATAAATATACAAAACAATATAAACGACTCTTGCTGTTTTACTCTCTTCAAAAACCGGTGTTATCGAAATGCCTCCCGTTTTTTCAGGTACCTATTTTCATAGATGAAATGCCTCCCGGGTACAATCGAAATGCCTCCGGGTCCTTAATCATTTATGGTAATATTTTGTGTGCTTAATCTTTGTATAATGACACAATGTTGCCAAATTATAATTTGAATAGGTAAATATATATCTATTTTTATTTTTCTAATTCTTATGCACTGTACATAAAATCTGTTAACAAAATATTTCAGAGTACGACATTTTTGTTTAGAAAATAAAATTGTTTACAATTAAAAACAAAGCCGAAGTACACTTAGTATTCCAATTGTTTTGATCTAACACGATTCTAATC
This sequence comes from Altica lythri, assembly GCA_964028335.1. NCBI lineage: Eukaryota > Metazoa > Arthropoda > Insecta > Coleoptera > Chrysomelidae > Altica > Altica lythri. The sequence continues at coordinate 60,851,866 of OZ034805.1, read as the reverse complement.
TCTAATCTATTCCATGAATAGGGTAGTTTGCACCTACTAAATCTGGTAATTAGTTGTTTATAATAAATATCCTTTCTATAATGATGTGATTACTTAATCAGTGTACATTTTTGTTTAGAAAATAAAATTGTTTACCATTAAAAATAAAGCCGATGTACCTACACTAAGTATTCTAATTGTTTTGATCTAACACGATTCTAATCTCTAATCTATTCCATGAATAGGGTAGTTTGCACCTACTAAATCTGGTAATTAGTTGTTTATAATAAATATTCTTTCTATAATTATGTGATCACTGAATTTTTGTATAAATACTTCAAGTTTATTAGTTCTTGTCTCAGTTTTGTCGATTTAAAGCTTGTATCAGTTTGTCAATTTTAAGTTCAAATTGTGTTTAAGTGGATTAAGTTATAATATTCGAAATAATGGAATCAACGATGTGTTCGAGTCAAAAGGGCAAACCTTTAATATCAATTGATGGTTTCACATTCGGTTTTCAAAAAATGTTGGCCAAAGATACGGTAAAGCGATGGACATGTACTAAGAAAACCTGCAAAGCATTTGTGAAAACGCAGGGATGTGACAATTCGATAATTGAGTCGATATTAGATCACAATCACGAGAAGTTGTCTGCCGAAGTGTCCAATAGGAAAGCCGTAAGCAATTCGATAAAAAGAGCAGCCGTGGAAGATATCAACGAAAAACCAATGAAGCTCATATGTAAAGAACTTAAGAAGACGAATATAGAGACATTTACTACCAACGATATCTATAGGGTGAGACAGAATTTATATTACGCTAGAACAACTAATTCTTTAATTAAACTTCCTAAAAGTATATCTGAATTTCATATTGCTATCGATTCAACTTCGATTATTACAAATAGGAACGAAAATTTTATAATTAAAAATGACAAAGATAATCACATTGTTATATTATCCTGTTCTTCAAATCTTTCTTTTCTTTCGACTGTTTCCAATTGGTATGTCGACGGAACTTTTGAGTACTGTCCTCGCTTTTTCACCCAATTGTTCACTATACATGGCTTAAAAAATGGACATTATATTCCTCTCGTCTTCTGTTTACTTGAAGATAAAAAGTCATCTTCTTATTATCTCGTGTTTAAATATATCATAGAAGAATGTATTAAACTCAATTGCCCTGTATCCCCTAAAGTAATAACTTCAGACTTTGAAATTTCTATACATAATGGTATCCGTAAGGCATTCCCTGAAGCAGATCTTCGTGGATGTCGTTTTCATTTGGGTCAGGCTTGGTATAGAAAGCTTCAAGCACTGGGCTTAGCTCCAGAATACCAGAAAAAAGGTGCTGACTCAAGTGAAATTACCCATTTTCTGTCATATATTTTTGGCCTATCATTCTTAGATCCTGAAGAAGTTGGCGATTTTTTTGCAATAGATTTGTCCGAAATTAAACCAGTCGATGAAAGGGTCACTCAGTTTTGTGATTATCTTGTGGATAATTATATATCGGAAAATTCGAAATTTCCGCCACATCTCTGGGCTGAGCACTCTTCATCTTTAGAAAGAACCACAAACCCATGTGAAAGTTTCCATTCCAAGTATAACTCGTCTTTCTACTGCCCTCATCCAAATATAAATAATTTTATTGAGATTATTTTACAATTTCAAATAAATACCTATATTAAAATAAATTCTGTCTCGGTACCAAAAAGAATTGTTGAGGAAAGTACAGCAAAAATCAATTTTGTAAATGAAAAAATATTACAATTAAGAGAAGGTACAATAAATAAATTAGAATTTGTGAAACTAGTGTCATACAAATTTAGGAAAAATAATTTGTAAGTTTGTAAATTTCTTCTGATGATTTGTATATAAAATTGAATAGTTCAGTCTGCAGACTGAATTTTATTGTTTGAGTCGTAATTTTCTTAAAAATTGGTGTTTTTAAATTTTCTGCGATGATAATATTATGTAATTTTGTAAGTTTCTGCTGATGATTTGTTTTAATAAATGTATAAAATACTTATCATGTCTTTATGTTTTTGATCAAAATAATCAAAATATTAAAACCAAAAAATAATGGTTAATATTGAGTTATTAACGAAATTCTATAAAAGGACGAAAGTTTGGCAACGTCTCACCTTCGTACAAAGATTAGAAGCTGGTAATTTATTTAGAGCTTAGGAGGCAATTCGTATGTGACCCTTTTAGCGACAGGTAAGAAACCCTTTTTCGGGAGGCATTTCGTATCCGGCCTCAAAAACGACATAGTTTGTTGATTTGATGGTTCTAGTTACAGCAATAAAAACATCCGCCTTGTTAAATCCAGTCTGGCTGAAATAGTGCTTTAGTTTTATAGGTAAAATATAAATGGTATAAATCCGAGTTACTCTTTAAGATTTATTTGAGAACAGAACATTTGTAGAATGTACAAAATGTATAAACCAGAATATATTTAATAACATTAAGAAGAAATTGAATCCGGCTGACTTGAACCTGTAACCTTTACCTTAACCTTGTCTGATTTCTAAATTACAAAATAGATAGGATTTTAGTCTTTATTGAGGTGGCCAAAATTAACTACTTTTATATATATATTCGTATGAAAATAGTAGAAGTACAATATATATTATTAACAATAATATAGTCATTAAACTTGAAGAATTTGTTCTCTTCTAAATATTGTATCTGCGGAAAGTTTTTAAAGGGTGTGCGCAGTTCTCACATTCGTGTTGGAGATTAAGGGAAAAACCGCAGAAAAAAAACCTTAATCAGAACTATTAGCTGTATATTCAAAGACTCTTGATTTGTGTGAGCCATTCAATGGCATTTTGTGTCAATTCATGTAATTCTTGAAAACCGCCAGCAAATCTTGTAAGATGACATTCATTGACTAAATGTTCAATAGTTTCTTCGGCTATATTGCAAGCGCATAATGGGCTTTCTACAACACCCCATTAAAAGAGAGTGGAATTACAGCGTCCATGACCAGTGCGTAAACGGTTCAATTTACACCAGATATTTCTAGGATGTTTGAATCCAGGTAGTGGTTTTGTTGGATCTTCTACTAAACCTCGGTTAAAAACGTTCTCACTTAACCAAATTCTTTTCCAATCTTCATCTACTTAGAAATGCTTGATACTGTTTACTAATAGCCAAAAAGGATTTCTTGATTTTAATCTATTATTTTGGTCCTGAAGGTCTTGCCAGATGATGAAGTCTTCATTAAGTTGATATTTCTGCCACAATTTGTTCGCAGCTAGTTTTCTTCGTAAACTTGGTGGAGGAATGTTTGATACAACAGGTAACCAAGGGGTTGGAGTAGACTTCAACGCACCACTGATGATTCTCATTGTTGTATTTATTTGAGTGTCAATCTTGTATACATGGACACAGTTCATCCAAACTGGGCAGCAGTATTCTGCAACAGAAAAAACCAGAGCAAGAGATGATGTACGTAATGTATGTGCGTCAGTACCCCAATTTGTACCAGATAATTTCGAAATAATGTTATTTCTGGTTTTAAGTTTTTGGCGAACTTTCTCAATGTGTTGTCTATAAGTTAAGCTTGTATCCAAAGTTACACCAAGGTAAATAGGATGAAAATTGTAATTTAGTTTTACAGAATTAAATGTTACGTCAAGTTTTCTAGTTTTGGCAGAATTACAAATATGAAAACAGAAAACCTCTGTCTTAGTAGGATTAGGACTTAGACGCCACTTTTTAAAATATTCAGTCATAAGTATTAAGTCATTGTCAAGAACAGTTTCCAGGTTTTCGAATTTATCACTTTGACAAGCTAGTGCAATGTCATCTGCATAAATAAATTTTTTGCAAATAGTTTGCGGTAAATCACTAGTGTACAGATTAAAAAGAAGAGGTGAAAGTACAGATCCCTGTGGAAGACCATTATTTAGAAATTTAAATCTACTACTATTCTCTCCAATAAAAACCCTAAATTTTCTGTTAGTAAGCATATTTTCGATAAGTTTGACTACTTGCCTGCATTATAAGGTATTAAATAGTTTGAACAGTAAGCCATCTTTCCAAACAGTATCGTAAGCTGCTGTCAAATCCATAAAAACAGTACCGGTTTTCATCTTTTTCTGGTAACCAGATTTTATATGTGTTGTTAAAGCTAAAACTTGGTCACAACAATTACGGTTTGATCGAAAACCCCTTGTTCTTTAGGTAGTATATGTTCAATTATTGGAGAAATTCTGTTGTACAATAATCTCTCCAATAATTTATAGCAAATGCTTAACAAAGAAATAGGGCGATAACTGGTAGCTTCTTCTGCTGATTTTCCCGGTTTAAGAATTGCAATCACTTTGGCTTGTTTAAATTCAGGTGGTAAGTGGCCTGAAACTAAAATATAATTAAAAAAACGAATAAACCAATTCTTGCCATTACTTCCCAAGTGTTTGATAAATTCAGGATAAATTCCATCACAACCAGCTGATTTTCCGTTCTTCATTTTGCTAATAGCCGCTTAAGTTCATCGAGTGAGAAGGGTTTTGTAAGATCTTCAGATGTCTGAGTTGTCTTACGTAATTTCTTTTCTGCGGATCTGATTTCAACAGATTTGGAAACATTTACTAGTCTTGATGCAATTGAATTTGGGTTAATTACATGAGATTGTACAACCGTCTTTTTAGAATCTAGTTTATGAAGAAGAGACCAATAGCTGCGACTAGAATGAGTGAAGTTCATGTTTTCCATTAACTCATTCCATCTTGATTTTCTATTTCTATTTATAGATTCTAAAATGTTGTCTGCGTTAGTTTGATTTGGTTGTTGTAAATATTTCGTATAATTTTTTTTGTTTCTTCTGACCAACATGGGATGTAGTCTTTTCTAAAACCTCTTGGGATAAATTTCTTTGCCGCATTTTTTATTACACCAAGAAATCTATTGTAATTAGAAGTAACAGGACTAATCCATCTAATATCACTCTCTACCTGCTTTCGAAAATTATTCCAATCTGATCTTCTAAAGTTCCACCGTGGTTTATTTAACGAAAAACACTTATCGATTGTAATGCCTGTTTGTAAAATAATAGGCCTATGTTGACTATGTGGAAAGCCGTTAAGAACATTTCTCGTTATTTGTAATGGCAAAAAATTATTGTTCATGGTTACAAAACATAGGTCAGGATTGTATTCTTGCTTCCATCTTGCTGAATAAAATGACTTCCTATCCTTTGCATCAACTTTTAAACCTATACCAACTAGATGCAGTTTACTCTGAGCGCCAGAATGGTAACGACATACATAGAAATGAACTACGTGCAATCTCTCTCGCAACTTTCTTCAAGCGCTACTCTCTATTCCCTATAGAAATTACAACAGAGATGCGACAGAAACGGCATGTAGTTTTGCGCTGGACGGTAACCACTCCTAAATAATTTTGATCCGAAAAATCTTAACTCAAGTGGTCACAATTTAAAAAAAGAAGCGCATTGATTTACGGTTCAGGGTGCGTAATAGATATAATATTATGACTAATATAAATGTTGATTTTTGGAGACCAGTATATCCTTTTAATAGAAGAACAATTGTGTTCAAAAACTAAATAGAACAGGAATATGCGGATCTGGAAGCAGAAGAAGCTTTAGAGTAGGAAAATCCACAATTAATCATCTGTTTACGTTAACACAAATCCTAAAAAAAAAGCAGCATTCATTATTTATCGACCTGAAAAAAGCGTACCACAGCGAACCGGTAGTGAAGCTTGGAGATACTTTACAACAAAGCAACATCAATTCTGAAATAATAAAAGCGGTGAAATTCTATACCATGACATAAGAGCTAAAGTGAAAAAAATGCAGGGATTAACATTAGGTTTTAAAATTTCTAAAGATCTGAAGTAAGAGTGCTGTATATCTCTGACATTAATTTAAATCTATCTAGAAACTGTATGAAAGACCTGGAAACGAAAGTGCCATAATATGGGAATACCAGTAGAGCACGATTATACCGTCTACACCCTATCGTTCGCAGATGATCAAATAGTAGTGGCACAAGACATGGATGACATCGAATACTGTAACGATTGCATCGTTTATTTCGATCAGTTCTCCTGGACTATAAATATTTTTAAATTATTTATTGTTTTGGCGTTGTAACGAGTGGGAGACTGCAAAGTGGTAGGAGAGTTATTGGCTTCGGAGTCAATTTGTGATTTTATTCTGTTCATTTGAACGTTGAATTGTTTTAATTCAAAGTTTTCCGACCAACTTTGCCCTTCTGTCCCTGGTAAGTTATTTATTACCTTGGTTTTAAATTTAATAGTTTAATAATCCAAAATGCGGTGAATGTAATATTTTATTTATTTTACTAATATTTTAAATATTCGAATACAATGGCTGAATTCAATACTAGGTTAGTTTTTGTGGTATTTTTATTATTATTTATACTTAAAAGATAATTAATTTTTTCTCGAAATATGGAGAGACTGATAGCTATTGTGTTCGAATAAAAGTATTTGAAATTCGGAGTTTTGATTCCAACTTTATTGACAGGGTTATTGCCACCTGAAAGAAGGGCCCTAATATTTGGTTTATCAAAATCAACATTTTGAATTCGTCAAGAGTTATCATCAGAAAGTCCGTTGCAGTTCAGATTTTCCGGACAGGAAATACCGAAGGGAAATTCCATATCGCCCGCTGTTTGTTTAAAAGTCTTAGTGGAAATCAAACTTCACAACTATTACTTAATAAAACACCGTTATCAAGCCTTCAACAAAAATAAGATAAGAGATTAAATTAATTTTTTTATTCACTGTCAAAATAATTAACCAATTTTTATTGAATAAATCACTTGAAACTGATCTATTATTTTATTTGTATGTCAGTACTGGCGCCCTATTAAATATCTTAATTGGGACAAAAACTAAGCAAAATTTCAGCAGAACCCTCTGGAGCTAGCAAAGGGTATTTTTATCGCTACAATACATGACCCGAAAGTTGATTGAGGAGTATAACAAATGGGGTTTACAAGTCAACATTAACAAAACGGAGTATATGTGCATGAAAGGACAACAATAACACCTACGACTAGCAACGGGACAAACGATCAAGCACTACAGAGAAAACAAATATCTGGGAATGAAAATCTCACAAGACGGAACACTGGTTGATGCAATAGCTGAGACAAACATTCAAGGAAGAAGAGCAATTTCTATGCTAAACAGTAAAGTATGGGACAAAAGCATACATTTAGAAAAAAAAACAACTCGATCGTAAAAAGCATAGTAATATACAACTCTGAAGTATGGTCACTAAAAGAAAAAAACAGAGAATCCTAGAAGCAAAGGAGATGGACTTCTGGAGAAAGGCCGCAGGAAAATCCAGACTGGACAGGATACCGAACAAAAGGATAAGACAAACTATGGAAATAAAACAAGACATTATCGATGATACAGGAATCCAACAATTAGTGTGGTATGGGCATATACAGAGAATGCCACAAGAAAGGAATACCAAGGAACATCTTAAACTGGAACCCTCAGGGAAGAAGAAAAAGACGAAGGCCACGCAAAAGCTGGAGAGAGGGGATCGATAAAGATGTGCGGCAAAGAGGTCTGGAGGAAGATCTATGGGAGTTGGCCGTTGGAATACGAAATCATAACATGTAACAAGAGTAACCAAACTTCTCAAATACAATTATGAAATTTTGGACTTCAAAAAACTTGATTGGGCTAATTTCGTTTAACTAAATCGTATTAACCACTTCTCCAATTTCATATTCAATTAGTACCAATCTATACTTGTACCCAAAGAGACTTTTGATTAGAAAGCAACAAACTCACATTTTCACTATTTTTTAGATATTATAAGTAAATGCCAAAATCCTTTTGAGAAGCTATTTGATGATTATCATTAATTAAAGTAATAGTACTTACTTTATTTTACTTTCTAAATTTTATAAAAAGCTTGTAGATAAGTTTTAGGGTACAGCAATAATTGCTGACTATATTGTTCAGTATAAAAAGGGTGTTATTTAGCGTATAATTTGTATATATTTGTTTCTGTGTGAATTATAAATATACCGCTTCGTTTTATTCTAATCTGCTTTTGGTTAATGTGTTTTCATTAAATTGTGCGTGAGAAATTAATGCTGTAAAGAATAACTTTTATAAATTCATTTATTATATGCAAATGAAAACGAGATTAAAATCATAAAATATAACCGTGGAATCTCTTAGATTTTTTGAGAAGTCCTAATCTTACTCTACTTTCCTTTCCTCTTTTTATAATTATCCATCCACAATTATTTTTCATCAGTTCGCAATTTTTTTGCCAGAACTAATCTACTTCGGCCGTTTAGGGTTGGCCTTGTCCTCTGAGAGCCTTTACTCCACTCTCTTAGGGCCCAGCATTCCGCTACAACTTTGTTGAATTATTTAGTGGGATTACGACCACTGCGACTGCCTGTATCGTTGAACTCGTAACATTTTTAAATTTTTAAATAAGGACTTTACAGTGATGACACTTTTTACTTGGTCTGACTAAAAAATTAAAAAGAGTTGACGTGTAAAGCTATAGAAAGGTTATCTGATGTGTTTTAAACGTATTAAATATACAGTGATTTGGATAAAATCAGCTATACTATGTCGTTTTACTTGTTAAGTTTCACCTATTTTGTGAAAATGTTTTTTTTTGGGAGAATTTTTATTAAAGTATATTACAAGTAGCGGTTTACACACAGTTTATTTTATGGGTGTGTAAAAAGCTTTTATGAGTTATGTACTACATTTATTTGCCAACATAAAAATGATTATTTACAATTTTTTACACTGTGAAATCATCAAAAACTCTTAAAAAGAATAATTTTTATAAAAATAACATGCCAGAAAATTTAGCAGCTTAAAACATTACCATAATGTATTTAAATAAAACTATAATGCAACATCTTACTTATACACCCATTTTATTTTTATTAAAAACTAGGTGAACCCGCGACGTCGTTCGCACGGCGTGTTAATTGTTGTATAAAAATTTCTCCCCTCACCCCGTTAAATGGGTGGGAGGAGAAATTTTTATACACCAGATGTTAAGTTAAAAGAAGACAAATACATCTGTGAAAACCGCATTCGAATCGGATCAGTAGTTTTCATGTGATACGCGCACAAACATATAGATAGACAGACAGACGTACAACAAAAAATCTAACCACATTTTTGGGTTTTATATCGATGTACCCGCGACGTCGTTCGCGTGACATATAGATTGTTGTATAAAAATTTCTCCCCCCACACCGTAAAAGTGGTTTTCCCAACATGTCTCTTCACTGCTCTGCTCCTATTGATTGTAGCGTGATGTAAAGTATCCTATGACCAGCTCAGGAATATGAAAAATAATTGTACCAAGTTTCGTTAAAATCCGTCGAGTAGTTTTTGTTTCTATAACGGTTATACAGACAGACAGACAGACAGACAGACAAAAATTTTACTGATTTCATTTTTGGCGTCAGTGTCGATCCCTAATCACCCCCTGATAGTTATTTTGCAAATATATCTCATGTACAGAATTGACCTCTCTACAGATTTATTATAAGTATAGATAATTAACCCTTAAACCACTCCTTTTGTTGAATAAAAAAATATTATCAAGGAATTAAAATAATTTTGTGTGTATTATTTTAAAGTTTAAACCAAAATTATTTTTTTCTATAAAATAATTTTTAGTAACAAATGCAACATTTCAACCTTTAGAGAAACAGTTAGATATTCACTGGGTTGGCTGTGAGCCACGTCCTTGCAAGGCCTTCAAGAGACATCGTTTCGGCTTTGTGATAACGGCTCTGCAGTAAATTTTGCCGAGAGTCGTTTTATGAAGACATTGGCTTGTTGCTTAACTGGTGATTTTTCCCACCACTTTAGGGGCTTCTCAGGCCTCATTTCTTAATGACATAATGACTGTGTTTCTGAACGTGTCAGCAACCCCGCTGAATGGTTTCGGGCCAATCATTTGATATTAGCACCCGCTAGGACCAATTCATCAGCCTTCTGATTGCCACGAAACCGTGAATGTTCTGGTACCCATTCCGACTTGCGGCACGTGTCAGGGGCCTTAACCTAGTACCACACCAGCTGTGAACTTTTTGGGAGTCCGAGTATATGACTACAGTTTTATCCGTTATACTCTAAATTATGATCTCCATTGCAGTGTTGTATGGCCATTAATTCAGCCCGAAAAAATGTAGAATACTTACCTATACTTAATTGAACTTGTATCCTGTGTCCCCTTCTATATATACCTGACCCTGTGCCTTTCTCAGTCTTTGTGTCGTCGGTACTAGCTTGACTCCCATTAAATTGAGGGGGCTATTATTTCAACCCTTACCACATTTTTAACGATTTGAAACATTTTTAATGTGCATATATTTTTTTGTACAACTGTCATTAAAAGTGACACTTTTAATGATAGCAAACAATGTTAAAATTGATTGTTTACTTGGCAGCGTGTTAAAAATACTTTTAACACGCTTCGGTTTACTTTTAACACGGTTTAGTTTACTTTTAACACGGTTTAGTTTATTGTCATTGCAAATTCGCCTATTTCATTATCAAAATAGGGCAGTTGTACAAAAAACATTGTATGGTATTTGTGTTAAGTGATTTTATTTTGTTCGTGAAATTGTTCAATTCGCTCCGCTCATTTCACAAACTTTTTCACTCACAAAATAAAACGTCACTTTTAACACTCATATCATAAATAACTATTATGAGTTATGTACTACATTTATTTGCCAACATAAAAATTATTATTTACAATTTTTTACACTGTAAAATCATCAAAAACTCTTAAAAAGAATAATTTTTATAAAAATAACATGCCAGAAAATGTAGCAGCTTAAAACATTACCATAATGTATTTAAATAAAACTATAATGCAACATCTTACTTATACACCCATTTTATTTTTATTAAAAACTAGGTGAACCCGCGACGTCGTTCGCACGGCGTGTTAATTGTTGTATAAAAATTTCTCCCCTCACCCCGTTAAATGGGTGGGAGGAGAAATTTTTATACACCAGATGTTAAGTTAAAAGAAGACAAATACATCTGTAAAAACCGCATTCGAATCGGATCAGTAGTTTTCATGTGAGACGCGCACAAACATATAGATAGACAGACAGACGTACAACAAAAAATCTAACCACATTTTTGGGTTTTATATCGATGTACCCGCGACGTCGTTCGCGTGACATATAGATTGTTGTATAAAAATTTCTCCCCCCACACCGTAAAAGTGGTTTTCCCAACATGTCTCTTCACTGCTCTGCTCCTATTGATTGTAGCGTGATGTAAAGTATCCTATGACCAGCTCAGGAATATGAAAAATAATTGTACCAAGTTTCGTTAAAATCCGTTGAGTAGTTTTTGTTTCTATAACGGTTATACAGACAGACAGACAGACAGACAGACAGACAGACAGACAGACAGACAGACAGACAAAAATTTTACTGATTTCATTTTGGCGTCAGTATCGATCCCTAATCACCCCCTGATAGTTATTTTGCAAATATATCTCATGTACAGAATTGACCTCTCTACAGATTTATTATAAGTATAGATAATTAACCCTTAAACCACTCCTTTTGTTGAATAAAAAAATATTATCAAGGAATTAAAATATTTTTGTGTGTATTATTTTAAAGTTTAAACCAAAATTATTTTTTTCTATAAAATAATTTTTAGTAACAAATTATGGAGGGTAGAAGTAAGGAGGACCATCTCAGTGTATTAAAAAGTGTCCGTTGAAATTGGGCAAATTAAGGTGGCGCTCTAGTAGCAAGTGGAAGAATTTTTAAAAGAGCGCCACAAACTATTAGATAAGGATACTAGATTATTGTTGTATTAACATCAATCAAATCAGTAAAATGACAAAGATGTTTCAAAAAAATTTCATAAAAAAACAAATCACTATGCACGTTGTCGCAGGAAATTCATAGGTCATAGGTTATTGTTTCAACTCATCAAACTTCACTCTGTTTATAACTGCTAAGTTCATATCATACCCACTTCCTACACTAGCGCTATTTCCGATCAATAATTTGCTGTAAACAGCTGGACACTTTTTCAACTAATTGCCCATAAGAGATGGTCCTCCTTACTTCTACCCTCTATATAACAAATGCAACATTTCAACCTTTAGATAAAAAGTTAGATATTCACTGGGTTGGCTGTGAGCCAAGACCTTGCAAGGCCTTCACATTGGCATAGTACAATAACTAAGGTTTCTTTCTCCACTTGGCAGTATCGACAGAGGTCTTCATCTGCCAAGTTCAGCTGACTCAGGTGTTTTCTGAGTCGATAATGTTCTGTCAAGAGACATTGTTTCGGCTTTGTGATAACAGCTCTGCACTAAATTTTGCCGAGAGTCGTTTTATGAAGACATTGGCTTGTTGCTTAACCAGTGATTTTTCCCACCACTTCAGGAGCTTCTCAGACCTCATTTCTTAATGACTGTCTTTCTGAACGTGTCAGCAACCACACCGAATGGTTTCGGGCCAATCATTAGGATATTAGCACCCGCTCGGACCTTCTGATTGCCACGAAACCGTGAATGTTCTGGTACCCATTCCGACTTGCGGTATGTGTCAAGGGCCCTAACCTAGTACCACACCAGCTGTGAACTTTTTGGGAGTCCGAGTATATGACTACAGTTTTATCCGTTATACCCTAAATTATGATCTCCATTGCAGTGTTGTGTGGCCATTAATTCAACCCGATACTCACCTATACTTAATTGAACTAGTATCCTGTGTCCCCTACAATATATAAATGACCCTGTGCCTATCTCAGTCTTTGAGAGGTACTATAGCTTGACTCCCATTAAATTGAGGCTATTATTTCAACTCTTACAACCACATTTTTAACGATTTGAAACATTTTTAATGTGTATATATTTTTATAGTCATTAATGTTAAAAATATTGATTTAAAAAACCGTTTATTGGTATGAATGGGTTTAATTTTATAGCATAAGCACCTATTGTTTATACCGTAACATATTGTTTGCATATCAAAGATAATCCTGTAATTCCTTTATGATTCTATTCTACTTTTATGTTAGTAAGAATTTGTAAATAGATGGTTAAATTTTCCCTGTGTATGTATAGATGAAAATTTAAAGACTAATCCTTTATTATTGTTGGATATTGCTTCATATGTTAACATAGTAATTTAACAAAAACAACAATATTACCGATGTTAAAAATTGATAAATATCAGTATTCAGCCAACAATATTTTAAGTAAACGGTTGTCAGTCGAACACATCAAATTCACACAAATGCTTGATTATTAAAGCTATGCTCATTGTGAGATGTTTTAGGAACTACATCTAGCTAGCAACGCTTAGTCTGGAAGTTTTGCATTTAAGTAATGGGAAAATTAGTGTTTTTAGGTATACTAAGTGCCAAAATGAAAAATTAGGTGCCATTTAAATTATACAGCTAAATATTACCTAAAGTTTCTTTGCTACGATAACGTTATGCAAGAAACGCTGTATTAGTAAAAGAAAATTTTTAAAATACAAGAATTAAGTGCTAAAAAGTAGGAATAATTAGATTCTTAAATTAGTAGTGTATAAATCAATTTTCGTGAAACATTAGACAAGAAAATAAAGTCCTAATAAAACCAAACTTAAAAGACGGTTGGGAATGATAGGGTAGTAAAGGGGACCTAATAAAAAAACGACTTGAACGTGTACGCATTGAAATTTTGTGAGTAAATAGGTTTTACAAGTTTAATCTCATTTTTAAGGTAGGTAAACATAGTACGTGATTATTTAAAGGATGTTATACTAAGCTTAGAAGGTAATTTTTTTCTCAGAATTTATATATTTTGAAGTTCTATAACCATATATTCATTCCAGTATCATTCGTTTTATAAACTCAAATATTTTCGTTTACTTGGGTACTGGGTACTCCATCCTACCCTAAATTGCTGTTTTAAAAACATGACAACTGCTTTGAATGCTTTTAGAGCATGCGAGATCTCACTTTATATTGCTCAAAATCGTCACCGAAGCGCCTTTGTTGCTTTGTGGAATCCCGATGAACAGAGACAAGTAAATTCAATACTATCGACATTAGAAACCACCAGTCACACACACTTACGCCCACAGTTACATAACCTGAGATAAACCGTCAATCAATCATGGTCGTTTTTCCACCAATAAGTCAGCTTCCAAAAAAGGTCAATAAAATTATTGGTCGTGTATTCTATCAACAAAAAGAAATATAAAAAAATCTTTTCTTTCTCTTCTTCCTACTACACTTCTTTCCAACTCCTTTTTTCTGCTACCTATCTTTCTATCTATTGCTTTTCTGCTCAACCCTTTTTCTGTTTTTCTATATTTGTAAGCTTTTTCTTTCTGCTGCTTTATTCGCTCTCTGCATTTCTCTGTTGTTTGTGGTCTAGTTACCTACTTCTTTTTATATTTTTCTTCTATTACTCTAGTCAACATCTTCAAAAACGTGAAAAATTAAAATAAAGGTCCTAAAAATATGAGCGATATCTCATTGGATTCGGAATCACCTCTAGAAAAATGTTTTTGAAGAAAAAGTGTGCAGGCAAAAAATTGCAATTGTTATTAACAAAATAAGATGAAAAAAAAAACAGATATTTATGTTTTTATTAATAACTCGAAAAATATTAATATTTAAGCAATTTTGAAAAAAGCTCGTTAAAGAGGAGGAAATTTCCGAAAAAAAAGTCCGTCCTCCCGGAACTCTATCTCCATTATTTATAATTTTAATTTTACATTGAAAATAGGGCTCCGCGCGGCTTTTACGGCATGCGCGCGCCACCGCAAAACGGTGTTTATCAGATAAAATATTAGTTTTATGACATTAAATGTTATTTTAAAAATTTGAAAAAATTCCAGTATTTTCCTAACACTTGAAAGAATCTAAATCAGTTGGAAAAAACATTTAATCACTGTTTTTCAAAAAGTTATTCAATTGTTAACTAACAATTTTTTTCCTAATCTCTGTTGACATAAACAATGGGATAAAAGGTATAAATAATTGACCTGAAAATTTGAAACTTCGTGGAGCCCTTTTCATATGTATACTTTACAAGATCCTGCGATAAATGTTGATAAAAGTTTATTAATTTGTTAATAATACTTTCTAATATCATACGTCACGGTAACTGTAGGGCCTACTTAACTTGCCAATTAAAAAATGATATATCTTTTAAACTATTCGAGATATGATAAAGGTGTTTTTTATAGAAAATAAATTTCTCTTTTAAGACCAAGTTCGTATTTATTGTTTATTAGATACCACATGCATTTATTTAGAACAATTCTGTATTTTTTTACTTTTTCGCAATATTTTGCAATAGTTATGAAAAATCATAATTAACAAATTAATAAATTGAATAACTTTTTGAAAAGCAGTGATAAAATGGTTTTTCCAACTGATTTAGATTCTTTTAAGTTGTTAGGAAAATACTGGAATTTTTTCAAATTTTTAAAATAACATTTTATGTCATAAAAAAAATATTTTATCTGATAAACAACGTTTAGCGGTAGCGCGCGCATGCCGTAAAAGCCACGCGGAGCCCTATTTTCAACGTCAAATTAAAATTATAAATAATGGAGATAGAGTTCCGGGAGGACGGACTTTTTTTTCGGAAATTTCCTCCTCTTTAACGAGCTATTTTCAAAATTTCTTAAATATTAATATTTTTCGAGTTATTAACAAAAACATAAATATCTGTTTTTTTTATCTTATTTTGTTAATAACAATTGCAATTTTTTGCACGCACACTTTTCCTTCAAAAACATTTTTCTAGAGGTGATTTCGAATCCAATGAGCTATCGCTCATATTTTTAGGACCTTTATTTTAATTTTTCACGTTTTTGAAGATGTTGACTAGAGTAGGTATATAATTAACTTTTCTTATCATATATTTTTCTTTAATTCTTTTTACTTTAATTTAAATCTCGAAATTTCTTACTATTTTAATATAATTCTATGTATTTTATCGATATTATTCTTTTTAATGACTTTCTTAAAATTACAACTCTTGACAAGCAATTTACAAATGGCAGATCTTGTTCCAAAACGTGTGCCACGAAGAAAAATCCATATCAATATATTATATTAATAATAATTATAGATTATTGTATATATTTCTGTTGGTCTGTTGATTTCTAATCAAATGTTATAATACAGATATTATTTGAAAACACTGCAAATATTTTATGCAAAAATGTCAAAACCAAAATGTTGGAAATTGTTAAATGTTTATTTAGTTTAACCATCACTTGGCTCTTCTTTTATAAGCATATATGACCCGCAAGCATTTATCAATTTTATGTACAACTATTGTATAATCCACATTTTAAAATATTTGTAAATTATTCAATAAAAAACAGTAAAGTTATTATCAAAACTCGGTATAATAAAAACATCAAAATCAAATTATTCTCGTAAAATATTTCTCGTATTGGTTATTCTCTTCACATATCCATCACTCTAACGAATTGATCACAATGTTGATGTAATTCTGTTAAAAAACCGTATCCCATTCGCATTATGTAATCCAAAGGGAGTTTTAACATTGATGAAAGTTTAAAATTTGTAGGGAAATGAAAGCACAATTGATGTTTTTTCTGGTAATAAGAAACAGAATAATGTGCCAACATTTCTGAAAATGGGACTTACGATGATGACCTCAACTCATCAACCTTGAAACAGTTCCGAGAGTTTTTATCTATTCACTATGCTTCAAACAAAAAACTTCTAAAATGAGATGTATGAAAATTTTATGTTTTTAATAAACATTTCAAAGTTTCTACAGGTAATATCGAAGTTAGTGGTCTTAGGGGTGAATATGCTTTATATTCTAAACTTTTTAAAACTTTATATACTGCACAATATTTTATACTTCAACTTTTTTCATTATGAAAATTGAATAATAGATATACTTTATATTTATGTACGAGCTCAAATTTATATGATTTGGCTTAGTCAATAATTGAGTTTTTATTTTATATGCCAATTGTAAACACAAAAATAATATTATAATTGTAATTTCGGACCTTTTAGTAATCATATTCTATTAAAAGTAATATTTGGAAACTACTAGAGATATACTTAGATCGTTAATTTATCTTCTATACTTATAATAAATCTGTAAAGAGGTCAATTCTGTACATTAAATTTATTTCCAAAATAAGTATCAGGGGGTGATTACGAATCGATACTGATGCCAAAAATGCAATTAGTAAAATTTTTGTCTGTCTGTCTGTCTGTATAACCGTTATAGAAACAAAAACTACTCGACGGATTTTAACGAAACTTGGCACAATAATTTTTCATACTCCTGAGCAGGTTATAGTATACTTTTCATCACGCTACAATCAATAGGAGCAGAGCAGTGAAGGGAAATGTTGGGAAAACCACTTTTACGGTGTGGGGGGAGAAATTTTTATACAACCATCTATACGTCACGCGAACGACGTCGCGGGTACATCGATATAGAACCCAAAAATGTGGTTATTTTTTTTGTACGTCTGTCTATCTATCTATATGTTTGTGCGCGCATCAGATGAAAACTACTGATCCGATTCGAATGCGGTTTTCACAGATGTATTTGTCTTCTTTTAACTTAACATCTGGTTTATAAAAATTTCTTCTCCCACCCCTTTAACGGAGTGAGGGGAGAAATTTTTATACAACAATTAACACGCCACGCGAACGACGTCGTGGGTACACCTAGTATTAAATAATAAGTATTTTGTTTAGCCAAATGATGTCAAAGTATTCGCTAATTATACCTCTGAGTGACAACTTGTTTTCGCCTTAGAACTGCTTAAATTTGCTTTGGCACAATACGCCAGTCATTATAGCAAAAAAGGTATTTTGGGACAAAAAGTTGAACTCCAAGCCACTAGTGCTATCTTTTAAAACGTAATTAGTTAGTTAGTAAATCCCAAAATTAAAATAAAAGTAAGCCTTTCCGGCTTCGTAGCGTCAGAAACGCCTCAGAAAATGCGACTTCTTTTATTGTTTTTGTTTTAGAGAGAAAAGTGTTAATTCGATCGCGATAATAGATATCAATAGGACTTTTGCTGGGAATAAAAAAAATCTACAAAATAATCTTTTGTAAAACTCTCTAGCTTGATTTTCCGCGAAAATTAGGAAAAACCACAAAAAAAACTCATAACTTTGTTTCTATTCAAGTTGAAAAATTAATCTTGTGGGAAATGGTAGTTTATAATGTGCTCATTAAAATATGCTAAAGATAAATTCTAACAGATGTTTAGTTCCACCAAAATCATCTGAGATCATCGGCCCATAATTTTTTTTACATTTTAAATGTTATCTGCCAATCTTTTTCTTCGACTTTTACACTACTTGGAGAAAACGCCGAAAAATCGTTTCAAAAGTCGTTCCGGACGTATAATTTCTACTTTTTAGTAGAGTGGTGGGGGAAGTTGGCCCGTGAGTGAAGGTAAGTATTAAATGCGCAGACCAGCCGGATTCCCTTACCACCTTACTGAAATCCAGCGCGCGGAGTGACTTTCGGAACGATTTTTCGGAGTTTCCCCTAAAAAACTAAGAAGAGAATAAGATTGTTAGACTACATTTTAAATGCCGCAAAGATTATTATGGTAGGATGACCTTAGTTCATACGTTAAGCCGACAAAAAAGCATGAAAAAAATTTCAAACGATGATTACGGAAGGGCTAAATATCGGACAAAATCCATCTTTAGCGTATTTTAAAGAAGATTAGTTTTTCAACTTGTATAAGAACGAAGTTATGAATTTTGTAATAAAAAATAAAATTTAAGTGATTTTTCCTAATTTTTCCAGCGGAAAATCAAACTAGAGAGTTTTACAAAACATTTTCTCGATTGGATCAATATTTTTCTTTATAAAATAAAAATTCACATTTTCCGAGCTATTTTGATCATACGAAGCCGAAAAAGCTAACTTTTGGATAAATTTTGGTTTTTTAGAACTAACTACCTTTTAAAAGAAACCAACAGTGGCTTGGTGTTAGACTTTCTGTCTCAAAAATATATACATTGTCTACAATGTACAATCTTCGGATGGAAATGAGTTCCAATTTTGAGGTATTCCTTTTTTTAATTTAGTATAGAAAGTAATTTTTTTAAACTGTGTAAACTTATTTATATTGGCAATAGATCGTGGCCACTGGACACTGGATTCAATATTATTATTGTCCAAAATCGATCCTTTTACTTTTTTAGAAGTATAATTGTACATAACAACATTAGCAGATATCTTTATGATGTGCATCATTTACAATTCCTGCGCTAAAATGCCATCCCAAATCATTACAGAAGCCGAAAGCACATAGTCATTGATCGTACTTCGTCCGTATCAGGCTTATTATTCTTCTTCCAATGATTTAAGGTACCCTTTCCAGAATTTTGGTTTCCCTTTACTAATTTTACTTGTGCATGGCTCGTAAGGAATCGTGGGTTATTAGCTGATTTCTGCTTGTTTCAATCAATGCTTCATCTCTTTTAGTACGCTACTGTTACATTATGCCGTGTGCTTGACCGGAGATATATTTATAGTGATGCTTGCGTTGTCTAAGGAACCAGAATTTTGTCTTTAATCTTTTCCTTGCAAGTTTATCAATCTGCTCGTTGCCTTGTAATCCACTATATCATGGCAGTTAATCTATTTTTTTACGTTGTTGGTCATTTCTTTAGGTATTATCTCGTTTAAGTTACTTTTTTCAGCATGATATGTATATTAGTAGAAAGTAAGATAACTTCGATCTAAGTGGGAAGTGCCTCTAGTAAAGCTACCTCTCATTCCAAAAAACTAGGTCACACTTCATTCCCCAGGCGTGACGATAGTTATTATAAACAATGTATACCTGCCATTATAATTGAAAGTTAATAAATGTGGAAATAAACATATTCTCCCTGGATGATTTATTAATTAAAGTAGTTACTTTTGGAATATACTATTTTATTAAGGTCAGGGTTAAAAATAGTAACTATCCACATAATCGAATTGCAGAATCTAAAATTATAATTACCTTTATTTCGTCCTGTCCAGTAAATAAACTTCCCTATTATCAATTCGGCGCCGGTAAAACATTACGGTATCATGTACTGTAATGTGTTGCCTAGCAACTCTGCTCTGATTGCTTAGGGGAAGACAATTAGATAGGTACTTTTAATTTTTGACATTTAAAAACACTATAATGCAGGCCCCGTTTTATAAATGGGTAGACTGGGCATTTGCCCAGGGCGCCAAATTCTCAGGGGCGCAAAATAAAAGATATAAAAAAAATAAATGAGGGAAACTGGGAAACAACAAATTAGCATTTGTTCTACGTTATGTTTGCAAAGATGCTAAGCCAAAGGAACGTCTCTTCAAAGTTCTTCCAGGAATAGGCCACACCTCAAGTAGCCTAGAAGATGCAGTTGTGAGTACTGTAACAAAATTAGGACTAAATATTGAGTTATGCCGAGGACAAAGCTATGACAATGCTGCCAATATGTCTGGAGCTTATGCAGGACTGCAAGCCAGAATTAAACAACACTGCCCTTTTGCAGAGTTTGTACCTTGCGCTGCCCACTCACTCAACCTCGTTGGATCTTCAGCTGCAGAGTGCTGCAGTGATGCTGTTATGTTTTTTGGATTCCTCAATAACCTGTTCACGTTTTTTTCTTGTTCAACCCATAGATGGAGCATTTTAAAAGCATCATTAGAAAATAGTAATACTCCATTGGTAAAATCTCTCTCTCAAACTAGATGGTCAGCAAGAGCCGACGCAGTGAAGGCTTTGGTTAAAGGCTACAAGGAGATAAAAAAATCACTGAAGCAAATATCGGAAGACCCAACTCAGAAGCCTGCAGTACAAGTAGAAGCTTTAGGGTTAGAAAATAAGTTTGGAAACTTCGAAATAGCCTTCCTTACAATTTTGTGGAATGACATTTTGGAAAGATTTGATAAAGTCAGCAAAAGTCTGCAAAGTGAAACCCTCAACCTAGCAGTAGGTAAAACACAGCTCCAGACCTTGGAGAGCTATTTAAACGACAGGAGAGATGAGTTTGACAAGTATGAACAAAACGTTATGACGTTTTTACAAGTTGAATCTCCCAGCTACAAAAGGATAAGAACAAGGAAAACTTTTGCGGATGAAACCATTGGTAATAAAGCTCATCTTGATGGAAGGACAATGTTCAAAACTCAAGTTTACATCAGAATCATTGATTCTTTGATAAGTAACTTGTCAAGGCGAAAATTAGCTTATGAACATTTGGCTGATAAATTTGAAATACTCTCTACTCTTGTTCAAAAAGAATCACAGAATGAGGCCATATCACAAGCTGCAAACAAACTTTATGCCTCATACCCTAATGACATTGGAAGTGAATTTGAAAATGAATGTCTGCACTTCAAAATGTATGTGGAGCAGGAAGAATTTAGTGGAATCCATGACGTGTATGAATACTTAATAACAAATGAATTGAAGAGTACTTTCTCAAATCTTGAAGTAGCTGTTAGAATTTTTCTGACCTTACCTGTCACCAACTGCTCTGCAGAGAGAGGATTTTCCGCTTTGAATCGTCTGAAGAATGTTAAGAGATCTGCTCTTTTAGACAACAAGTTAAATTGTCTCATGTTACTGTGTTGTGAAAAAGACTTAACCCTAAGTACAGATTTTTCTGATGTAGTAAATAAGTTTGCCAAATTGAAGGCTAGAAAAAAATCTGTCATTTAAAATGCTTTGTACAAAGCAGGATCTTAAAAATATAATTTTATGTTGTAATCTTTGCTGGAAGTGTGAATTATGTATGTAAAATAAATGTCTACAGTTTTGTGAATGAAAGACGCGTTTTCTTGTTATTTCCTTCATAATGTATATGTAACATAGATTATTTACTTTTTACATAATAGTAATACAGGGGGCGCCAGTAGACCATTTGCCCAGGGCGCCAGTCACCTAAAACCGGGGCCTGCTATAATGACTATAAAATAAAAATAAAATAAAATAATTAATTACTTACTTTTTATTTCATTGTAATTTAAAACACGAATTAACAATTAATACAAAAATTTCAAAATATTTGACAGTAACTGACAGTTAAGGTAATTTGACGGAACTAGTCAAGTTACGAAATATTTTTAAAATTTTTATGAATTTATTAATTTATAAAAACAGGATGAAATAAAATATGATACGATACATGGTCGTTAGGTGCGTAATATTTTTTCAAGTTGAAATTTCTAAAAAAAGAAAATCTTTATTTTCGGGGTTTAAGTCCGATGCACTATTCTGTCATATTAGAAATTTGTTAATTGTGGCAATTCAGAGTATGAATGTTCAGCGTTATTGCAGTACTCGTTTTTATTTCCAGACTCGGCTCCTACGTCGCCTCGTCCGTAAACTAACTCGTACTGTAATAAGTCACCTACCGACCTTGTAACGTATAATACTATTTTGACAAACTTGATACATATAAAATAAAAAATAGTAGGTAAGATAATGAAAGTATTGTATAAAATCCTAATTTGTAGTAAACACGTTTACTTATAGCGTTCCCATAAAAATGTGTTGATTTTCACAAACTTTTACACTTGTAAGCTCGGATAAAAGCTGAAATACATGTAATATTTGCGTTCCAAGTTTTCCTCAACTTTCTTTCGTGCAATTTTTAATCCTCATTGTTCATTTCGAGAGTACTTTATTCCCTATTTAATCTTTGTAGGTGGCGCACTTATGCCAAGCTCTACGTTTAAAATATACGAAAAATTGTGGATGCAAATTTTGTTAGCACTGTTTTGAATTTAGTTGTGTTTGGTGGTGAGAACGGATATTAATTTTTTTATTGCTTTGGCTTTTAAATCGCCACCTGAATTTAACGAGTGTGTAGAGCGACCGTACTGGAAATGCGATAATTTGCTTTCATATTTTTTCTTTAATTGCTTGACTATCGTATAAATTAATATTCCATTATACCTATTATTTCTGGAACAAAAGAACCCTTGCCATTTGGTAAGTAATATGTTTTGCATATGAATGTACAGTAATTCCTATTTATCATCCGTAATACAAGAAAGATAAAGCACACAGTAAATAGCAACTAAACCATTTCCTGTCTCGCTTTTGCTCTTATATCCGAAGTGAAAAGTATATACCCGTTTAAAGTAAAACCAATTTAGGGGAAATTCGTTGAATGCCAGGATTATTTGCTTTAAATAGACTGCTTAGTGTGTTCATTTCCTGATAACACATCACCGTTATAAGTTTAATTACGAATATACGAACCGACTGCTGCATAAACAAGCGAACCGTGATGTAGTCAACAATAAGCTATCAGCTAGATCAGTTTTTTCCAACAAAACTTCATTTACTATATATTCTAGTTTAGGCTTTATATATTCTTTAAAAATTTGATTAAAATTTTTCTGCTGAAAATTTAAATCACCACCTTTTAATTAAGCTACAATAATAAAAACAAATTAAAATTAATGCCATAACTAGGTACGGAAAATTTAAATATATGCTAGTAAATTTAGGATTTTTAATATTTTAAATGTAAATTCTGGTAAAAATTTTAAAATATCTTTAAAATTTTAAAAACATGTTTTTTTCTTTTTTTTTTTTAAATTAACAACTTAATGCAAATCACTTTTGTTCTGCAAAAACTTAAAATGATTTTAAAAAAATTAACAATCCTTATCTATTAATCTTCATAATGTTTCCGGATAACATTAATTATATTTTCTTTTTAACATAAATGTATAAATGCAAAAATTTCTTGGTGTAGGAAAACTGTGCCAGAAAATGTATCTTATCTAAAAACGAGAGCATAGGTGCACCAATTACTTTTTGCAGGTAGTTGAGGATAGGACAACGTTGTTTCTCCCCTAGGGAAGAAACAACTGTTAGTTTCTTACTAATTGGTCTGAAATTGTCTTGTTTCGACTGGCAAAACGGCGATCAAAACTAGTTGTTTCAATGCATGAACTCATTTCCGCTAACAAATAACGAGTTCTGTTAAAGATATACTTTAAGAATGCATTTTTTTTGTATTCACAAATGCAGTTTTTAGATGTTCAGTGTTTTATTGTTTCGACTATAAAGTTAAATGATTCAATTTGATATTTTGCTAAAATAAAGCAACCCAATTATAACGTGAAGACATTTTTGTTGTCTTTAGTGCCTCCATAAACGGGTTTCTCTGCACTTAGAAAAATATAGCTAACAACGTACCTGTAGTCAGTATCTGCTGCATTGACCATAGTTATAGCTACCACAAATCCCTAGATGCCAGAAAGTCAGAATAATATAAATTTGAACCGGCTTTACCGGTATATAATATGTAATAATAATCCGGCTATGCGATGATCTCTCGTATGCCTGTGGATTTTCTATTTTCGTGGGTGTGGGTATATCCCAATTAACGTTATCTATACTAATATTATAAAGAGGAAAGGTTTGTTTGTTTGTTTGTTTGTTTGTTTGAAATGAATAGGCTCCGAAACTACTGGACCGATTTCAAAAATTCTTTTACCGTTGGCAAGCTACACTATTCCCGAGTGACATAGGCTATGTTTCATTTAAAAAAAATGGCCCTTTTGGTAAGCCAGGCGCATCACTAGGTTTATATTAATTGGATATATTAAAAGTATACGTTTCAGAAAAAAATGTTTAAAATAAAAGTTGTAGGTCTCTTTAAGACAAACAAAAAAGTCCCCAAACATTTTTTTGTACAGGGTGAAATAAAAAAGTTATGAATTTTTTTCCATTTTGATTTGATGTCACGCCCAAACGGCCGTACCGATTTAGCCCATTAACGAACTCGACCGAGATTTTGGGACGATTGATTTTTGTACCAAATTTCATTTCGATCCGTTAGGAAATGCGGCAGCTATCGTGTCCACAGATTTCGTTATATTGGATCTATACATACATACATATCATAATCACGACAGATATCACAAATTTAGCATGTGCAATGGGGCGAGGCTACTTATAAAGGAATTAAAGGACAATTAAGTTGTAGCAACCAATATAACTGAACCACCAGCTGGTTAACTAGCTCATACACTGAGGATACCGATGATCCCAACTGATCTATCAAATCTATTTAAACCGCTTCAATTTCCTATCAAAACATCTTTCGCTTTTACTAATAATAAGTCTCAAGGTCAAACCTTCCAAATAGTAGGGATCGGTTTTCCTCATGGACAACAACCTAAGGCAGGTCGGAGCACCTGAAAATCAATTTATTTTGCTGCCAGAAAATAAAACAACATGTAATATTGTTTACAGGGAAGCGTTGACCCAATAAATTTAATGGCTTTTGTTATTTTTCTTTAATCCCCGTGCAAAGCCGGGGCGGGCTGCTAGTTTAGTTATATCTAGGACATTAACTTACAAAAAAATACACAAAAAATCATTAATATAATAATAACTTAATACATAATTATAAACAAATTAATAAATTAAATTTAGAAAGTATCACTCAAAATTTACCATCCTCTTGAATGATATCAAAACCTCGTACTACGTTGAATCAAAAAGAACAAACTAAGCACAGCTCGAATGAGATATCGTCAATAAACAATGTACACGAGAATGAAGCGAAATCTATATTTTATATATATAAAAATGTTATGTTGGTTTGTGTACGCTTAAAAAACTCAAAAAGTTCTGCACCAATCGAGCTGAAATTTTAGCATGATATATAATCCGCATCAAGGATTGTTTTTATTTAATTTTTGCATCAGTCACATATCCGCGACCGCGAAAAAACAGTTTTTTTAACGATCAGCTGTGTACCAATGACCGCGCCATCTGCCGGAAGCGAGGAAAATGCTCGCTGACAACCGCAATCTTATAAGTCCATAGACACCGTTGTGGAAGGAGATGAAGTAGTTAATTATCCAACCGAAGTTTTAAACTCACTTGATCTGCCAGAGATACCACCAATACTTAAATAAAATAGGTGTACCAATTATCATCTTGCGGAATATTAATCAGCCAAAACTTGCAGTTAAGAAATTGATGAATAACGGATTTGAAGCAACGATTTTAACGAGGCCTTTCAAAGGTGAAAATGTCCTCATTCCTCGAATACCCATGATCCCGACCGATACACCATTTCAATTTAAAAGATTGCAATTCCCAATTCGATTGGCATTTGCAATCACAATCAATAAAGCTCAAGGTCAATCTCTAGAATTGTGTAGATTTAGATGCGGATTGCTTTTCACATGGACAACTGTATGTTGCGTGTTCCCGAGTCGGCAAACCAGATAGTCTTTATATCTACGCAGCCAGTGGAAAAACAAAAAATATTGTATATACACAAGTATTGCAAAATTAAACTTATATGACATGTATTCTTTGTTTTGTTTCTCATTTCGCAACCATTCGATCACAATGTTCCACAGCGAAGCGTGGCAGGGTACAGCTAGTATAGAATATAAAAGTTCTAACAGAGAAATTATGATCGTTTTTCTTTAACTCAGACGTTAAAAGAAGAAAACGAAGTACATTTAATCATATTCTTAAACAACTTGAATACAAAAATTAAGTCATTTATATTTCACTATCCTTTATTTTTATAGTTAAAAATTAAATTTTTAATGAATAATGAAAATCTTGACACGAAATTCAAACACCACAAATTCCAAAAGTTTAATTTATAAATTGACAATTTGTAACCGCTCTCTTAACTAACATAGCTAAAATTTATATCGTTTGTAACAAGTCAGTGTATGTATTTGCTAGTTTTATGTTTGTTATGTTAAAACTTTAAGTAACTTAGAATGAGAAAATTTCATTTACATAATTAGATTCGTTTAAGTAAATCATTTTGACTAACTCTAATGCGCAAAGTTAATTAATTACCTTTTTATTCGTGTTTATGTTCAGTATTCGTGAAAACTTGCCATTAGATTTAATTCTAAAATCGCTGCAGTTTCATAAACTTCTATTTAAAATGCAGATCATCATTCTATTGATGTTTTTTTTTTATTTTCACATAATACGAACCTGTAAACAATTTAGACCAAGGAAATTTAGTTTTATAATGGAATTTTGAATACAAAGATATTAAATTAAATTTGTATGAAACAAAATTTAACCGATATAATCAGACAATTAGTCAAATTTTAAAACTGCAATAAATATAAAATAAAAAAGTACCTAGAATTAAAAGAAGTTTTTTCATCTATTTTCGAGCTATTTCAGTGTTAACCATTGTATATTCTAAACAACTGCCAAACACTATCTATTAGCTCAGTCTATCTGTGAAAAAATCAACGATTTCACGGAAAAATCTTCTTCATATATTTGAAGCTTCTAAATGGTGTTTGAGGGGTAGTAGATGAAAAATTCGTAAAGAGGTACAGCTAATTATGCTTTGTTTTTTTTAAACAGTTTCAAAAATAGAAAAACTACGTTTTCGTCAATAAAATTTTTCTGTTACATTTTAGAGAAAAATAGTTTAAATAAAAGTTGTGGATTTTAAAGAGTTCTTTAATTCAAGAGTTGTTAAATTGAAATCCATAAATAATTAACTGAGATAATTGCAAAAAACCGTTAAAAACACCTATTTGCGAACTTTTTAATTAATTATTAATAACTTTTTTTGTGCATAATTACATGTAATACAACTACTTAAAATTGTACCCACTATTGTGTTTTCCAATTGCGCAAAATTTCAGCCAGATTGGCCAAATAGTTTCTAAGATATTTAATTTGTTTAATAAGGTTGTTTTTCAGAGAGCCAATGTTTAAAAATCTCTGCTTGCCCATACAGTGACTCTAGAGGTATTTAGCAGGTCGCTATCAATTCTTTAAAGCTTAATATTCCAGATAATTAAAAAAAAATTGAATTTTTTATTAAAATTGTTATTTAAAAAAGTGTTTGAAAAAGGGGTTACTTTTTAGCTTATAAACAATTAAAATAACTTTGCCAATTTTTGTTTTACATACTTCTAAGTAGACTCTCTGAAAATGTGATAAAAAACACATTTTTTTTTAAATAACATTCTACGATCAATAGGAGCCAAGATAGCATATTTTTAAAAAAAAAACATATCCTCATTGTTTATTAACATTAAGAGCTGAAAATTGGACTGATTATAAAAGACGATCTAATTTTTATGATCCAATTTATAGCTTGCATGAGTAAAGAAGGAGTAAAAAGTTATAACTCGTTAAAATGATGGTACTCGTAAAGTACAGATACGAAAAAGTAGAAGGGGAATTGCTTGAGCTCAGTTTACTTTACGGTACTTCAAATTAAAGCGCGCTGAAAAAATTTGCAATATCTCGGCTTCTATGGCATCTAGAGCCTTAATTTTTTTTTACTCTGGGGGAACTCAATAAAATAATGATAAACGTGCTATTTTCATTCCCCGGAAAAGTCGGGAAATTCAGTAAGTAAATCTTTTTATATAAAAATTACTAAATTTCTCCTTACACATTTACAGGATGTGATACAACTTCCTCTTTTTTCAACCAAGGAAAATTTAAATTATTAAATGCACCAACAAAAATTTTAGATCTGATAAATGTTTTTTATACAGAAAATACTAGTCACGAGGAACTTATGAAGAATGGATGTGATATCATCGTTTTTTTGTATTCTGCCACAATTGATGTTACTTATAAAAAAAAGCACAATAACAGATTGTCATTAAACGAATTACGTTTTTTACAATTTATAAGAAACATGGGAAAAAATCTTTCAAATTGCCACCAACAGAAGGTGTCGGTTATCAACATGTACTTCGCGTTTATTTTCAATTACAACTTTGGCTAGGTAATAATTTGGATGCTACTAAATATGGGTGGAAATAACTGACAATGGTTTTGAGCCTATTTATACATTAGATAGCTTGATTCCGGAAGAAACAATGAAACAAATTACGTGTAAATGTTCAACGGGTTGCAAAACTTTAAAATGTGGTTGTAAAAAGCATGGGATTAACTGCACAGATCTTTGCACAAACTGTGCAGTGGAAGAAATTGCAACCGCGCTGCAAATAATCTTGACGAAGATAGTGATGCAGAGCCAGATGATTTATTACAAGAACTAAATATCACAGAAGACTACGCAGAACCTGCAGCAAAGCGATTTAGAAGCGAAATTATTGATTAGAATATTTTAATAAAATATATCAATAATTTTTAATTTTTATACTAAAATTACATACAGACTATTAAGTAGTATAAAAATTTTACTTACTTTCAAAAAAATTAATATTTTCATTAAGTGTAGTGGTATAAAATTTATTGTGATGATTTATAATTATTATAATATATTTATATAAATAATGTGAATTAATTAATAAAATTTAAACAATTATTGCGAAATAATAGAGAAATTTAGTAATTTTTATATAAAAAGATTTACTTACTGAATTTCCCGAGATTTCCCGACTTTTCCGGGGAATGAAAATAGCACGGTTATCATTATTTTATTGAGTTACCCCAGATTAAAAAAAATTAAGGCTCTAGATGCCATAGAAGCCGAGATATTGCGAATTTTTTCAGCGCCCTTTAATTTGAAGTACCGTAAACTGAGCTCAAGCAATTCCCCTTCTACTTTTTCGTATCTGTACTTTACGAGTACTATCACTTTAACGAGTTATAACTTTTTACTCCTTCTTTACTCATGCAAGCTGTAAATTGGATCATAAAAATTAGATCGTCTTTTATAATCAGTCCAATTTTCAGCTCTTAATGTAAATAAACAATGAAGATATAATTTTTTAAAAAAATATGCTATTTTGGCTCCTATTGATCGTAGAATGTTATATTTTTTTAAAAAATATGTGTTTTTTATCACATTTTCAGAGTCTACTTAGAAGTATGTAAAACAAAAATTGGCAAAGTTATTTTAATTGTTTATAAGCTAATAAGCACAATTTACAAAAAGAACTTTTTATAATAGAAAGTTTTTTACTGATTTATAGGTCATATTTTGTGTCATCTCAACAATGCACAGCACCCCTGACATTGTAAAAATATTAAGTCATACAACGCTGTGATTGGTCATAGAGAAGATTGTTTCCTTGTTAACAAAATCAAGGGTAGTTGTATCTAAAAACTTTCTAAAACAGTTTATTTTATTACCAGTTAAAATAATAATTACTGTTTTCACATGTAAGAACAAAAAAAAAAAGAAAAAAAAACTTCTCTGTCGCGTAATCGATCCCATTATGATAACATAACAGAACTGTCACAAGTGGACTGATCCGCCGTCTAACCAACTACGCTACGAACGATTTATTTAATAACTTTCAAAATAATATTATCTATACACAACTTAGATCATGTTTAATATCAATTCGGTATAAATTTCGAAATCTATGTATATGCCTAAACACACTTGAAACATGCATTGTCATCCAGTTCTTAGCTATCCTGAAAATTTCAGAGCTCTAGGTAGTCGGGAAATAGGTTTAAATTCGATTACAAATTCCACGGAATGACACAGAGACATAGAACACGGCGAAAATATAAAAAACTTTCTAAAAAGTAACCCCTTTTTCAAACACTTTTTTAAATAACAATTTTAATAAAAAATTCAATTTTTTTTTAATTATCTGGTATATTAAGCTTCAAAGAATCGATAGCGACCTGCTAAATACCTCTAGAGGCACTGTATGGGCAAGCAGAGATGTTTGAACATTGGCTCTCTGAAAAACAACCTTCTTAAACAAATTAAATAACTTAGAAACTATTTGGCCAATCTGGCTGAAATTTTGCGCAATTGGAAAAAACATTAGTGGGTACAATTTTAAGTAGTTGTATTACATGTAATTATGCACAAAAAAAAGTTATTAACAATTAATTAAAAAGTTCGAAAATAGGTGTTTTTAAGGTTTTTTTGCAATTATCTCAGTTAATTATAAATGGATTTCAATTTAACAACTCTTGAATTAAAGAACTCTTTAAAATCCACAACTTTTATTTAAACTATTTTTCTCTAAAATGTAACAGAAAAATTTTATTGACGAAAAAGTAGTTTTTCGATTTTTGAAATTGTTTAAACAAAAACAAAGCATAATTAGCTGTACCTCTTTACGGATTTTTCATTTACTACCCCTAAACACCATTTATTAGAACCTTAAAATATCTGAAGAAGATTTTTTCCGCTTTTTTTCCTTCTTGACTTGAAATTTGAAATGTGCAGTTTCTCAAAAGATTTTATTTATTATTTGAAATTGAATTTAGAAACTTATGTAAACACAATCGGAAAGTCAATTTTATCTTATTTTGGAATTGTAGGCGTTTAATAATTCAATTAAATTTATTTTTTTTAGTGCACAAATGATGAATCTATATCTTTATTCCTTACGGATCAGAAATATCTCTAAATATCTATAACGGCGATTGACTATTAACGTGACGGTTCCTTAACGACCAAAAAGCGAAATGATGGCTAAGCATTCACAGCTTAGTTTTTAGAGCGTTAACGTGTAAAGGCAAGGTTGCGGGTTCGAGTCCTGCTGGATGCTGCATTTTATCAATTTTTCCTTATTGTCATTAAGTATATTCTTGTTTGTATACTTTCTAAAATTTTACATTTTTAATATTTAATTTTCCATTTTTCTATATTTATTTGCTGTCGTAAACTATTCTTTTATCATAATATTACCTTTAATACATAATGTTAATGTTTTACTTTGCGGTGTTCCACAAAGACTAACAATTTTTTGTATTTTTTTTATGTGATGTGTTCATATTTTCTTGGGTTTTTTGTTCACAAGTGGTTATCATTCATAATTAAAATTTATTCGCATATCCAATTATATATAATTAAACATTGTTTTAACTGGCAGGAAACATCTTCTTATTTGATTTCTTAAAATAAATAACAAAGCCCATTATGATAAATGGCTAACTCGCCTTTCAGCTTTCTCTCATCGCTCCTTTGTGCTTTCATGGCTTAACCTCTTACGACTGTAATTTGTCACTGGGAATAACTAAAGATTCCGTCCCAAAGTTAGTTCTAATTATAAATCTTTCATTAAATCAAGTAAATTCAACTATCAGGAAAACAAAATTTTTTTTTCATTAAGCACTATACTAGGTTTTCTATATATTTTTTTTGCACAAAAAGGAGTTAAAAACACATATATTTATCGTAGTACAAACAGTGATTCAATTTTAAGTAGTTTATCAGCATTTAACAAGAGTAGAAGTAACTTTTAGCTGTTCTGAACTTTTTAATTGGATATTAGAAGGGATTTTGGTTCGTATTAAAATCACTGTTTCCATGTGCTTAATTACTCAGAGCTTAGGGAAATTATAGGTATTGGAAACAATTTGTCCTTGGTGGAACAATGATAATAAAATAAAAAAGTTAAACTTACCAATTAATTGGTTAAAATTAATTTAAATACGAATTTATGAAGATAAGAAGAGAGCAACTTCTAATTTTTAATGTATACTTGAATATTCAGTTACATTTACGATATCTTTAGAAAATAAGTTGTATTACTATGCACATTACCGATATTTCTATGAATGTGAGACGAATGAAATATTTTTAAATTTTATGTTATTTTTCTTTTGAAAACCGTCTTGCTTATGGCCAGTCTAATTATGGTTACTGTACTTCTTTTATTGGTTTGTGGCACCCATTTCCGGATCCTGGTAAACTGTTTCCTGCGGTTCGGTGCCTAATAATGGTTGAATGTTTCAGGTGTCCTGCATGGCTCATAAAAAGCCATAAAAACCCAAAACCCAAAGCTTTTGGGTTCCGGGGGAAGTATGGTTGCAAAGCTAAAACTTAAAGGAATTGACGGAAGGACACCACCAGGAGTGGAGCCTGCGGCTTAATTTGACTCAACACGGGAAACCTCACCAGGCCCGGACACCGGAAGGATTGACAGATTAAGAGCTCTTTCTTGATTCGGTGGGTGGCGGTGCATGGCCGTTCTTACTTGGTGGAGCGATTTGTCAGGTTAATTCCGATAACGAACGAGACTCTAGCCTGCTAACTAGGCGTATTTCGACATCCCAAAGGCCCGCCGGTGATGGGTTTCGACCCCCTCTGCGCGGGGACTCTTAAATAATTCCTAATTGTTTTTTACAGTGCTTTGACTCTTGTAGCACAAGTCGTTTTAATATACATTATGCCATATGCTTAATCACGGATATCAACAAGTGTATTGTCTAGGATTGATGTCTTTTATCTAGCTCCATACTGCACTTTTTGGCACCCCTACAACTGGTTCTAAAACGGGAATTCCTGACAAGTTTATCAGCATCCTCGCTGCATTTTATTTCTTTAAATCCTAGCACCAAGACATTGAGATTTTCTTGACAATCATATATGGTCTAGAGATCATTCTTTTGTTCTTAAAGGCTTCAAAACCCGCCAGATTTGTGAGTATCCAGGGGAACAAAAATTTTTATATTGCTATTACTACTGTAAATCCTCTTTCGTCTTAGATCTATTTGTAAAACAGGTGTAACGAAGTTTGGGTTGATTGGTCGCCTTTCAGATGTCTTCTTTCATTTTCTGCTTTATTTTGTTGTGTGCTTTTTAAAGCAAATGTTTTCTTGCAACCTGTAAAAACATATCTTTGCGTCAGCTTTAAAAATAATGTTTGTAAGGTCAAAAAGCCCTTGTCAAGTTTTAGCGTATTAAGAAATAGCTAAATTATAAGCTATGAGGAGACTGGTTTAATAACCAGAAGGCCAGGATTCGGGCAATATTGCAGTTTTGCTACTTAATCAACTTCAAGGTACCAGAGATGTTAATGTTAGTAAATAGACCATTAAAAGAAAGCTTTGAGCTGTTAGATTATCTTGCAAAAACATATACAGACCCACCTTTACAATGCCGGCATCAGATTGTAAGATTAAATTTTGCTCAGCCTTATTTTTATTGGAATAATGACGATTGGAGCAGGGTACTTTTTTTGTCTCAAGGGGTTAAACAGACGTCTTCGAGTATGGAGAAGACACAAAGAAAGATATGCTGCGGTTTGTATTTATAAATGACACCCATTTCGTGGTGGGTCCATTTCAAAATCTACCCTAGTCCAATATGAGCTTTTCCTCTGGGGGTGGTTACCACACCAACTCGGGAGTGGAAAATATTTACCAAAAAAAAAAACATTGTAAATAGCTAGAATAGTGAATTTTAAGATAAAAATGTTTTTCTAAAAGTCAATACTTTTGGAGTTATTGTCACTGAAAATTTACAATTTAAACGACAAACAAGTATGTTTTTAAACTTTTTTTCGGGAATAATAATTTAAATTTTATCTGGAAAACTGTCATAATGTAAAATAAAGCTTATAAAAAAAGAAAGATTCGTTTTTTATAAATATCGCAAACTTAATATTAACAAAGTTATGACTGTTCGAAAGTGGACGTTTTATTCATCGAATATAAAAATCCAAACATATGACGTTGAATAATCGGAAAACGATAAGTTTTTCATTGAAAACTTATAGGAACTTTTTTAAAGATCTTGAAAAATTCGATTAAACGACCACTAGTAAAAGTGATTTGCATGAAAATTAAGGTAAGTTATAACTAAAATAAAGTCCACTTCAAAATTCTAAAAAGAAATGATTGGTTTTTTATTCATAACTCCTTTAGTTTTTAAGCTTAAAAGTCCGTAAAACGACCATCTTGTAAGTTATTTTAAAAGATTACGTACACGAATTTTTTTCAAGCCCTTCGTTTTGAAAATGGTTGCGCTGAAAGGGCTCGATGATAGTGCTTAACGCAAGCAAATACAGGCTTTAACAAATCCATGCATATAAAAAGAATTGTTAGCAGAAAACCATCATATCCTGGACTAATACTGCCAGAGACGTGGGAATAAAGCGGATTGATTGTCCATCACTCAATCCAGACATGAATCCTATCTAACATTTTTGGGATGAGTTGGGCCAAAGTATCCGAAGGCATGCTCCAGCTCCAAGAACTATTTAGGAGTTACGAGAGTTGTTATTGCAGTCATGGAATAACATATACCACAATCTGTTCCGTGATTTAATTTAAAGTATGCTTTGTGGCCTGTAAGCTAACATTAATGTAAGAAGGGAAAATACACGCTATTGATAAAGATTTTTTTCAATACGTTTTTTGATCAGTTTTGTAAAAACTTTGTTTTATCTGTAAACTTGTTACTTCTTTTAAATAAATCTGATATACCAACATATTACTATGTAAATCAATATTGATGATTAAAGTTAGTTCACAAAATATAGTACCAGTTGTTTACAACCTAAAAAGATAAGTTTAAAACCAAAAATTTTATCGATACATGACAACTCTAATACGACCTAAATGTTTTGCTCGCCAATGTAGAATATAGACTAAATTGACAATTTCATATACAACAAGATTAGGTTGACAAGAAGCTGCGTTGCGTTAGGTATAAGCTTAAAAGTCTAAGCGAAATATTACAAGGTATACCATAACACTTTACACTGCGCTTCTAGAAAGCCATCTTAGACATAATAATTTCATTTCGAATGGTGCAATAAAGTTTTTTTGGAACGGGACACTTTAGAAATATGGGCGAATGTTACATTCTGTATGTTTTAATCATGATATATGTCTTAATAAGACGATTGAATATATTATATGTCTTGTTACATATAAGTTAATATATAAATACACACATGTTATTTTTCCTAACGCATTTTTTTTAACATATATGTAGTATTAATACTATATTAAAACTAATAATAAAAAAAAGGGTGTGACAGTCAGTGGGACTGCCGGCAGAAGTTATACTTCTATGCACGCGCCTGGATTCATAAATTTTTAGCAAAATCATTATATGATATTCGTGTTCTGCTACCTCAAAAACCTCCTAGTACCGAGTACACACTGAT
This sequence comes from Altica lythri, assembly GCA_964028335.1. Lineage (NCBI taxonomy): Eukaryota > Metazoa > Arthropoda > Insecta > Coleoptera > Chrysomelidae > Altica > Altica lythri. The sequence continues at coordinate 60,816,013 of OZ034805.1, read as the reverse complement.
TTTGTATCAAATTTGCATAACATTTCTTGGAGACGAGCTCCGTCTTAAGTACCAGGTATTTCGTCCTTCAACTGATAAGTTTTCGATCATTTTTAAAGGATTTACCTCCATACCATGTTTTGCCAAAATCATAGCTCCACCACGTTTATTCTGTACACGACAAAAATAAGAGCTCGGGTCATAACCAAAGACACTTAGATGCTGAACCTCTTCTGTTAAAAGAAAGTGCTCGACCAAAGAAATAGCACTGTATTTTATATTATGACGCATGGTCGCCATCATTTTCAGTTTCAGCACATGATGGACAGATGATTAAATTTTGACCAACCACTTTTGCGCCTCTTAGACGAACTAGGCAAGCAGGATGATACTGTTTTTCACATTTGGTACATTTTAATTCGCCTCTTAGAGATCGTTTACAACTCGCGCATGTAATTTTCACATTTATATCATCATCACTCAGCGCCATCAAATATATTTCAATGGCATCACTGTTAACTAATAAAACTTAATAACTACAAACACAGGCAAGTCGAAGTATTTTTTTTTTAAATTAACTGTATTCAATTAAATAAATACTTAGAAAAATAAGACCAGTTGATGTGTGTCCTTACTTCAAACACGAAAACTAAACAGTAAAACGATCAATGTACAAACAAAGTGTTTACAAAACCCCATAGTGCAAAATATAATGCAACCATGTGACGGTAGCATGGACTACAATACAATACTCATTACTGAATATTATGATTAATATTATTAATATAAAATACTAACCTTTATATGTTTACTTACGTGACAAAATTATAAAGTTATCTGTCAAAAACACAATGTAATACGTTACTATGATATTCCAAAACATTAGCTCAGATTGTTTTTTGTATATCTATCTCTTTTCAATGTACTGATACCTTATATGTGTTTCTGTCTCTCTCTTACTCACACCATTACATATGTAATGATTTTTGCCATTTAACCCCACACAAATCCAGTGCATAAATAGAAGTATAACTTCAAAAAACATTAAAAATTTTGGTGAAAAAAATCTTTCCGATGCTTCTTTTAGCTTTTAGTTTATGAAATCCCAATTTAATACGAAAAGGATATAGACATATAGCAAAATATATCTACTGATAAAAATTAAATGAAATTGTGAATTTAATGGTGCCAGCAAAAACATTTTAATTGAAAAATATGAATGTATATTGAATGGAAACTCTTTAGTTTATGATTGCAGTTAAAGCTTTAATAGTATAATTGGATTATAAATTTTACTATTCAAAAGTACTATATAATTAAATAAAGCCCATTAATCAATTGTAACTTTTGTAAAATTTTCGTGATCTTAGAATGTACCAATTAGAAAATTGAATTTCTGTTCCTTGCTGAATTCGTCTCGAAAAGATAAGAATTTTAATAGGACTAATAACTGTAGTTAAAATGAGTATCTGAATCTAATAAATTTGATTCCTGAGCGACAAAAGTTACATAGCATAATTTTCTTGTAAAGGATTAGCTACAGTATTTAGAATTCTAGCACCAGTTATAGACGTGCAAGAAAATACTGATTATAACCTAATAAGCGTGAATCTATAAACAACACTATCATTACTGTTAAATTACAAGACAAAATATATATTGGAGGGATGTGTGCTGTTTAATGATAAATGGATGAATTTTTGAGAACTGAAATAAAAAGTGGCTGTAACTACCCTAAAGAAGCAAAAACTGGATATGCATATGAAGAAAAAAAGACAATAAGTTACTGGGACTTTTACTTAATGAAAATTAAGCCAAAATAAGCTTAGGTACCTACATTCAATACGAGATTTCTGACATGCCTTGTATTGTTAACGGATATCTATACAGAAACTAAAACTTGGTTGTTAACTGTGTCATTGCGAGGCTCTAGTTCAATATTTGGAGACCGCAACATAACTCTGCAAGCAACTGGAGTCAACTTGTACATCCTGTACAAATCAATTCAGGAATAATAGGATTCAATCAATTATTAAAAAATCGGTTGCCTGTAAAGTCGGTTTACTGAAGATGTACTGATGGAATGGTTGCGTTTTTCAAGATTTAACATTAATGTTTTAATTTTGTGAAATCATAGCTACGCTTGATAATTATTTCGATCGAATAGTAAAGCCATTGATTTTTTACTCATCGTGAAATAGTTCTGTTAACTTATTGTTATAGTTTTGTCAATTATAGCATAACCTACAATCGCTGCACTAGCGGACCGATGCTTTTTATTATAATGATGAAAGCAAGAATATTCGACAATATCACTGAACATATATTTAATATCGATAGAATCATTACCGCCGCAATTATCGTTGCTATATACAATTGACACCACATTCACTTTTCACTGCACTTCATACTTGACGAAAACATGTAAATGTATTATTGTATAGCAGCTGTCCACGCGGACGTATCGCACACTCAAGTAGGAGAGAGAGAGCTCTCGCTTGCACTTCAAGCCTTAAATGGAACGCCTCAGACCAAGGTAACGCTGCATGAGTCATGTTTTTTGGTGCGTGCAGCCGGTTCCATCGAATTATAAGACGTCACGTCAAAAAGTAAAAATATTTCCAATAAACAACACGAACTGTGACTCAGACTGCTTTCAAGGAAATAAAACGTTCATTGCAAGTTTAAGCGAAATTGATAAACTCTATAAATAAACGTGTATAATATACATAATATATCTTGTATATAAAATTAAGCCCTTGCAATAAATGCATTTTTCTACAAATATTTCAACATTGAATATAAATAGATAGAACATAGAACGTTACCAAACACGAAGATTTACTGGTAAATTGCCGAAATCATCAAATTCCAAACGAAATAGGAGGGACCTATCATATATTACTTTAATGAAATTTAACGGGCGATAAAGCAATAATAGAGTGGATATTTGTGAACAGTTGCAAATTGGCTATTTAAATAAAAAAATATTCTATTTAATAGCATCATAATTTAGTTGTACACTGTATAATACAAGTTAAGTTTTTGAATATTTTTGAAAGTTTTTAAAATGTATACAAAAAGAATATATTAAATGACATTAAGGAGAAATTGAAAAAATCTCGCACCCAGCGAGACTCGAAGTCGCAACCTTTAGCTCTACGCGATGACGCTCTAATAACTAAGCTTTGAATGTCTAGCCATTAAATCGCTTATCGATCGTTAAATTCTACTCTTGCCACGTGTGACACTTACTCATTTTCTCCCTAAGCACATACCTAGTATTTCAAGTTCATGCGAGCTAACTAATCTTAACAGTTACCCAAGCCGAAACTTTAAAGCTCTGGGCCGTAATAGGATCTATATTATAACAGCAGGACTGTTCTTCTCAATTATTTTACTGAAGCGTGGCATAGAAGCAAAGATTTTTTTTTTCGTAAACCCAATGAAAGACTACTATTTTTAAAATTTTTTATTTAAAAGGTTTTAATTCACTTATTAATTTATTGATAAGCATAATATAAACTAATTAAAGTACAAATTAAAAAAGCTATAAATATCTGTTTCTCCATACAACCAGTCTTTTGCTCTCCATGAAAAAACACTGATATTTATCATCATAAAGTTGATCTCGTACAATCTATCTCTTCTTTCCTTTTCAATTCGATTTGAATGCTAAGTAAAATAGGATAATTTCTTTAAGCCCACATATTATATATAATATCTCGTACTTGTTCTAAATGATTCGTTTTTATAACCTATATTTCATAAAATATAACTCCAACAGCGAAAACTCACACACACCAGACTTACCAAATACCAATAAAAAAGTGAGGATAACTTCATTTTTCTTTCTTGTTTTTCAATAAGGTTTGCCACGTACTTTTAGTGAAAGGAATTGAAAATAAAAAATAAGAAAAATAAATTTTGAAAAATTAATCAAATACTTCCAATTGAAGTTCAACTCCAGCTGAGATCGGTAAGTGGTTTCTCTACTGGCAAATTAGTGCCCAGCTCAGCCGTAGAGGGTAAGTACCAAAATAAAAGTGAGTGCGCCACCGATTTAAACGTTTAAAATCGGAAACCCCTGTTGTTCCAGGCACTGACCTTTCCCACTGGAGATAATTAAATAAATTTAGAATATTAATTGGTGTTAATTGAATTGCACAATAAAAAAAAATAACGATAAAGTGAGCTAAATAAAACAAAATATCAACTAGACCCTTCTTTAATAAAAAAAGTAAAGAATTTACACTACTATCAAACTCGCGCTTGACAATGTTATCAAATAAAAATATTTAAGAGTAATCTAAATAAAATTAACTAATATGTGTGATCACACGCAATACAAGAAGAAAAATAAATTTTAACTAAAAACTATAGTCACGACTTAATCTAATAATGGCTTATCTGTTAATCCAGATACGATTTCTTGCAGTCCTTGGCTTCACCAATACTTAGGCCGATACCAAAAATCAAGCCTGCTCCCAGAAACAAATAGGCTTGCACCAACCACAAATAACTTAAGCTCGTACCAAGAATCAGGACTGCACCAAAATTAGAGCCTGTATCTAGGATTTAAGCCTGTATCTAGGACTTCAGCCTATATCTAGGACCTATTGTAATAGGGTTTAATTCTTGTGAAATCGTGACACCCTGGCTGGTAAACGGGTGTAATATTATACTCGTGGCTAATTGTACTATTAGGGAACTAATTCTGTCACTCTAACCACCATTCGTTGCCTGGTACTGAGTTTATCAAATATTTCACTGTCTGTTTCGATCTATCTACGTTTCGTCGGAAATAAAACAAGAAAAGAGAAAAACCATAAGGATTGAACAACCATATGAGTAAAGAAACGTGTTACTTACCACCAAAGATTTTACAAAAATCCGACCATGCGGTTTTTCCAAAAAATCCGTCCCAAAAAAATCAACAGGAACAACTCCACACGATTCAAAATGGAAAAATACGGTTTAGTTTCATAAATCCAAAATTAATTGACTCGGATGTACCAAGATTGAAACTTAAACCCAAAAATCTTCTGGCTTGTACTCGACAACCTACTTAGTTGAAAGCAGAAATAGAAAAGGAACGAGGGTTCACTTATTTGCGATAAAATTTGACAGACTCGAAAAATGGCATCTACCACTGTAAGGACAAAAACCGAACAGTCGACACCTAACAGATTACAAACAAACAGTGGTCGTTCGATACAACTAATCTTTTTTTTTTACTTATCAAGATAACACCAAAAATCTCAGTATTACTCAATTTCTCGTTTATATTCAATCTTAATATGCTAGATGACAATATAACAGAACACCTGGCTGTAGACCACAATATGTAGAGTAATACCATCAGAAAAAGAAGTTCCTACCACCTGTTCGCATAGTAAACAAAACATTAATGTCTGAATTTAATAAATAAACTTTCAAAACTATATTAGTAACAATTATGGCCAGAATAATAAACAATAGTTGGCGATTAACTATAATCGAACTTAAATCAACTTGTACCTGACACGATTTAACCCTTAGTAATAAAGAATTTATAAGGTAAGAAATTAGTTATAACTAGAACGAATTTTAACCCGTGACAGGTTAGCAGTGTTAGCACCCCTGAATTCATGATATTATTTAAAGAAAATTAGAATGTCTTCCAATTTCATAAGTTGGACGTAAAGTTGAACGAAAACACAAAATTACATATTACATATATTATTGATCTTGAATAAATTTATAAACTTCTTTGCGATAAAATTTGTAAATGTATTAAAGAATAAATCTGATATACATAATACCGTGCATTGTTGTCGTATTTGGGGTTCTGTTTCTCTTTCTATCCTCTTGGCCTTAATTCCATTTAAATAAAAGCTTACCTTAAATCAGTGACTATATTGTTTTTTAAAATTCTACCTCTAGCGTTTTCAAACTGATAACGCGAGATTTACTGCAATGGTTTTGTAATACAATGTACTCCATTTTCGTGTTTCTTCAGTAATTTCCTTTCCTAAAAAATGTCAATAAAAAATTAATTTTACGTAACTACATATTTCTATACTCATCATGATTAATTAGTACCTAATTATACAATTTGAATTCGTGTTATAAAGGAATCAAAAACTACTTATTTTAAGGCAAATTTCTTCGCTTTATAATTTTAACTGGTTCTATCATACACTTCTTTCGATCGAAATTCTACTTTCTGCTGTTTAAAATTCAACCACGCGCAACTTTCCAAATTCTGTCACCTCGAGAAACTTTTACCCAAATTCTGGATGATATCGGGAGCATTCTAACTCTCAGCAGCGATTCGATAAATTATCAGAAGTTTAAGTTTTCTATGCTGGAACAGTCTAATTCGGAGACCTGAATATTAAACATTGATTTATACCCGAGTATTATTTGAAAGTTTATATTAAATTTATTTGTACTGTTTGTAGAGTTTACTTATATCCACAAATTGTTACGTTTGATATACAATAGAATTTTATTCTTTCTTTAAATGCTTTGACAGAAGAAGTCAGATAAAATCAATTTAACCACTAACTTGATTATCTATGTCAATGTGTTATTTATCGGTTACCTGAATGACTATACTTGGAGAAAAAACTTCAGCAAGTATAGCATCGGAATCAAATGGATATACATATGTCTGCTCACAAAAACTCATATTTTATATTAGCAATCTTTATCCTAGACGCCATTAAAGCATTGTTATTGTTTTATCCATAATTTAAATAATCAATATTTCAATCCTTTGTCATCCGAGTTTAAGTTCGTAGTTTGTTAGTTGTACTTGGTAAACCATATGAAGTTATAATAAATTAGTCAGCTATTTCAACTTTTGTATCGTCCAAATGTGATTGATGCTCTATCAAAGAGTGGTCATTTTTCTTTTTGGAATCAGTGCAGTTTCATCAGGAAGAACGTGATCAGAGGATTCCATCTTTAGTCGTTATTCTCTAAAAAGTAGTATTGCAGAATAAATTCCGTTACCACAGTTACATTTCTTCTTCTTCATATTCTTCGTCTTCTTTTATTTCATCTTTTTTTCTGCTTTTATTTTTGTTCTTTAGTCCTATTTATTCATTACGTTTACCATCCTTTGGAGCTCTTCCTGTGACTCTGAGCTCCAGGTCTTATAACATCTCATGTTCTCATGGGTGGTCTGCACAGTGGCCTTTGCGTGTTTGGTTTTCAGACTTTTCCCAATTTGCCCATTTTAATTCTAGTATTTTTTTTAAGTCAACTGTTCAAAACCTCTTTCTTATTCTAACATATTTCATCGCATCCTGGTTTCTTTCTGATATCCCAGGTTCTTATTCTGTCCTTGATGGTTCTCAATATTTTCTCTTACTTTTTTATTTTTTATTTCAGGTGAAGTAGATCGCGTCCAGAACACCACAGTTACATTTCTTCTTCTTCATATTCTTCATCTGTTTTTCTGCTTTTATTTTTTTCTTTAGTCCTATTTACTCATTACGTTTACCATCCTTGGGAGCTCTTCCTGTGACTCTGAACTCCAGGTCTTATAACATCTCATGGGTGGTCTGCACAGTGGCGTGTTTGGGTTTGAGATTTTCCCAATTTGCCCATTTTAATTCTAGTATTTTTTATACGTCAACTGCCCAAAACTACTTTCTTATTCTAACATATTTCATCACATCCTGGTTTCTTTCTGATATCCCAGCTTCTTATTCTGTCCTTGAAGGTAACACTCTTGATGGTTCTCAATATTTTCTCTTACCAAAACGTTTGCGAGTTTTTTATCATGTACATATCTATTAGATATTCTTTTCAAAATCAGTTAAATATATTCATGTTTATGAATTTATAATTGCCTTAATTTTGAAGATACTAAAAATCTTTGTTTAAAGTTAAAATCATTTATAAAAATAACTAACTAGTTTATCGTTGTTTGTTTCAGAATTTAAAAAATCAAATTATGACAACCAACCTCTGGGTAGAGCAAGTAAGTATATAGACTTTTTTACGTAGTAACAATAGCCTTAATATACTTTTTGACTATTTTTATAAAAGAAAACCAAGCAAGGATTATCATACTGGTTCAAAAAGAACGAACTAAATAATGAACGTGACCAAAATTGTTTATTTTATGTTGAAAATTATCACCGTGGAAAGTAAAACCGACCCTCATGTTCCACTTTTCAGTTTTTACATCAGACGAACGATTTTGCTTTCAGACCTATTTTATCCTTTTTTCGTACGGCTGGATCGTAATGGGGTTGGTTTTATTCAAACTTATATTCACTCAAGCTGTCATGTCAAGTCGGGAATATTTTTACACAATTTTCGTTCTGGATGTGTGGCAAGAATCACGATTGGGGAAAAGAGGCTGTCTGGTTACAAAGAGACAGTCAATGAAGTTGAAAATACGCTAATGGTCCGCATATGCACTACGGAGATTCAGAATAAATGCATTTTGACAAGATGTATGCAAAAATAGATGTTTCTTCATTTTTTTGTGAGGATTGTTATTTCGGTACATAAAAGAAAGTATGGACAGTTTCATATAATATAATAATGTACCAGAATGGTTAAAAGTTTATTTTTTAAAGAAATTCGGTAGTTTTAAAAGAAAACGTGTCTAAAAGATGGCCATATGTTTGTGCAGGCTCTCTAAACTGTCCAGTACCTAGCAAAGGTATAGAATGTGTTGAACTTTTTCAGGTTCGCTGTCGCATAAACTGCAGCTTGAGTCTTCATCTAACAGTAAAGAGTTTTGTAATGACTCGTGGCTAATCTCGGATCCAGGCTTTCATTCTTCCCCGGATCATACTTTTTGGTACTTCTAGATGCCTCTGGCCGTAAAATATTGTAGCTTATTCTTTTCTTGCAAGTGTATCAGCCCGCTTGTTGACTGGTAGTCTTTATATCCTGGCACCCAATCTAATTTGACAATGTTCTGGACACCAATAGCCGCATGTTGGTTTAACCACCATGTAATAGAACCACTATAAGATGCCTGATTTTAAAATCCACGTTTTGTCGTAAATACGATTGACTACAATGAAAGTGGTTATTGCCCTCTTAGTAATGTATTCCAGTTGACGGTTCCCGGTGAGTTTTCAGTCCAATATTATCCAAAGCTTCTTATCCATGCTGATTATGTTTCCTAGCTGTGTTGAATGTATCACACGACTTCTTAACATGCAGTCTATCCACCAGCTTGTTTTGTCTATGGATTTTGGACAAATAACTCTTATAAATAGTCCTTATGAATACTTTAAAACAAGTTTAGTTAAAAGCATCATCTAGTCTATCCTTTGTAGTTGATGTAGAGCTATTTTTGTAGATGCTTCATATACAAACTGGTCTTAATGATTTGAAATCAGCCAAAATACCTTACCTAATGTGCCTATCAAGTGGTTGTTCTAAATTCTTTAGTGCAAAAGACACCAGACTTATTGGTCTTCCGGACTTAGCCTTATCCTGTCCAACTTTTTCAGGTTTAGGTATGAATGCTACCTTAATTGATTTCCATGATTTTGCTATGCATCTTGCCCACCCTTGCCCTTGTTGTTCCAAATATATTTGAGTTGATTCCGTTTATGTGATAACGAATATTTTTTATGTTTCTAAATCGTTGACCCTTTGATTTGATTGTTTTGTTTTTAAAGAAAAGAAAGAACCTACAGACGAAAATTTAATTTAATCGAAAGTCTGTAAATGAGTTTTGCTAGTCTCTAACTTTTATTTTCAACACATTGTTTCTAATATCAGTAGTTGGGATATAAGCTGAAAATAAAATAAGTAAAGTTTCTGAGACCATCGCCTCTACAATGCTATGAAATGCTATTATCCTCTCAAAAATTGTATAAGAGACCGAAGTATTCTAATAAATGTGGATCAATACTTTTTCCATTAAAATTACTAATATAAGGCCGGGGCTGTTAATCACAACTTTGCCGGTCTTGGTTTTAATACTTAGCTGGTGATATTAAGGGAAATATTCTTTACATTAGCCAGGATATTATTTGCACATGTAAATAAATAAAATAGACAACATGAGTTTTAGGTTTGTAATTTTAATTAAAAATTCCCTTATAAATGTGTTGTTTATAAATGGGGCAACTAAAAGTAATTATTAATATTTTTCATGATTGCTACTTTTTGTAACAAGTTCTAATCTACACACCACCAAACTTATATGGAATCACCCCGTGTTTTAAAAAATTAGAGTTTAGTTTAAAAAACAGTCATTCAGGATTAAAACTCTCCGTTGATTACAACAGAAAAATTAAAAATTATTACAATTTTCACAATAATAGAACAAATAATAAAAATGTATCAATGGGAAGCCCTCTCAGCCCGGTAATAGCAAATTTCTTTATGGAAAAGTTCGAACAACTGGCTTTGGACAGTGCCCCATATAAGCCAAAAGTTTGGTATAGATATGTAGATGACACATTTGTAATATGGAGCCATGGGCAGAATAAATTGCAAGAATTTCTGACACACATTAACAGCATCCATGAAAATATACAGTTTACGATGGAAATCGAAGACAACAATAAGCTAGCGTTCCTTGATGTATTATTATCACGAAAAGGAAGATCATTGAGCTACACAGTGTACAGAAAACCAACACATACGAATCGTTATTTACACTAAACGCAGAGCTAACTCATATTCATGATGCTTTAAGGGCGAATGGTTATTCAGAACGGGAAATCAAAAGATCGATTGGACCAACAAATCGTAGACCCAAGGAAAATGAGCAAATCCAACCAGTAGCAAAAGAATTTCTGCCTTTTATTCCGGGAGTCACAGACAGAATTGGTCGATTGCTAAGAAAGAAAAATGTGAAAACTATTTTCAAACCAACGAGAAAAATCAAAGAATGTCTTCGATCGGCAAAAGAAAAAAGAGATCCACTGTCGGCTTCGGGAATTTACCGCATTCCTTGCACATGTGGAAGCGTGTACATAAGAATCACCAAACGCTCGATCAACACCAGGACTAAAGAGCACAAGGCCAACTGTCGTCTGGGACAGACGAACAAATCCGCCGTAGCGGAACATACCCTCACTATGGACCATCGGATTAAGTTTGAGGAGACCCAAGTCCTCGCTACTACATCAGCATACCATTCCAGACTCTATTAAAAAGCCATAGAGATAGAGAAGCACCCGAACAACTTTAATAAAAAAGAGGAAGCAGTCAAGATTAACAAAACATGGGTCCCCATAATTAAGGGTGCGAAAACTCTACCCTTAACGAACAACACCGACCAGAACCGATTGGAATCGAAAGCAACTGAGGCCCCGCCCACTTCCTTCCCGAAATATAAATACGTCCACGCAGAGCTCAGTAGTTCGCAGACTGTCAACCAGGAAGCAACTTCTGAAGATGCCAACCGCTCGTGTTGGCGAAACGTCAAGTCAGCAAGACAATCGACGCCGGCCTAACAGCCCAAAAACCATTGATACATTAGACAATGGCCGCGAAAGCCTTTCACAGTTTAAATAATAAAAAGTGCAGATGGATTTTTCTGAAAAAAGCAATTTGACAAAAACCTCTTTAAATATTAATTGTAATAATTTGTAATAGCTTCTCTAGTGTAGATGCGAACAAAAATTTGAGAAGGAATGCTTTTTACCAAATTATCTTCTTGGGGAACATTTGTCCATTCCTTAAAACCCGCTTTTATAAGCTTTCACTGTCTCCAGAACCATTTTGACGAGCTTCAATTATTATTTCTTTGGATCGTTTTCCATAAGTGCTTTATAGGATTAAGATTCAGTGAGGAAAAAGACCACTTAAAACTGCAACACCTTTCTTTTTTAAAAAGTATTTTACAACTCTGTTGGAATGTGAAAGGGGCATTATCTTGCATAAATAAAAAAAATGCCAGAACCACCTCGCCGGAATCTTAGTACAGGTTGCAATACCAAATCATCATACCTTTAACCTGTTAGAGTTTGTCGAATGGAAATAGTAGTTCTTTTACCAATCCCCCAATTTCGGCAAAGGTTTAACAGTACGTAGTCTAGCTTGCCACTCTTTACCTCTTAAAATGCGATGATCATGGATCGTTGGCCAATTTTTGGTTTATATGACATTTTTCCAATCTTCAATAGTCCAATTTTCATGCTTCCAATACGAAGTGCTCATTTTCATTTTGTCTTGAAAACTCTAAAACCCTTAACTGTCTTCTGCTTAATAATTTTCGAGCGCAAAGTAATTTCGACAGAAATACTTACACCCTTAGCTTTCAAAAGTTGCCTTTGAAGCTCTGAGCAAGATGATTTGGGATGTTTTTTTGCAGTTTGAGCGATTCTGCTCTTCTGTAGTTACTCTTTCACTTCTTCTCCTTGGTCTGTCCTTTAAAGCTCCCAATTTCAGAAATCTTGAATAAGTTTTTAGAACAACCTCTTGTGTAACACCCATATATTATAAACTTGATGCTAATTGCAAGTGAAGTAGTAAAATCACTGCCAGGTTAAATATTATTATTTATTTTATTTCTCCTGCTTTTGATAATAAATACATATACTCATTTACGGCTTGCAACAAAACTTAAAAAAATGTTTCCATTTAACTTGGGATGTGTTTATATAAAAAAATAAGAATATAAATTTCACACCTGTCGAATAATTAGTTTGTGAGAAATGAAATTGTAAGTAAAACATTAAATAATTGCTTTTTGCAGAAAAACTGATGTTAAAGTTAGAGGTTGGTTTAATAAATATTATTTGGACTCAAAAACGAAAGATCTACAATTAATCAAAAGCAACAACCTGTTAATGATTCGGATAAATGTTTAGCTATGTTCAAATGTAATGAAGCAAATTTTCCGGTCGATATATTACATGAATGAAATGTGCTTAATTACTTCACCCCAGAGTTGAAGGTTAAAATCACGAAAAAAACGTGTCACCAATCGATGAAAACAATTTGGTTGTATATTGTTTCCACATTCACCCTATTCTCCAGAATTAGTCTCCAGTAACTTCTTGTTTGTTTGTAAATCTCTAAAGAATGATTACTGAAAGAAATTTAGACTGATAAACAGGTAATCGTTAAAACTAAAAAAGGCTTCAGAGAAATGGTACCTACTAAAAAAAATTGTATGTCCGATGGTTCTCCAAGGCAAGGCAAGTCTGCAAAGTCACTCCATTAGCTCAAGGTAACCAGATACGCGAACGAAGAAAGAGACCCTCGTAGGTTAAGGTTATTGTGACACACAACTGTTTCAAAATATAAAAGTTTCCAAAATGTTTGTTTCAATTTGATGAAGATTTATATACCTCGGAACATTATTATGTATTTTCTAATTTTTATGCTGTTCAAAGGTTTTTATAAATTACCTACTTGTCAGATCTCCTTTTGGAAAAGTTTTACCGTGTTTATATTCTTAATGCTTTTACTTTTATCCTTTGTTTACTCGTTGGTATACTTTACACGATTTTAAACTTTCCGCACTTACAATTATAAATTTTTAAAAATGGGATAGCCATCCTGACTATTCCCGCGATGATGTTTGTATGTATGTGCATGTAACTTTTAAATGGCTTGATTGATTGGACTGAGACTTGTGGCGATCAAAAGTGTTCCACTCAACTCAGACCTCCTGAGTGTCTTGAGAATTTGAAGTCATTTGTTTAAGTAGATTCCGAGAAATTTCGAAAAAAATCAAAAATGTGGTTGTGTGAAAATAACTTTTTGGTGGTTTGCAAAGATCAATTCTATTTATAACCTAAACAGCTCTTAACCTCATTAAAATACGTCGAATGCCGTTTTCTAAACGAAAATCGGTTGATTCGTTCATGAGTATTCGTTGTCAAAAATTTGTAAAAAAAGTGTTTTGTCACAATGATTTTGAGATTTTTTGACTAATCAATTCTGCAACAATGATAACATTTTTAGCACTCAAAAACTGCGTCGATTCCTGGATTTTTCGAATATCAGAATACCTCAACGCGTTAATAAGTTAATAGCTTTCCAAAATTTTTTTTTAAGCTTAAGATGATTGAAATAGCATAAAAAATATCCATACATTCCAGATCTGTCTGAGAAAATACACTTAGCACTTTAAAAAGTGAAACGAATTTTTAGGAAATTAACAGTTAAAATACCTCTATCAAATCAATTGAATTTAATCTACAAAATAAACTGGTGTAATTGTGATGCATGTTTTACAGTGGCGGCGCGTATTGGTATGTCTTGGGGGTGCACAATACATTTTTAGTGTCTAAAATTAGCAGGAAGTTGCAAGGATGGCCTGCAGGTTAACCTCTTTTTGATTTGTTTGGTTGGATTGGTACTGTGTTCAAATGTGTTTTGATAATTATCTACTATTTTTATTTTTAGGTATATTACCTGTTTTTTCTAATTAATATGTAAAAAGGATTTGTAATGTTAAATTGTTATCTACGATTTCTTTTTCTAGTCTTGGTATGATTACAAACTTAGATGGGAACCAAAAGAGTATGGTGGAGTACACATGCTACATGTGCCTTCTGATCATATTTGGCGACCAGATATCGTCCTTTATAATAAGTAAGTTAAAAAAATTGTTTATATCAATACCTCTTCTCGTGTAGTTGCCTAATCTTGTATAGTAGTTTTACTAACGTTTACTTTTCAGCTGTATATATTTTCCTGGTAATATTTTCTCGTTTACATTATCCGCATGGCTCATATTTATTTTATTTTATTTTATATTTCACACGATACTGAGAGTATTATTAAAAGAAGATTATATACTTAGATACGAGTATATAAAGAAGCACTATATTTAAATATTGCCTATAACTCCTTTGTGGCATCAACTGTATATATTTACGTCTTTCATTGGGGAACTTTTGCCACTAAAATCAAAATAATAATTTTACACATATTGATGTATTTTTTTATTATTTTGATTTAAGTGGCAAAAGTTCCCCAATAAACTAACTAAATATAAGATGCAATATAGTTTAGAATAAATATATATTATACAAGGTAGGTAATAAATCTATTTTTAAAAAGTCCTGAGTATCCTGAAAACGGCAATGGATACCGATTAATTTTCTGACAGGACAGCATATTGAATTCAGTTAAGGTTATTTTTAAATATTAATTAAAGTTTATTAACGAAGTTAATTAGCAAAATATTATAAATAATTAAAATGAAATTGCATTTAAATTAATTTTAAATACTTAGTTGATACAAAGTTAGGATTATAAAATGTTTCATAAATGTTCATAAGTTTCTTTATTTTTATATTTAGGTACATAAAAGATTACTTACAGCTACAGGTTTTGCAAATGAGCCTTCAAACCCTTTTAAAATGTATTCTGGTCTAACATTAACAGCGTTAAAAACTTTTAAAGGAATTACACTTACACCGGCTCCAGTTTCTAAATTTCTTATTTTCTATTTAAATAATTTCTTCCCAATTATAACATTAATTATAAAAATATTAGCTTCATTACTACTATTATCACTATATAAAAACTCGTTTCCGACATTTTGTATATTTTTAACTTTACAAGAAATAGCAAAATGATTTTCAATTCCATATCTTTTACACTTTTTTCCAAATGCAGGACATTGTCTGACTCCATGTATCGTTTGACATATCTTACATTTGAAAGTTCCACTTCTTTGATTAAATTTTGTTTTCGAGGGATACTTCTAAATGATGTTTTTACTTATCAACGTTTTTTTCTGTTTCTTTGTATAATTGACTTCTTTGAAATCTTCTTGAAATTATAGACTCTGGGATTTACTTTGTTCACTTGTGCTACAAAAATTTATAGCTTTCTCCAAACTCAAATTGTTGATACGATAATACTTCTCTTGTAACAGGATCCCTAATTCCCATAATTTTTTTTTTCTTAAATTGCTTTATTTTCGTTTGATTCATTGGGGTCTATATTGTTATAATTACAACTTTTTACTAAATGTCTGCAATCAGTTAGGAAATGCTCAAAATTTTTTTCTTCCTTCTGCACTCTTCTTAAGAAGTTAAATCGTTTTAGAATTTATCTTTTACTCTTGGGTTAACATACTTTTCGATTAAATTTTCCATGCATTCATACTTGTTCTCTGTTTGATCCTCTGGTATAACGAAAGTTGCCATGATTCGAGCAGAATCGGTGCCTACAATATTTCTTAAAATTGATAGCTTTTTTTTATTAAGGGTGTCCTCGTAGGTATAGACCTAAATGCAAATGTACCGAGAACATTTATTGAGGCAGAAGAGGTAATTTATTAATTTGGGATTTAAAGGCCTGCAAGTTAGGACGAGTGGGGAAGACGTGGGGAGGTAAGGAGTTCCACAATCTGGAGACCCTGGGGATGAAGGAACGATCGAATCGATCCATTCTCGATGTTGGGCACTGAACAGTATAAGGGTGCATGGAGGTTGCACGTCGCGTTGCTCTGGCTAGTCTGGCAAGTGGAGGCATTATAGAGCGGAGTTCTTCTGAGCAAAATCCGTTTATGTATCGGTAAAACAAGGAAAGATCAGCCACTGCTCTTCGGTGGGATAATGGGGCTAGGTTTTTGGTGATACTGCTGTCGTTTATTAGTCGAACTGCCCTTCTCTGTATTGCATCAAGAACTCCGAGCCTTGACGGAGCCGCCGAACCCCATACATGCGAGCAGTATTCAAGATTAGGCCGTATTTGGGCTTTGTAAAGAGTAGCTAAGTTGAAAGGAGAAAAATATTTCCGTGCTCTAAACAGAAAGCCTATTTTCTTTCCTGCTGCAGTTGCTATGGATGCAATATGTTCGTTCCAGAGTAAGTCCTGGGAGATCGTTATACCAACCAGCGTAATGGAGTCGCCCGTTTGCCTCTTGTTGGATAGGCAACATGTCTTTGTCTTGGAAGCGATGAAATTAACAGCTTTACACTGTCTTAAGATTCGTTTTTCCAGTAGCTATAAGACAAATTATACTATGCAAATATTTATATATTATTATATGATAATAAACACTGTGTTATGTGCTAAATAGTAAAATCCCGGATATGATGTGAAGTTGTATATGTTACTTGTCAGATGTTTGAAAAGTTGTAACCAAATCTGGTTTTGATTCTCAAGAAGCAGATATTATCAGAAGTGTATAGTTGTTTACGATAATGTGTAAAATATATTGTATTAAAGAAAATAATTTAGATATTTTGGTGCAAATTTTAACTTCTCTCAAAACTTATATACTTATTTCAAGTTTAGTTTATAATTTAATAAATTTAAATAAATTAATATGAAATAACAATGTCATAAATAATTTTATAATAATTAATCGATTCTGGAATTTAAAGTATTTCCAATATTTAATAAACCATATTAATTTTAATCAATTTTAAAATAACCAATTACTTGTAACAGCTGAATCTTTGCCCTCTGTTGAATTTACATGTTTTTTGAAAACCATTTAATTATTAGAACGTTCAATTAATTTATTAGTTATCGATATTGAGCTATTTATAAATCGAAATTTATAAAATTATTTTATAATTTAATTATAAAAAGTTTGAAATCATATTTAATAAATAAGTATAAAAAGTGTCCAAAAACTACAGAAATTCGATTAACTTATAAGGGTGATAATTAATCTTCACTAATATAAAAAAGGATGTACATTTTTTCAATTTAGTAATCAATTATTAATCTAATCTAATCTAAATAAACCTGGCATGGTCACTCCTGTGGAGTTTTAAGCACTGCTTTCTATGATATTATTGTGACCAGGTTCGGCACCAAGAGTCCTTGCATGCACCCGTGCGTGCAGGACTCTAGTTTGCTCAGCTGAAAATCAACACCACGCTGATCTTCAGGTAGGCTTGAATCCAGGTATCCCAAGTTCCTTGTGTTACTGTTGCCACAGGGCAGTTCCCTTTATAAGAGATTTGAGTCCTGCGACTAGCTCCTCAAGGTGGTGATGGATTCAGGGTTCGTGTCATCGAAGATGAGGAACCGTTTATGGTCCAAGGCCTCACACTCGAATAGAATGTGAGTTGGCGCACAGTCGGCACGAAAGTGGGTTCCTGTGTCAGAATCCCCAACCTTCGAAGGTGCAGTCTGAATGGTCCGTGCCCAAATCAATTATTAAGTACTCACTTTTTTTACAAATGAGGTAATGCTTCAATTTAAATAAGTAATATTTGTAGAAGAAGAAGAATATTTGTACAATACTAATTAATATTCAAATAATATTAAACTAATGTTTTTATTACATTAAAGTGCTCTTTACGTAAATACTCATTTGTGTATACTTTTCATATATTAATAAAAGAAATTCTTTAAAATATAAATTAAATATGTCAACTATCAATATAATAAATGCAATAAAATAGTTAAGGAAATAAAATAATTAAAATCCTGTACATCGCCTATTAGATAATGTACAGAAATTATGGATTTTGTATCAATGGTTTTTGGGCTGTTAGGCAGGCGTCGATTGTCATGTTGACTTGACGTTTCGCCAACACGAGCGGTTGGCATCTCCAGAAGTTGCTTTCTGGTTGACAGTCTGCGAACTACTGAGCTCGGCGTGAACGGAGCCCGTATTTATACGTCGGGAAGGAAGTGGGCGGGGCCTCAGTTGCTTTCCATTCCAATCGGTTCTGGTCGGTGTTGTTCGTTAAGGGTAGAGTTTTCGCACCCTTAATTATGGGGACCCATGTTTTGTTGATCTTGACTGCTTCCTCTTTTTTATTAAAGTTGTTCGGGTGCTTCTCTATCTCTATGGCTTCTCTAAAGAGTCTGGAATGGTATGCTGATGTAGTAGCGAGGACTTGGGTCTCCTCAAACTTAATCCGATGGTCCATAGTGAGGGTATGTTCCGCTACGGCGGATTTGTCGGTCTGCCCCAGACGACAGTTGGCCTTGTGCTCTTTAGTCCTGGTGTTGATCGAGCGTTTGGTAGTTCCTATGTACACGCTTCCACATGTGCACGGAATGCGGTAAATTCCCGAAGCCGACAGTGGATCTCTTCTGTCTTTTGCCGATCGAAGACATTCTTTGATTTTTCTCGTTGGTTTGAAAATAGTTTTCACATTTTTCTTTCTTAGCAATCGACCAATTCTGTCTGTCACTCCCGGAATAAAAGGCAGAAATGCTTTTGCCACTGGTTGGATTTGCTCATTTTCTTTGGGTCTACGATTTGTTGGTCCAATCAATCTTTTGATTTGCCGTTCTGAATAACCATTGGCCCTTAAAGCATCATGAATATGAGTTAGCTCTGCGTTTAGTGCCTCGGGTTCGCAAATCCTTCTTGCCCTTTCTGCTAAGGTTTTGATGACTCCATATTTCACAGTTTATTTCACAGTTTATTAATTATGGATTTGGTCGATTTTAATTTGAATATACTGTATGGGTTTTTATATGCATGTTATTTTTGTTACTGAGCTTCCTTATAAATTTAGTTAAAGGAAGCCTTTGGAGAACATAATATAAGAAATTTTAAGATAAAGAAATATAAACCAATTTTACTGCTGTCACAAACCTATAAACTTATAAGAATTATCAACAGTAGACAAGGTAGAATTTCAAATACCAATTAAAACGCTGGTGGAGAAAGTTAATCTAGATCTAGACTTAGCTTAACTATAAAAAACTTTTCGATAGCGTAAAATCTAAGTAATAAAAAAGCTATAAACCAGTGTAAAATACGGAAATCCATTAACAACGAAGCAAGAATTACAATAAAACTAGTAAAAAAAACATAAAAAAACCATACCAATTAAGAGAGGAGTGCAATAAGGATGTTATTTCATGAGGAAACCACCTATTATATGCCGATAACGTAAAGTCACCAAAATAAAGGCGATCAATGATTATATATACATTTGAGTCAGATAATAACATTAGCAGACGTAAATAGAAGATTTAGATTATCCTGGACAGGACTAAGAACATTAAATTATGTCTTATAGAATAAAAAATTACAAAAATCCCTACTAGAAATATATGACTAGTGTATCTTCTCAATTCTTACACTCGCATGTCAAACTATGGATCTGAACTATAGCAAACTTAGACAAAATATTAGACACAAAGAGCCATCAATCCTAGATATAAAATTAAAAGGCAATAAACAAAATAGCTGGCTAAAATGAAACGACTACTACAATGCAACAATAAGACTATACACAGTAAAGAGAGCAAAAGGACAAAAAAAGATGAGGGGTAACATCAAAAAGATAGTAAGAACACAAAAGAAATGAATGGAAAAACTAGGAGAACTTTATCTTTAAAGTTGGACAAATTTAAGGAGCAAAGAAAAGAAGAAGCTAAAATTATTTTTTAATGACGCAAAAAATTTGTCACATAAAAAATGAACTTTCTGCAAAATCTCCAGAGGCTATATCAATAACTAATAGATTTTTGGTGTCGCGACCCTTTTGTAAGAGTTTCTTAGATTTTTTTCAAAGAATTATTTTTGAACGTCTTTTTTTAGAGAATTCTTTAACTTACAATTTAGATTTGTCAATTAACCTTCTAGAATCTTTTCAATCCTGTCGTCTTTCTGGAGAATCAAAAAGTTAATGGATCTTGATGAAATTAAAACATTTCGGATATAATTAATATAAATATACTAGTTGTACTCGCAACGTCGTTAGCGTAGCGTGTGATTGAATTACTTACCCCACCCCATTTAAGGAATGGGAGTGAAATTTTTATACACCAGATGTTAAGTTGAAAGAAGACAAATACATCTGTGAAAACCGGATTCGAATCGGATCAGTAGTTTTCATGTGATGCGCGCACAAACATACAGACAGACAGACAAAAAATTCTAACCACATTTTTGGGTTCTATTTCGATGTACCCGCGACGTCGTTCGGGTGGTGTGTTGATTTTTGTATAAAAATTTCTTTCCTCACGCCGTTAAAGGGGTGGGGGAAGAAAGTTTTATACACCAGATGTTAAGTTGAAAGAAGACAAATACATCTTTGAAAACCGCATTCGAATAGGATCAGTAGTTTTCATGTGATGCGCGCACAAACATGCACATTTCTACAGTTTTATTATATATAGAAGATAGAAGATAGAAGATAGAAGATAGAAAATAGAAAATAGAAGATAGAAGACAGAAGATAGAAGATAGAAGATAGAAGATAGAAGATAGAAGATTGAAGATAGAAGATAGAAGATAGAAGATAGAAGATAGAAGATAGAAGATAGAAGATAGAAGATAGAAGATAGAAGATAGAAGATAAAAGATAGAAGATAGAAGATAGAAGATAGAAGATAGAAGATAGAAGATAGAAGATAGAAGATAGAAGATAGAAGATAGAAGATAGAAGATAGAAGATAGAAGATAGAAGATAGAAGATAGAAGATAGAAGATAGAAGATAGAAGATAGAAGATAGAAGATAGAAGATAGAAGATAGAATATAGAAGATAAAAGATAGAAGATAGAAGATAGAATATAGAAGATAAAAGATAGAAGATAGAAGATAGAAGATAAAAGATAGAAGAAGAAGATAGAAGATTAAGAAGTTTATACAAATTCACGTATCGTCATCAGAAGAGTCTATTAGAAGAAAGAGTTAGACCTTCTGAGCTATTTTGTTTTTTTTTCCTTGAAATACGATAAATATATAAGATTATTCAGAAAGTTATTTCGTTTTATTTGAACAGAGGTTAGTTGCAAATTATGTTATATTTTAAGAGTAGAAATTGTCTCTAAAAAATGGTTTGATTTTTTGTAATAGTTTTTGTTTGGTTTCCTCTCAAGAATAGATTTTCTGAAGAAGCATTCTCGGTGTACTTATATTTCTCTCTTTTACAATCAAATAGATAAAAATGATCAAGTAAAAATAAAAATTATTTGATGTGTAGGTATATGGAGGAAGTATATTGACTGAACGATAATACCAAAATTGGTATTTCGTTCAAGATGCGTTCTGGAAGTTAATGAAATAAAATAAATTTTAAACCAACCGTCTTTCATTTTCACAAAACAAAAGTGACTTTCCAAACAACCTGATATAACTTTTAGAGGTAATAAAACAACCTTATACATATGTACCTATATATCTTTTTAGTCATAAAAATGCATTTATAGATTTGTTCTTTGTTAAAAATACTGAATACTGAATATATGAGAACATAAACAAAATTCCTAGTAGCTTTCTATTTAACAATTCAAAATTTTTCGCAATATATCAATGTCTCAAGTTTCAACAAACTTGCATATATTTTCTTATCGATCGACGAAATGCAATATTCGTTGAAATATGTAGAAGAACTATACGCCCTTCTGCAAATATACGGACTCTTACTTATTATGTTTGGTAGATCCTCGGGCCCGGAGAAAACGAATAGATATTTTACGATCACATTTTGTTTCGTTTTTGGTTATTACTTCTACAAGGACCTTACAAACTTTGACAAATTCTTTGAAATATTATCGAATGGACCATTTTTATTATTTTTCATTTGTTTCATGCACTGAAATATGAATACTTAATATCTGGTCTATTGAGTCAAACACGGCTAAAGCTTAACGAAATACAACGCAATCAAACGGATCAATACTTGTATAAATACATATATGAGCGTCATTTCATATGGAACTCCTCCAAATCAAATGGTGCTCAGAAAGTAGGGCTTCAGCACGACAATGTTATACCTGGATTTGCAGTCCGTTGGCATTGACGTCATTTGACGTATATGCAAGTAGACCAATAAGCGGTAGGAATGAAGCGTAGTTGCCAGGTTTAACTTAGAAAGATTTACCGCGTATTGGTCTACTTGCATATACGTCAAATGACGTCAATGCCAACGGACTACAAATCCAGGTATAGTAAGAAATTTTTTCTTATTTGTCAAATGTCCGGCTTTCATGAAAGAAAAAAAAATAGTTTAGATAACAAGTATCGGAGCAGAAAGAACGAGAAAGCAGGTATAGAGGAGCTGGAAGAAACAAAAATAGAAAAAAGAACTGGATAGTGAAAGGGCAGAAAAAGAAGGAGATGTAAAGTTAAACAGCAGAAAGAAGGAGTTGAAAGGTAGGGTAGTGGAAAGAAGTCCAGGCACACGAAGAAGAAACAAAACTACATTTTGTTAAGATGCTTTTGTTTTTGTATATATACGACGTCTACTTGAGTTTCTTCCAATGTCACATTTATTTTTATTGATCTCATTTCCGCAATTGAATAATGAGTTCAGAATTTTTTTGAGATACATTTAAAGAATGCAGTTTTCCTATATTATATAATTGCTTAAGGTTACAAAGTTTCCTGACGAATCAAATCAAAAGGTATAATCAAAATCAGTCTTGACGTTTAAATTTTGAAGGCAAGACTGATTTTTGTGTTAAATTGCCGCGACTATTTGTCTTCGCCTTCAAACTTATCTTTATCTATCTACCCAACTGATACTTAAATTCCGTCTGTATCCCTAGATTTTAATTGTTTCCAGCCGTTTTAGCGTTGTCTTCGTATCCAAAATTCTGCGCCATACAATAGGGCTTGGAAATCATAACACTTAACTACCCTAATTCACAGTTGAATGTTATGATTGTGAACTACAAAGGACTTTTCTCATATTTACAAAGCTAGTCTTGCATTTTTAATTCTGATTTTGTTTGTTTAGAAATGTTAGTTTTTCTATTCTCTCCAAAGCTGTATTATCCACTCTGATACCGACTTGTATGCATTTTTGTTTACTTCTTATGTATTTTATTTTGTTATAATCAATTTTTATTCTATATTATACTTTATTTATAAGAATTTGAAAATCTTTTTATATGTATAGTATAACTAGACCCACTTGGATAGGAATTATTTTTACGATTTTCCCGACTCACACCTTATACGCCCATGAAGAGAATTCTTGGAAATTCAGACAGCGCGTTAACCACGCCCATTCAATTGGTTTTGGATAAACTATATATGATATTATAATCTGTATTTGAGAAAAGAGGTTAAATAGGAATAGCAAATAACTAAATAGTTTTATAGTTATGCAGCAGAAGGTCTCAACCGCCACCTGTATTAAGAGGGACCCACCTTTTTAGGGTTCCGTCGCCAAATGGCAAAAAACGGAATCCTTATAGATTCTTCATGTCTGTCTATCTGTCCGTCCGTATCTTCGATCCACTTTTTTCCGAAACTCTAAGAACTATATTGTTGAAACTTAGTACGTAGATGTATTCTGTGAACGGCCTTAAGATGGTGTTTCTCATACTTGAATCTGATACCCAAATTTTTTTTTCATCAAACCCATACGGGTGGGGTATCTGTGGATAGGTCTTCAAAAATTTTATTTAGGTTGTTGATATCATTTATTATCATGCAAACTAAACAACTGCAATATGTATGTTGGTAAGTTTAATAATTGAAAGTATACTCGTATGTATTACTGGTGGAGTAAAAGTTACTAAAATTTAGCCTCATATAAAATTTCAATTTAATAACGGATATGAACCGAATCGTCTTTTATAACAGAAGAAGAGTCGGTAGTCGGTCGGAAAATACTTTTCATTTAATATCTACTCTATAGAAAATTTAAATCTGTTCATTAAGGATTGCAACCCTCGCTTTTCTTGCCATATTTTGAATACTTTAGAGCGTCAATTCCGTACTTTCGTGACGTGTATCTTTATCTCTGTCAAAGAAAAACAAAAGCTTTTATTGATTACCGAGATCGTTTGTACAAAAACTCGTTATTCTAATCACAGGGTTTAAATTAGAGGATTATTCTTTCGAACAAATTTTATATGGAGTAAAGATGGATATTTTTATAAAAATCGTCGCTTATAATAAGCTTTAAAAGAAGGAAATATGAAAACGTCCTCTGCGACATAGTGCAAAGAGGACTAAACATAGAAAAGCAGTGGTGTGATTCAGTGGGACTTAATATCAACCCCAACAAGACCACGTTAGTAGCCTATACAAGGAAAAAGAAACCTAAACTAAAAACCATAAAAATAGGTGGAAATACCGTTGAGTGGAAGACAGAGGTCAAATATCTAGGGCTAATCGTAGATAATAAGTTACTCTGGAACAAACACGAAATAATACACAAAGCTACAAAAGCCCTTATGGTGTGCAGAAACATTGCTGGGAAAAATTGGGGCTGTAACCCAAAGACATTGCAATGGATGTACCTACACAGCAATAGTGAGACGTATCATCACATATGGGGCAGTAGCTTGGGGCACGAGAGCTAATCTGAACACTACGAGGACAAACCTCTCAAAGATTTAGAGACTATAGCCTGTGCATGTATCACTGGAGCAATGAGAATATGTCCCACTGCTGCAATGGAAGTAATACTAAATCTCTCGCCACTGCATATTCAAGTAGAAAATGCTAGGAAGAAAACAATATATAGAATGATCAAAGAAGGAATAATCAAGGAAAAACCTCGATCACTCCAACTTGATCAAACTTGGAAAATGCCCCAAGATGACATGCCAAAGAAATTTAACTTTGTAAGAAAATTTACCACTAAACTGGGAAGCAAATCTGAATGGGACGAAAACACCATATTGGGGCTAAGCCAAAACGCCATAAAATGGTATACGGACGGCTCCAAGACAGATAAAGGAACAGGAGCAGGGGTGTTTGGACCTAGAACCAAATACTCAGAAAGCTTGGTTACGTACCCAAGCATCTTTCAAGCGGAAATTCGTGCCATCGAAAGATGTATAGAATTTAACATTGAAAGGAACTATCGTAGACAGAAGATTGTAATCATGTCAGATAGTCAAGCAGCCATCAAAGCTCTGAACTCAGATACAATTAGTTCAAAGATGGTCTGGGAATGCCTAGGCAAATTAAATGAACTAGGACAGAATAACACTGTTACCCTCCTATGGGTTCCAGGACACGTAGGAATAGAAGGAAATAAAACAGCAGACAAGCTGGCAAAAAAGGAGCTGAAACCCCATACCTGGGACCAGAACCATCCTGTGGAATCAACAGTAGTACAATCTTAGAAAAACTAAAGAAAAAAATGGATAGCGAAAAATTCAAGTACTGGAATGATCTAGAAGGACTAAGACGATCGAAGACGCTCCTGGGAAACTATAACCAGAAGAGATCTCACAGGTGTCTTAACCTGAGTAAGAAAAACCTCCGAATTATAACAGGAATACTAACCGGTCACTGTCGATTAAGAGGACACATGAAGGAACTAGGATTAGTAGATAAAGCAAACTGCAGATTCTGTGAGGTAGAGGATGAAACCTCAATACACATACTTTCAGAATGCATAGCATTAAGTACTTCTAGGGTCAAATACCTAGGGTCACACGAAATAGAAAGGGAAGAACTACCTCATTTAAAACCCAATGATTTCCTAAACTTTCTAATGAAGATAGGAGTAGAAGAGCTGCTATAAGTCTGAGGAATCATCAGAAATATAGCAAGAAAAGGGGGACACAATAGATCTTATAGGTCGCAGGTGTACCTGTTGCCCCTAACAACATACATACATACATACATACAAGCTTTAAATTTAAATATCTAGTTAAATTTTGTTTTAAGCAAAAATAACCCTATGCAATGATAAATTAATAAACATCAGTCTCCTTAGATAGAAAGTAGGTATGTTAGGAGTATTCAATGTTGATTATTTAAACTTTTACTAATCATAAGTGTGAAACTTTACTTCATAAAGCTAGTTAAAGAGTGAATTATGTTTAAGAAAATCTGTATTAGAGGGTGACTACTACTTGTTTAGATAAAACAGTGCTTTAAAACATTGGAAGCGTGAAGAAAACATCACTCTGCTTTCTCTTTCTATCTCTCTTATGGTTTAGTATATTTTATCTTTTTCTGTATTTTACAAACACAAATATTTCATGTTCCTGGTTACTTTCTTTCCTTTAAATATCTCTACTTTTATGGTGTCCTCATAGAGGTTTTGTACTTAAGCAATAAATCCTGGTGAAAGTTAGAACTCTTTGTTGCCTCTTTTTCATTGCTTTTCTGCTGCTAGCGGATTTTGTTTTTCTGATCAAATATTTTAAAACACTTTTTCAGTCTTAGTGCCCAACCTATCTAAGCTTTCCTGATTCTATACTAATACTTATAGAATCTCCCAAAAGTACCAACTTCTAAGCATTTAGAACTTCTGGTAAAGGGTCGTGTACATTGTGGCTAATTTGGTGTATTGTTTTTACTATTTAACAGCTGCCACAAGAGCAACAGATAAAAAGTGTTATATGTTGTATACTGCTGCCGGAATTTCAATTTCCATGTAATAATCGATTTATTACTGTGCTATTTGTTAAATCATAAATCATTCCAATTAAAATTCATTATTAACTAACAATAATATTCTGAAGTTACTTATTTGGATTTCAACGACAATGAGATCGCATTTTGCAAAACTAATTAATTAATTAATTAGTTAATCTATACTAATATTATAAAGAGGAAAGGTTTGATTTTTTGTTTGTTTGTTTGCTTGTTTGTTTGTTTCAAATGAATAGACTCCGAAACTACTGGACCGATTTGAAAAATTCTTTCACCGTTGGCAAGCTACACTATTCCCGAGTGACATAGGCTATGTTTTATTTTCAAAATAATTAGGGATCCTTACTAAAATGCCATTAATGTAACCAAAAATGACCTTAAAATCCTAACATCGCGTGCGCTGAGAATACTATTGATTATAGAATAAAATAATGTACTACGATTTTGAAGAATATATAAATATCTACAAAAAATGCCGCGACAGCATATGTCTAACTGTTATAATTACGTCACAATAACTATTTTTTAATTTTTTAAAAGTTTTTATCTTGGTATTAATCCTTATCAAAATAACTTATTTCATAATCACGAATTTACCATGTGCAATGGGACGAGGCTACTTATAAAGGAATTAAAGGACAATTAAGTTGTAGCAACCATTATAACTGAACCATCAGCTGGTCAACTAGCTCATACACTGAAGATACCGATGATCCCAACTGATCTACCAAATCCATTTAAACCGCTTCAATTTCCTATCAAAACATCTTTCGCTTTTACTAATAATAAGTCTCAAGGTCAAACCTTCTAATTAGTAGGGATCGGTTTTCCTCATGGCCAACCGCCTAAGGCGGGTCGGAGCACCTGAAAATTAATTTATTTTGCTGCCAGAAAATAAAACAACATGTAATATCGTTTACAGGGAAGCGTTGACCCAATAAATTTAATGGCTTTTGTTATTTTTCTTTAATCACCGTGCAAAGCCGGGGCGGGCTGTTAGTTAATTATAAATATGAAATTTTATTGACTTCAACAAAAATCTAGACTAATTCAAACGATTTTAAATAAACCTTAAATTTCAGAAATTTGAAAATTCGACTAATTAGATTTATTGCATTGAATAACTTTGGGAAGCAAATCATGATACTTAATTATATCTTCATAAAAGTTTTATAATTAAGCCTTAATGAATGCTGATCGAAAAGGTATAAATTTTTAATGAGATCACTGGTGTAGTAAATATAGTATTTGCTTACAGAAAATTTATATTATAATCCCAGTACTTTACATAAAAGAAAGTAATTTATAAGATAAATTATTATTTCTATTCAATAAAAAATATTTACAAGAAGAGATACCAGCCATTATAGATTTTTTTATGACAAAAAGTTTAACAGCAAGTCATTAGCTATCTTTTAAAATGTGGTTAGTAAGTTATGAACAACATAAAATCTAAAAGTTAGCTTTTCCAGCTTCGTAGGGTCGGAAAAATACTTTTTTTATTTTATTTTTTATTTTAGAAAGAAAGGTATTGATCTGTTCGCAATAATGTCAATGGGACTTTTGCTAACAATAAAATACCCACGAAATGACGTTTTGTGAAATTATTTAGTTTGATTTTCCGCTAAGAAATTTAGGAAATAAAACTAATATTTTGTTTAAAAAAATAATAATAACTTTGAAACTTTTTGAAATTTAGAAATTATACAAACAAGAAATTATTACACTGACATTAAGGAGAAATTGAAAAAATGTCACATCGAGTGGGACTCGAACCCACCATCACTGCCTTATACGCAGGCATGCTTTAACCACTTAAGCTTTTGGATGATCAAGTGGTTAGGAAGCGAAACGTTATAATGAACTCAAATCCCATCAGATATGACATTCACTCACTTCCTCCTCTACTTCCTCCTTAAGCACATGTTACATGACGTTAATGAGAGAGAAGATTTGTCAAATCGACAATTGAAACATCAAACTTTAAGTCACTTTATTTGTGCCCTGTCTTATATTTTTATTCGGTTAGGAGACCGGAACCATTGATTTTTAGTAAACTATTATTTTTGAGATAACTCTCAACGTATTTTTGAAATTATACAAATCTTCTCTCTCATTAACGTCATGTAACATGTGCTTAAGGAGGAAGTGAGAGAATGTCATATCTGATGGGATTTGAGTTCATTATAACGTTTCGCTTCCTAACCACTTGATCATCCAATGGCTTAAGTGGTTAAAGCATGCCTGCGTATAAGGCAGTGATGGTGGGTTCGAGTCCCACTGGATGTGACATTTTTTCAATATCTCCTTAATGTCAGTTTAATAATTTCTTTAAATGATAGGTTAGTTGGAATGGGGTCCGAAATAAAACCAAAGCTTATTTGAAATAAGTGTCGACGTTTCGACCTTTATAAGGCCATCTTCAGGACACTACAATGAGATTTTTAATTAACATACTATACAATGATAGACAATATTGTTCGGTTAAAATTAAAGGATATTTAAGTAATAAATAAAATTTAAAACATTAAAATTGCAGTTAACACAACACATAGAGAAAAAAAAAGAACAAAAACATACATATACATTCAAAAAAATATATTGCTAACAAGAACAATCAGCTAACTTAAAAACAGTATTAAAAATCTTACCTAAATTTTTAGTGTCTTCTAATGGATTCTGTACGATATTTAGTTTTTCCGAAATCGCCATTTGAATTTTTTGTACCAAAACACCTTTATTTTGCTATAATGACTGGTACAGGATGACTTTTCTTTGTAAAGCTATATAGTTTAAATATATCTATTTCGAATAATAATAATAATAATAATAATAATAATAATAATAATAATAATAATAATAATAATAATAATAGCATTATTTTCTTTAAACACAGAATATAGAATTCGTCAGGTACAAAGGAAAACTTAAATGTAGCCTAATTAATTTATAAAGTTAAAGCAATTAACTTAATTAAAAGTTAAAAATTTAAAAATTCTTCGAGAGAGTAAAAACAACATTAAAGAAAATGTTTCCTTAAAGCTCTTTCAAACAATCTAATCGTGGTACAAGATTTTATACTATTCGGTTATTTATTAAAAACTCGCTATCCCAATGACAAGGAGCGATTTAAAAAGTACATATCGCTCATTTGCTGCAACAACGACATAACTAAAAAATGGACATTTTTGAGTTATTGGTATAGGAAGTACCATTCTAACATATACTTTTAACTGATAAAACGACACATCTGAGCTTCAACTACTCGCCGAGAGAGCGCAGGTTATGTCTCTCTTGTATCTTGCAGATCGCCTTCTAGGTTTGTGACAACAATGTCTTATGTCAGTTGTGTTTTTGCTGTTAACGAGTGAGTACTAGACAACTTTCTTCAAGAGCGGCTTATTTATGTTTATGACGATATTGCATGAAAGGTAAGACTTTTATTTAAATTATATTATTTGGTCAAGGATGTATTATTTCAACTTAATACGTTCTTTTAGAAAAACTCTGCTTACATGCCTTTAGTTTTATTCTACAATATGTCGGTCTTGCTGCAAACAGCCTTGTTTTTTGTTGCATTATTTCGAGTTATGACGTTATTACTAAACCACATCTTTTACAAACTTAGTCTCTACTTTGTAGTTTGAATCGATATGACGTTCTTGCATAAAATATTCGTCTCAAATAAAACATTCATCTGCCACTATTCACACTTATGTCGTTCTTGTAACCAAAAATCTACTCTTAATTTTACATAAGACAGTTATTTATTAATTTTGAAATGGGTGCTCCGGTTAATAAAAATATTTCATTAGTACACAATTCTATTGTACTTTAGTCAGTAAACTATATTTGTTCTAGCTAACCCATCATGACTAGTCGTGGTATAAGGATGCTGAAATTAGTGCTAGAACCTCCGCCAGAAAAAACGACCATAGAAACCGGAGAAGATAAAATTAAAAATAATCGAGATAATGATGCTACTGAACCAGTGATCGACAACATCCGTCACCCTCTTTCACCGATTGAAGAGAAAAGTAAATACTCAGAAAGTGACTCAAGCAGTTCTTCATCTAGTGAATCGTCAAACGAAGATTCGTCAGAAGATTGTGACGATGAAATAAACGACCACACATACATACCAACAAACGAAAGTGAAGAACATCAATATTTAAATGAGCAATGTCAAAATGCAATGACCGTTGACAATACAGTTTCAGCAACTCAGGATGTTTCCATTTTGACAAGTCCTGTTAAAAAGGGTATCAAACGTAAAAAGGAAGAAGGAAAATGGAAAAGAAATTTATTGAAATCACTCAGAAATAGTGGAAAAGCCTACAATATGCATACAAAAAGCAAAAAAATTCGGGGAGAAAGAATGATGCAACCCGCATGTGGAGAAAAGTGCAAGTTACAATGCTCAACGAAGTTCAGTGAAGACGAAAGAAAAGAGTTGTTTTCTTCATATTGGAATTTGGGCGAAATTGACAAACAGAGACAATTTATAGCCAACTCCATGCAAGCAGTTAATCCCAGATACCGCTATATTCGTGTGGGAGGGACGAGAAGTCAACGAAAAAATAATAACGCCTTTTATTTTAACAAAAACAACCAACGGATTAGAGTATGTAAGTTGTTCTTCAAAAGAACCTTAGATATCAATGACCGCCCGATTCGTACTGTGTTGGAAAAGCAGAATAAACTTGCAAATGTTCTATTGGAACCTGAAGGAAGAGGAAAACATGGTAAGCAGAAATCTTTGGATCCAATAATAAGGGAAGGAGTAAAGCAGCACATAGATTCGATACCGAAAATCGAAAGCCATTACCTTAGGGCAAATACGACAAGGCTCTTCATTGATGGAAGCAAATCGATTACAGACATTCACAAAGACTATGTGGCCATTTGTAAAGAAAAAAAGGTACCTTTTGCCAACTACACGTCATTCTACAGAATATTTACCAAGGAGTATAATATTTCTTTTTTCGTGCCAAAAAAGGATCAGTGTGAAACGTGCGTAGCTTTTGAAAATGCAGAAAACGATGAAAAGCAGAACCTAGAATATAAGTATAATGAACATCAGATTGAGAAGAATTTAGCTAGAGAGGAGAAAAAAACCGACAAAGAAAACTCAAACGCTGTGGTAGTTGTATATGATTTACAGGCTGTAATGCAACTCCCAAAGGGAGATGTGTCCCTCTTCTATTATAAATCAAAATTGAATGTTTTCAATTTCACTATGTATAACTTGAAAACTAATGCTTGCGATTGTTTTGTGTGGGACGAAGGAAACGGCCAACGTGGCGCGAATGAATTGGGAACTTGCGTCCTTCACTATCTGAAAAAGGTTGCTGCCACAAAACAAGATGCAGATGTTATATTTTACTCCGACAACTGTGCAGGTCAACAAAAAAATAAATTTATGCTTGCTCTATACTTATATGCCACACGCTATTTAGGTCTGAAATCAATTACCCATAAATTCTTAATAAAAGGCCACACTCAGAATGAGGGTGATTCTGCTCACTCATTAATAGAGAGGATGGTTAAGCGCATTCTAAGAGGTGGATCAATGTATACTCCAGATTCCTTCATCTCTGCAATTCGATCTGCGAGAAAAAACGGAGAACCCTTCCACGTCAACGAATTTAGTTATGAAGATTTTTATGACTTAAAAGCTCTGGCCAGAGACTTAGGTCCTCTGAACATGACAGCACTTAAATTGTCTGAAGCTAAAGTATTGAAAATTGTAAAAGATTCACCAAATTCTGTTTTCTATAAATATAGTTATATGGATGACTTTAAGGAGGCTGTAATAATCAAGAAGAAGAAAAGTTGTGATTCAGACATTACATTGTCCCCAGCTTTTAATTCAAGACCCGGAATTTCTCAAAAGAAGAAAGATGATCTCCTAGATTTGGTTAATAAGAATGCCATACCAAGGTTTTATAAATCTTTCTATGAAAAATTGTAAGGTTTGTTGTCCGGAAGCAAACTTACCTGAATGCAACGAGACTGAACCACGATTACCTGAAAGTTATGTTATAATAATTAACATTTAATATTTTGCGACCTTTTTTACAATGATTCTTGTGTTCTATTGTTAATTTTGTAAAATTTAAATAAATGTTCTTTTGGTGAAATTGTTATTCAGCAACTCGAGATCCCCATTGTTTTCAGATATTGTGTACCTGTGGTGTGTACTTCTGACATAACTATAAATTGAAAAAAAAATACTATCTTGCACCTTCTTCTAGTACAAAAACGACACATTTCATTTTATGACACAATGT
Organism: Altica lythri; assembly: GCA_964028335.1. NCBI lineage: Eukaryota > Metazoa > Arthropoda > Insecta > Coleoptera > Chrysomelidae > Altica > Altica lythri. Next base: position 60,782,555 of record OZ034805.1, on the reverse strand, counting down.
GAAAACAATTATTGCTACAAGAATGTCATAAATCAAAGTATGGGTACTTATAAGGTTCAGGGCCAAACCTCAGTATGTCAAATAGCTGTTTCTGTACATTTTCCTATGTTTTATATTGTATTCTTTTAATAAAATATGCTAAGAAGTTATTTTCGAATAATGGCATTAAGTTATTACACGTCAAAAGTTTAAATTAATTCTCCTGGAAAACCACAGTTTTTGAGTTATGTCGGTGTTGCAGCAAATGAGCGATATATGATTTTAGATTCAGCTTAAGTACTCTTGTTTTATTCCTGTTACCCATATTTGTGATAATCTTTGAAAAATTCAGAGAATCCCCAATAGATAGACAATTTTAAACTTAATACAGTTTGAAGTTCTTTTATCTTATTTTAAAGTCCTACATATGACAATACCTAAAATTTTTAATGTACTGGCATATTTACAACAACGACAAAACCGCTAAACAACACGAAAGAATAAAATCATCGAGACAAAAGAGCAACTACAAAAGCAACTCCAAAAACAGTAACAAAATAATGAATGGTGGGATGTACCTATTTTATAGATCTACAAGAAAGTGGATAAACCATAATAATTAAAATGTAGGATGAATAAAGATGATTTATGTTATTTAAATGTTGGATGAATAAAGGCGTTTATTATAACCATATTTCCCTTTTACAACTTTACAATAAAATTTTATTTCTTAGTTAATTAAATACTTTAGATACGCTCACTTTCTTAAATTACTAATAGATAAGTCAATCTATACAATCAATTGACATTCAGATTGTAAAGATAACCATTGTATGGAGATTATTTGAATTTGTCTTCGTCCAGAAATCTCATAATAAGTATTAAAAAATTGAAAAAAAATGAAAAATGATAAAAATAAAATAAATGATGAAAATCGTAAAATATAAAAAAGAAAAACACAATAATGGTTAAACGAAAAAAAGAAGTTAAAAAAAATAAGAGAAAGAACAAGAAAAGTAGCCAAAAACTGATAATCACGAAATAACTGAAAAATACATACAAGAAACAAGAAAATATATGAAAGATATTGAAAAATAAAAAAATAACAAAAAATTTAAAAAAATAGGAATAGAAACCTAAATAATTAGAAAAACTTAAATTGTAATATATGACGGGTACAAAATGATTTCAAACGAGAAAATAAAGTAAAATTAAGGATATTAAAAAAAAGCAAAACATAACGTAAATAAGAAAAATAAAAAAAATAAACCAAGTAAGAAACGAAAATCGAAGAAATCGGAAAAAATAAATATTATCAATAATTAAAAAAAAATCTAAATATAAAATAAATGATAAAAATCGTAAAAATAGAAGGAGACGGTTTAAAAAAAATCAAAAAAAGTTGGAAAAAAAAGAAACTATAAGAGAATGAGAAAAAAAAACAAAAGAATTAGAAAAAAATTTCAGAAAACAAAAAATAAAATAAAAAACGGAAAAAATGGAATATACTCAAAAAAAGAAAGAAAAATAAAACAAAACCGCAAACATTAAGGAAAGAAAACTGAAATATGGAAAATCAAAAAAAGGGAGGAACCGAAAAAAACATTTTTAAAAACAGGTAAAAAACTGATTGCAACGGATAAACTAAAATAAAACAAAAAAATAATCAAATAAAGAAACAGAAAAAATAACAAAAAAAGGAAACCAAAAAAATATTAATTGAGAAAATATCACAAAAAATGGAAATACAAAGTGTCGAAAAAAACTCACAAAACATATAAAATACAACAAAAACAAAAATACTAAAAACCTGAAAAAAAAACAAGAAAATATAGATACTAAAATCGACAAAATCTGAAAAAAAAATGAAAAATAATCAAAAGAAATGAGAACAAGAAATTATGATGATTTTTAGGCGGTACGATATTTACCGGGCCAACTAGTCAACAATAAAATTCCATTTATTTTAATATAAATTATATATAAAACACACTTTTTGATTTCCAGATCTTATTGTATTCTATCAAATAAAATCAAAATGTGATAAAGAAATGCCTATTATTGTTCTCTTAACAAAGTTGTCTCGTTCTATAAGCAATATGTGATTGCATACGAACTTAACAATAGGCTCGAACAGATTTATCAGAACATGGTCTTTTGTCATGTCTAAGGAATATATAATATATATATATATATATATATATATATATATATACTGTTTTCATTTTGATTCATTTCACCATTTTGTGTGATCCCTCGCAAATATGTAAGAGGCAGAATATAATTTGAACAAAAATGAGTGTTCTTTTAAATATAAGTGAACGATTTTAACTTTTTGTAAAGTCGTGATATAGGCCAGTCGGTATCTGTTGAAATGCAGACCATTATGGAAATTTTTCTTCCCTTCAGGATGTGCCCAACTTTTTTTCAGATTTTGTTAAATAAAAAAATTAGCACTGGGTTTGTGACTGAAATATGATTATCGATATTGGGCACATCCTGGAGGGATTCCAGCAAAAAAATAGCATCCTATGGAAAATGTCTAATCCGAAACAGATCTCGCCTAGATTATAATATTTTTTGTACATATGAAAATGTTAACCAATGCCGTTAACTATATGAATGTTTTATTTTTTTAGAATTTAATGTCTATATTGGGCTAAAAAATCTTTCTGTAAGCAAGCTTTTAGTTAAAAAAACGCATATAGATATCAGTAACAGTAAAAGAAATGTTGCAAATCAAACTTTCTATGTGGTCATTAAATAAAAATTAATAACGACTAAAAAGTGAATCGAGAAAGAGTGTCTGCGTACTTACGTACCTACTTACGTTACCTATCCTGTCTTACGCTCTTTCTTTTAGTAATATATATGTATATAGTGCAAAAAGTACATGGTATTCAGGGCAGACTAAAGTATACCATACTAATTCTGTTACAATCCGTTTTTTTTGCGTAAGGATTTCATGCCAAATCGATTGCCAGCTGTCTCGCCATCGTTTTGTTAGCCAATTCTGTCGGTACTCATTCGATTAACATGGTAGTTACATTCTCCTCTTCTGTCCTTGATTCTTTGGATTATGTCATCTGTTTGGCACCTATCTCTTATATTTGCAGTTTTTTATATTTTCTTATATTATTTGTAAGGTCTTTATCTCAGTGGTTCTTAGAATTGTTCTTTTGTTGGTGCCAACTGAGAGAAAGACCTTGGACAACGATCGCTTTTGAACGAGCCTTTTGAACACATTGATCGGAAAATTTTACAACGCCGAAGAGAATAAGAGAATATAAGATTTTTGTTTAGGAGTCTTCTAATTTCGAAACAGGAATTGTATTTTGCTGCCTACCGAGAGAAATAACTTGTACAACTTTTCTTTGTCTATATCTGATCAGGAAAGCCCTTGGTTTACTTTTGGACGCATTGGTCACAAACTATTACCACGCCTAAGAGATTAGCAATATATTAATTCTTTCGCACCAGATTTCATTACTGGTCGTACGCATCTTTTTTATGCTCTAGATTGTTTTTCCTTATTAAATATTTAATGACCTGCTATTAACGTAGCTTTATTGCTTTGTTTTTTCACTTTATTTTTCAGAATCGTTGCGCTTGTATTTTTGCATTTAAGGAATTTAAAGTTACATGGCTTGGTTAATAGTATTTTTCCACTGATCTTTGGTACCTATGCATTTGGTCCTGTATATTAAAGCTAGAATGTTAAGTTTTCCTACTTGTTTATTGAAAGCTTGTTAAATTCATCATCTTCTTATTCGACCAGCATCAGCATAACATAATTGTTAGTTTATATATGCCCATCTGGTACTGTTATGCTGTTTCTTCATTCTTCTGGTATTTTTCGATGTTGTCATAATTTAAAGCAATTTCTTTAATTCTTCTGTCATGACGCTTCCTGCGTTTATCATTAGCTTATTTGACATATGGTCTTGATTTGAAGTTTTTTTTGTTTTTAACTTTCTTGATTGTTTCTCTTACTTGCTCTTTTTGCGTATTTTTCTCTACAAGAACATTTTTTGTGGTTTTGTCTTGTGTTTCCAATGGCTTTAGTATAGACCTCTAAAATATTTTTCAACGTTTTTTCTTTTATCAGTCTTAAATTTACTTTTTTTTCTTGTTTCATGCCCTTTATTAGTTTTTAAATGCGATTTTAAACTAATCCAAATAATTTAGTCATTTATAAGGGGCCTGCTTAAACTTTATCGTTTAAATGAACTCACTTGTTTTTACCATTCTTGTGGGTTATAGTAAATAAAGGAATAAATAAATAAATAAATATATTATTACAAATCACAATACGATAAAAATATACTATTACCAATCATGAAGCTTATTGTTTGCTTTTAATTTTATACTTTATACATATTCAAATAAATAAATATTTACTGAGGACATATTGATCTCTCAACTTTGCTTTTAGCTTTTATCCAGGAATACCTTTGGTTGTTTGTATATTCCTTCGTTTATACAATCAAAATTCATGAATTTTGAAAGAATTAGCGTAGGCCAGATTTGCTTTTGGTGAAAGATAAACCGATTATCTCAGAATGAATAAATAAATAAATGATTAGAATATATTAAACAAAGATTTAAGAGCGTTTAAATCAATATAAAACTTATAGAATATTTTAAAGAAATGTCTATTTTAAAGTTTTTCGTTTGTAGTTATTGTAACTGGATGACCGGACTGTCTTTCACTTAAACTGAAATAGGCAATTGCTCTTTGTATTGTTGAATTCGATATTGGTTCAATTTCAACTCATCTGTATATATTCATTTAATCTCTTCTTGTCACTGAATCGTTTTATATCATGAATAGTTATTCACTCCTATTAAGTGAAGAGTCATGTTGAATGTAGAAATAATTATAACAGATCAAAACTTAGATTAAACAAATTAACAATTAAAACAATGAAGAAGTGTTTAGAAGTGGATCAAAAAGCGTGCTCGAATTTTAACAATTACAAACTTTTGCCTTAAACATTTTTTTGAGAATTGTCTACTTTTTATTATTATTTATTTAATCGGTTTATCTAATTACAAAATTAAGGCTACATCCAGGATAACCAATAAAAATATTTAATAAATCAGAATATTTGTCCTGAGAATTATCTAAAAAACATCAGTTTTGATTTTATATTTCACCTCTTTAAGGTTACAAATATAAATAGAACCGTTACACTTTCCATTATCCAGTTGCTCAGCACTTTTGGCTATAGAGATTAATTTTATTTCTATAACAGTAATTAATCAACAAAATTTTGTGAGAAGTGTCAAATACAATTTTTGGATTTCAAAATTTGTAGTGGGTCAAAAATATTAAAGTCCATCCATAATGCATAACTCAATGGGTGATGGTGCTCTTATTCCATCTCAGGATCTAGAATCTGAAAAAGAATACAGAGAAAGTTTAATTACGCAGATATGGGAAGTGAAAAGTCAGATGGATTTTTTAAAAGATCAACTGAACAATGAAAAAAATCTTTTAGAACAGGAAAAGGCTAAGATGCAAAGTTATTACGATATGCAGGTACTAATTTCTTTAGGTATTAGTTTAGTTATTCTAGTAGGTAAAATTTAACCCAATTGTTTTATCAACTTTGGTAACATTGAATCAGGAAACGTAGAGCCCTGCGTGGGAACGCCACGGCTAACCAAATATGGGATCATCAGGCTTTGTCAGGCAGGTCAAGCGTTTCTACTTTATTAGCACTTTTAGACTAGAAACACACTATTACAGTACGTTACACTTAAATTATTCTCACCTGTTTAAATTTTCGGTCCACTTTAAGGCCACACTTCTTCCACAAATAATTTCCTTTCGTTGACATGAGTTTCGCACCATTCCTGCAGTTGGTCTCTCTGCACAAATTTTCTTTATTATTGCAATATTTAAAAATAAAAAATACATCTGTTTATTTTCAACCCACGACGCAAAAACGAGGGGTGTTATAAGAATGATGGGAGAGCGCGCGCTCGTGTGTGTGTGTGTGTGTGTGTGTGTGTGTGTGTGTGTGTGTGTGTGTGTGTGTGTGTGTGTGTGTGTGTGTGTGTGTGTGTGTGTGTGTGTGTGTGTGTGTGTGTGTGTGTGTGTGTGTGTGTGTGTGTGTGTGTGTGTGTGTGTGTGTGTGTGTGTGTGTGTGTGTGTGTGTGTGTGTGTGTGTGTGTGTGTGTGTGTGTGTGTGTGTGTGTGTGTGTGTGTGTGTGTGTGTGTGTGTGTGTGTGTGTGTGTGTGTGTGTGTGTGTGTGTGTGTGTGTGTGTGTGTGTGTGTGTGTGTGTGTGTGTGTGTGTGTGTGTGTGTGTGTGTGTGTGTGTGTGTGTGTGTGTGTGTGTGTGTGTGTGTGTGTGTGTGTGTGTGTGTGTGTGTGTGTGTGTGTGTGTGTGTGTGTGTGTGTGTGTGTGTGTGTAAATAACCGTAAAGAAACAAAAAGTATAAGAGTATGAATTTTAATATTTTAGAAGCAAATTTCTCCATTTTCACTGTATATACAACTGAACAACAATATATTTAAAAATAATATCAAACTTATTTTATGCTGACCCACACTGTTTATGTGTATGTATGGAATATGGATTTTAGCATATCCACCAAATTTATATCCTTTACAAAAACTGGATTAAAACAGTCGTACAATTGGCTATTTTAACTGCTATAATTGTGACCGTCCATGGGAAATGGAAATCCTCAACACATAAAATTTTCAGTAAAGCCGAAATCTGGAAAACATACCAACAAATATTCCGTTCCTTTAGTAACCGTCATAAAACATACGTTTTATTAGAGTTTTAACTTAAAAACTTGAAGTACTTACATAGTCAAAGATCATATTGTCAAAAAAATTGAGTTTTATAAATTGTAAGTTTGAAACTCTCAAAGCAAGAATGATAACAAAAATTCTAATAATACCTGAGTTGTTATTTACCCAACTATTTGATGACCATGGTACGCTTTCGCACGGTTGGTATCGAACCCACTGTAGGGACTGGCACCTATAGGGATAGTCTGTGGAGGGAATCGATAAAAGTGATACCACTCTTACAGGCAGTCACGGATGCCGTCGCACCAAAATTTGTCTCACAGGCATAACCATAACTGCAAAAGAATTAATCAATAGGAACATCACAGGCAGGAATATAAATATATATACAGACTGCCGACAAGCACTACTGACCTTGAATAGACCACGTTTCACTTCAAGTTTAGTACTAGAATGTCACGAATCTCTAACTGAGGCCAGCCAGAATAACGTGGTCACTCTCAGCTGGATCAAAGTACATGGGAACTCTAAAGGCAACCGCATTGCGAACAATTTAGCAAAGAGGGCTGCGGGCTACAAATATGTTAGCCCTCGCCCATCTACCAAACTAACATTGTCCGCAGTCGTGGACCTTATTAAACAGCACTCTCACCAAAAATTTATACAGTGCTGAGATAAAACTACGAACTGTAGACTGGCCAGAGAATTATTACCTCATCCTGGCGAGGAAACAGCAAAAAAATTTAAGGCATTGACCAGACAAAATCTCCGAACAGCTGTGGGAATCCTGACAGGTCACTGCCAATTGCGACAACATCTCTTTAGGATGACTGCTCTGCTTTTTCTGAAATCAGAAGATCCGTGTTGGGCGAGTATTGGCTTACACCAGCCGATGTCAGGGAGATCCCCCTCGGGAGCCTCATCATCTATTTTAAATCAATAGGCCTGGTGACATCCTGAGGTGAGGATATCCCTACATACGGGAGGATGCACAATGGGTCATATGTGGCCTCAGTGCTGGCTGAGCACTAGCTCGCCTCTCCCAAATTTCCAGATCCAGATCCAGATACCAAAATATTTAACCTTATCTAAATGAAAATTCAAAATTTCTATGGGATGATAGCGAGAAAGAATCCACAAATTGACAACACTCCTTGGTGGATAATATTACTTTAAATTATGAATTGTCTCTGTTGCGACATTTTAGTATAAACTACCTAAAGGTAGACTTTCGTATTCTGAAAAACGACAGATTTATAATAAAACTATATGCGATCTCTCTTGTTTTGTTTTAGTTTAGGAAATGAGAGATGTGCATGCACCAACCATCCAATAGGCAGTGCGAGGTACGAGGGAGACAGCATTTGGTTTTATTCTTTCTTTCTATCGTAAATCCAAAAATAAAAGCTTCCTTTAATTAGTATTTGCTGAAAGTTTGCAACCGAACATTTAAATGGTTATCACGTTGTTGATTGTTTGTATACTTTTATTATTTATTTATAACAGTTTTAGTTGCACGAGGGATTGAAATGAAGGTTGTAACAATTAAAGATCAAAGATCCTTATTTTAATTAAAACTTTTAGTGATAAAATCCCTTCAGAAATTCATTAGAATTTCAGTGAGGGTCGTCCAACTGAATGGTCAATCCTAACGGAGTTTAATACGAATTTGGTTTAAAGCGAATAACTCGGATTTACCGGTCAGCCTTTTTAACGTCAAATTTGGTTTTAGATAAAATCCGTATACATTTTTGGTTCATCGGTTGTTCTCCATTGACATTAGATGCTCATATATATTAAGACAGTTATTGGGCTTCAATATTATCATACAAAATCTTATTTATTCCCATTCTGTTGCATATTTTATTATTCGGTATACTGTGCACTAATGCTATACTGCAGCACCTTTTGCAGTAATTAGTTTATACTATATTTATTTTCGCTTTTGCGTCTGTCGTTACTGTCCGTACATTGGAACTATATGTAACACAGCTTTCTACAAGTAATTTTAACATTCGTAATTTTTTAGATATTTGTTTTACCAATAATAGTAAATGTAATTTTTCCGTAATGATCTTTCAAGTTCATATTTTCCTTATAATGTTATCGTTTTCTTTGCCATCTTGTATTAACATCTAAGATTAATTATTCCTTTTGTATTCCGAACAACCTGTCCATGGATTCTTTTAATTGTCATATACTGCGTTGTCTCTTGCTCTCTTGTCTTCAGTAAGTGTCAATTAAGGTGCATTAACTCCGACTTCGATTTCATCTAAATCGCTTTCCAAAAATTGTATGAGCAAGATATGACCTATTTACCTATAGTTTAAGCATAGATTGAGATCGTTTCGACTACAATCCCTCTAATCAGTTGCTTTACTGGATGAAACTTAAACGCTACTCAGAGAAAGTTCGGAGCTACTTTATGGTTTGATTAATATTTCGCCTGTATATCTTGTTCAGTCAATCGGTGTCAGAATCGCTAGGAATTTCCATCAGTTTCCTTTGACTTTGTTCTAACCAGGCATAGTTTAGTTCGGATCCAAGCGTATACGCTCTGGGTACGCCTTTACTTACAATAAGAATGGTACCTTTAAAGCCAAATTACCTTTTCTTTTATTATGCCTCTAGGTTTACTCATCTAATAACTTGCCCACTTGTTAGGATTTTTGATACATGTTTCAATGTGGGTCCTGAAATTACTCAAATTATAGCGTCGGTAATCTAGTATATAATATTTCATACAACATACTCTTTATACTTTTCAAAGTTTTTTCTAATTTATAGATGTTGTCTTCACTTTTACTCAGTAGAATATGATCATCAATGAATAAAAATATTTAAATTTCAAGTTTAAATATATTTTAATGAGAGGGGGGACAACATCCTTGAAGCAACCCTTAATTAACCGTTATACACCTTTCCTTATTTTGATTTAACTTATATTTTTTTGGTGGAACTGTATCAATAAGTCAATACATGTTTTTGGACTATTACTGTTTTCCAAGGAATTTTTGCGCAGAGACACTATATTAAACAAACAAACAATTCACTTTGAATTAGGATAAGATTTTAGTTTCTATTTTCTTAGTGTTTCTGAGTAGCTTTGTTGAATGAACATTTTTGCTATAAGACAACTACCATACATTAACAGAAGTGTTTACAGATAAATATATACCAACTGAACAAATAAAACATCTAACAACGTTCGTTTAAGTTTCTTATTTTATTTTAACAAAAGTTGGCAGCCTCGTTTCTTGTGGGATAGGAATAATAGTTTCACATACTCTTTTATTACCTCATCCTTGCTTTACTTCTACGTTATTGATCGTTGTTTGAAATATTCTTTTTCTGTATCATTTAAAAGAATTTAAGTGATTTATATTTAATAATATCTGGCTCTTTCTCCTATGCAACCCAATTTATTACTTTTTTAGCATTGTTACATTGTTTCCAGTGAGAATTCTTTTAATGCTTTATATTTTTATCTCTTAGTAAATAAATTCATTCAACAAGTGTATTTTGCAATTTGCTCTATTTTAGAAGTTATAAACTTCAAATTTTTTTATGTTTTAAATAATATTTAATGACGAAATGACAACAATTCTAAAGTTAAAATTTCGTGCGATTTTGTAACAATGAAAAAATCTGAACTAATAATCGATATAAAGTACAAATCCAATTGAAAATGTGTTTCTGCAACGTATTGTATGACCATCTCTGTATGTAAAAATAAATTATAAGAGCTCTCTTTAATCATTTTGGTTTTTAATTTATTTTATAATTTTTGTAATTTTTTAAGGTCTTTTCTAACTTTCAAGATTTTTCTCAGAATTAATTTTTACAAAAATTAGCTAGTGCAAAGTGTTTTGATATTTTTTTAACGTTTAGTACGATCGTAAAAACAATCAACATTAAGCATAGCCGGTAACGCTATTCGATGAAAGGCAATAGAAGTATTTAGTGAAAAAACTTCACTTCTTCTTCTTCTTTTTATAGGCATTACTCTGCCTGTTTCTTAATGTGCCTCCAGTATGTTATCATTCCATCGTTTTCGTGGCCTTCCCACTGATCTCCTCCCTATTGGGGAGCCGTCTCTCGCCGTCCTTACCACTCTATTTGTTGTCATTCTACTTATGTGGTGATTTCATTCTCCTCTCCTCTTCCTTGTCCATTCATTGATGTTTTTCACTTTGCACCTCGGTCGTATATCTATGCTTCCGGCTCTATCCCAGAGGGTCTTGTCGTCGATCCTTCTAAGGATTTTCATCTCTGCTGTTTCTAGCATTCTTTTTGTTCTTTCTGTGTCGGGTCACGTTTTTGCCGCCTATGTCATTATTGGTCTTATGACTGTTTGGTAAATTCTGCCCTTCATTTCTTTCCCTATATTCTTGTTTCTCCATATTGTGTCATTCAGGCATCCAGCGGCTCTGTTTGCTCTATTCACTTGGCCTTCTACTTCTGTTTCGAGCTTTCCGTAGCTGGATAGTGTGATGCCCAAATATTTAAACTCCATGACTTGTTCAATTATTTGTCCCTCCATTTCCAATTTGCATCTGAGTAAGTCTGTTGTTACGACCATGCATTTTGTCTCCTTTGGTGAAATTGTCATGTTGAAGTTTTTGGCGGTGATGTTAAATTGGTGGAACATACGTTGTAAATCGTCTTCACTTTGGGAAATTAGTATTGCGTCGTCTGCATAACATATTATTTTTACTTTACTTTACTTTTTTTATTATTTCATCCATGATTAGGTTGAACAACAGGGGGCTCAGAGAATCTCCCTGTCTTATCCCGTTGCCAGCTTCAATTGGATCGGCTAGTTTGTCCTCTACTGTTATTTTTATGGTATTGTTGTGGTATATATTTTCGATTGTTTTGATTTGATTTACCCTGTGAAATGCCTTTTTAAGATCCACGAAACACAGGTATGCAGAGGCAAAATTAAAAAGAAACTGCTTTGTCTAGCAAAGAAAAAATTATTTTATATCAAACCATTACTCTATTATTTCATTGATCAACATTAATAAATTAAATTCTGAATTTTTACGTCAGTGTTGGTATGAACCAATTACCATTTGTTTCCAAGTTTAAAAATGATCCTATGATAAAATATTTTTATCTAATTCTGAACGAATTTTACTATAAAAGCTTTTATCAAGATTTATTAACCTGTAATGGACGTCATTGCTAATTTAGAGTGTATGTGTACACATAGATGCTTTTTAATACTTTGTCAGACTGTGAAGTTATCAAATAGTTTCCGTGTGTTACATGTTTTACAATTTTCCCTTTGCATTCCAGTTTTACTTGTATAATTTTATTTTAATGATGTTATTACAAACTAAAATTCCTGGCTGCCATGTCATACTCAAAAGACCTTTAATTAAATGGCACTCTAAATCTTTTAGCTTTTTTGTTTTCATTTTTGATGTTCACCGACTACAAATGAGAATAGAGGGTGTTGAAGGGGTCACTAAATACATATAAAGGAGGAAATGTTCCGAAAATACCTAAACTAGTCAGTCGTCGACTTTGTAAAACAGAAACGTACTTTGTGTTAGTTTCCTGGATGTTGGAAACAACTGTGGGTCAAAGGCTAATCAGGGATGGCATTTCGAGATGACTTTTCATAACATTTCGAGAGAAAACATTATTGTGTTTTGACAAGTTTAAAATTTTAAAAATTCTTTACGTTAATTAAACTGATTATACATTTCCAAATGTTTTGAAGTATTTTAGAAATACGCATAAACTTCATTAAATGATGTACTTTTATAAAGAACTAGCTGTACCCGCGACGTAGTTCGCGTGGCGTGTTGATTGTTATATAAAAATTTCTTCACCGAATTCGTTAAAGGGGTGGGGGGAGAATTTTTTATATACCAGATGTAAAGTTGAAAGAAAAAAAATACATCTGTGAAAACCGCATTCGAATTGGATCAGTAGTTTTAATGTGATGCGCACACAAACATACAGACAGACAAAAAAATCTAACCACATTTTTGGGTTCTATGTCGATGTAGTAACACCTCCCGCTAATTATTTTTTAAATATCTTTAATGTACAAAATTTTCATTTCTACAGATTTATTATATGTATAGATTATTTTTCACGCCCTCGCAACCACCCATGTGGGTGGAATTTCGTAAAATCCGTTCACAATTGACCTCAAAATTATAAAAATAACTATTAGGACTTATAGATTTTTTTTTTCACGCCCCCGCATCCTCCCTTGTGGGTGGAATTTCATAAAATCCGTTCACAATTGACCTCAAAATTATAAAAATAACTATTTTGCAAAGTTTCAAACCTGTAGGACTCATATATAATAATTTTTTTTATTTGTCACGCCCACGCAATCCCCCCTGTGGGTGAAATTTTGTAAAATCCGTTGACAGTTGACCTCCAAATTATAAAAATAACTATTTTGCAAAGTTTTAAACCTTTATTTCTGTATAGCTTTAATCATTAAATGCACACGCGACGGAAGCTTAAAAATGGAGTAACTTCTCCGGTTTTTCCAACATTTCCCTTCACTGCTCTGCTCCTATTGATTTAAGCGTGATGAAAAGTATTCTATAACCAGTACAGGAGTATAAAAAATAAGTGTACTAAGTTTCGTTAAAATCCGTTGAGTATTTTTTGTTTCTATAGCGGTTATACAGACAGACAGACAGACAAACAGACAAAAATTTTACTGATTGCATTTTTGGCATCAGTATCGATCCCTAATCACCCCCTGATAGTTATTTTGGAAATATATTTCATGTACAGAATTGACCTCTCTACAGATTTATTATAAGTATAGAAGATGTAGAAATCAGTTTTAAATCATCTCATTTTTGAATAGCAACAACAAAAAATAACTTGAATAATTATGTTTTACCTATTGGGTTTAGTGGGAGACAAGACATTCTGGGCAGTTTTTCATCAGTATCATCATCAGAAAAAGAAAGAAAAATTTTTGGATATTCTGATTTCATACCTAGGCGACAAGTATTGTCAAGGTACTATCCCATAACTTGCAACTAAGGTCTCCATTACACAGTCTCGTGGTTTGCAGGTATCTTTGGATATCCGGTAGCTGATTCTTGCTTGTTTGATGCAGTATTTCAGCCCTTCTATTACACGTCTGTTTACTATATGCTTATTAAGAGATGTGTTTCCAGAGAAGGTGGTTTCTTCTACAAATCCAGGCTTTTTTTTTTGCTCCAAATCGTACTTTTTGGTATTATTGAGCGTGCTCAGATCGTGGAATATTATAGCTGATACTTCGTTTGTATGGATATTAGCAGCTCTTACATTGTATTTCTCTACATTCTGGCACATCTGGATCTGGAAATTTGGAGAGGGGTGAGCTAGTGCTCAGCCAGCACTGAGGCCACATATGACCCATTGTGCATCCACCCGTGTGTAGGAATATCCTCACCTCAGGCTGTCACCAGGCCTAGTGATTTAAAATAGGTGATAAAGCTCCCGAGGTGGATCTCCCTAACATCAGCTGGTGTAAGCCAGTACTCACCCAACACGGATCTTCTGATTTCAGAAAAAGCACAGCAGTTAAACATATATGTTCTACTGTTTCCTCTTCTTGTTCGCAGCCTCTGCATAGCGACGATTCTGTTAATTTCATCCTTAAGAGATGTTGTCGCAATTGGCAGTGACCTGTTAAGATTCCCACAGCTGTTCGGAGATTTTGTCTGGTCAATGCCTTAAATTTTTTTGCTGTTTCCACGCCAGTATGAGGTAATAACTCTCTGGTCAGTCTACAGTTCGTAGTTTCATCCCAGCACTGTATAAAGTTTTGGTGAGAGTGCTGTTTGATAAGGTCCACGACAGCGGACAATGTTAGCTTGGTAGATGGTCGAGGGCTAACATATTTGGATTCTGGCACCCATATTTTAAATACCATTATCAAATCCACTCTTTAGTAATAATTATAATTTCTAATATTAACAAAAGTTACGTGATAGCTCAAAAAGATAACAGTTTAAACACTATTTTAAGAAGTCTGAATTTTGTAAAACCTTATGTAAAAGTGACACTTCTTCTTGTTTATATAAAATACCTACATTTTATCTTAATTTTTAAAAATTAACTCCTATGACAGTGAAATATGGCTACATTCAAGACATTACGTTGTTCGTTACTTAAACCTATTTCATTTCAGTCGTCGGAAGATATTCAACTCAGGGCTAAAATTATAGCTTAAACATGCTAATGAGACAGATGGGGTTCTAAGGAAGGGAAAAATTAATGTTTGGTTTACATGGAAATAACACTTTCGAATCTATTTGCATACAAGACTACGTTTAATTTGTTTGTTTGGCACTTGGTCAAATCGAAATTTTCTCTTTGTAGTTAAACTATTTTCTGGCTTAACCACTATTTCATGTAGATGATTAAATTGAATTTTCATTGTTAAATGTGGTGTAGAATTAATTAAAATATAGTATTCGCTTTATAAATAAATCAGTTGTGCATGAAAATTACCATTAAACCTTTATTTTACAGTTTACATATACTTTAAATTAAATTTTTTGTTATGCACGTTCCATTATCCTATCGAACATAAAGTACGCTTTTTAAGTTGATCTGACTTTTTAATACAAGTTTTAAAAATCAATGATTATTTATAATGTTTTTTAGTTTAACTACAGGGTTGTTGTAAATGCTATTTAATTATTAGAAAATGTAAAAAGTTTATCTTATCGCATATCTTAACTTGATGTATTTTTGCAAGATACAAGATATTCACTCAAATGTATCCAGATAAAAAAAAGAGTGTGCGTGTAACCTTTACGCGCGATTGAAATAAAACTTTTTGACGTACGTATCGGAAAATAAATATTTAATTACAATTCAATTATATTTATTGTCTATATACTTTACAAAAAATGAGATGTTATATTTATATTATTCATTAGAAATAGGAATTTGAAAGTTATCATTATTTTTTATATATGAAATAATAGGTTTATAATAACTAAAATGTGAAACATAGATTTTACTCTCTAAATACCATTAATGTATTTGAAACCGTTTGAAAATTTTGAAAATTTCATAAATAAATTTTGAAAATTTAAGCTCCTCCCATAGCTGAAATCATACCGTTACTTTGTCAGAATCTTCCGTTAGAATCTAACGTTAGAGTTACCCCTAGTCGCGCCTAAAGAAGTTTTGCTTCAATAATAGGTAAACATTCAAAATATACACACATTACGTTTAGAATGTGTGATTTTGTAGCTGTAAATACCTTATTGTAATACAACACAACACAAGAGTCTTTGATAGTTAGATAATCATTTCATTTTGTAGCATTTTATAGCATATTCCATAAAATTTAAAATCCTGAGTTGAGTTTGTTTTCTTTAGTTCTACGAAGGATCTGTTATTGCTGGTAAAAGATCAACCATCCTGACTAGTGGTTTTATGGCCTTTATGGCTACCTAACCAAACCTTAAATAAGTATAAGCAAGTGTTAAAACATTTCGAATATTATTATTTTATGAACAAAACCGTGCAACATGCTTCTTTACTTAACGTAAAGCTTCCCTATAAACAATTATTTACTATCATAATATGTATGTATATAAACTTACTTAATCAAATCATAATGAATGTCGCTGTCTCGTCTTTTTTTCATTTTCATTTTTCTTCAAATGTTTCTGGCGCTGATAATATGCCCTTTGACGTTCACAATTTCTTTTTCTTTTTAGCTCTTTAAGTCTATAAAACGAAAATAGCTAGGTATAGGTAAATAATAGGTATAAATAATTAGGTATAAATAGTGTAGTTACACTTACTCACCAAAAATAAAATGTATGCATATAGAGTAGGTACTCACTCATTTTCATTCAATATTTTTTCATCACTTTCTTCATTAACAAATTCACTTTGTTTATTCATATTTAAAACAAACACTTTATACACAAATTTAAACTATTTACCACCAATGTATTTTGTTTGACAAGCTGTCAATTCATACAATTACAGATTTAATTTTATTTAATATACTTAGTAGGCGGAATCGTGTTAGGTATTTTGTATCAGGTTTTGTTTCGAGTACGCGGTACATTAGAATGACGTCAAGTCCGTTAGAATTACTGGGTTACCCCTAGTCGCCGCAAAAGAAGTTTTACTTTAATAATTTTAGTACAAAAAAAATATTCCATTACGGTTTTTAATCTGTTCGTAAGTACGAGGTCTAGCTATTAAGACTGTTTACGAAAAACGGTTTTATTATACAAATTATACTACATTCGAATACACCTCTTTAATATACCCCAATCTCCTAGCCACACTCCTTTCCATACATTTTTTTCATTGATCAAAGCAGTGCTGGAAGTCATCTTTGGTGATGGCCTTTAGGAGCTCTTCCGTTTTTTACTTTACCGCATCCAATTCAATGTTTTTAGTCTTTTTACCTTTTAAGATAATCTGAGCAGACCTGTTGACACATGAGCTTTTGGTCAGGAGTTAGGTTTTTTGGCACCAACTTTGCACAGACTTTTGTCATGTGTAATTCACCGTGTAAAATTTTTCTAATCGTTTCTTTATCGGCGTTTACAACCTCGGCAATCACCCGAATGCTTAATCAACCATCTGCACGCAGAATTTGGTTGATTTGGATTAGTGATTCCGGAATTGAAACAGTGACAGAGCGACCTGGGTGCTGGCTATCTTCTTTGCTCTCTCGGCCCTCACTGGAACGCTTGCACCACTCAAAAACAGGCGCATGAGATAGAGAATTGTCGAAGTTTTTTTTTTAATTTAACGAGAAATTTTAGAAATTTTAGATTGATTAGATTAGAAAAAAAACACGTGTTTTTTATTTTTTAAGGCTAAAACTATTTTTTATTACTTTTAGACAACCACTGAATTTAGCAATAATGTAAGTAACACTGTTCAAGCTATAGTATCGAAACAACAACTACAAAATGTCGACAACAAAGAAAAACGTATGCCAGTACCACATCCACAGTTGAAAGATATTGAAAACAAATGCGATATTGAACTTGAAAAATTACATAATTATGTTTTAAATATTAAAAGGATGAAACAGTATTGTGAAAGTTTTGACTCCAAAATTAATTTGGAAGATTTGAGTACTAATATGAATCAAGAAGTACCTTCGGAGATGAATACTTTGCAGTAAAATAATTTGTCTTCTCTTTGTATTTGTTTTATTTTATTAAATCCGTAACGTTCATTTCTGCATTTATCTATTTACTTCATTATTTTATTATTATTATTTTAAAATAAGCTAATGATAACAAGGGATGGGTTTTAAAAATCGATCTAAAAAAGACGTTTGATAAAGAAAATAGTTTAAACATTTCTAAAGAAATATTTTGTCATGATTTTCTTCTTTCAATTAAAAATCAAAAAGTTGTATAAAAAAGTGTAAGGTGTCAAGGGACACCCGGATGGAACGAAGTTCCTTTCGATTAATTAGTGAAGGAATTAGTAATTTGTAAACATAACAGAGTGTTTATACATACACAAGCATTTATTATTGTCTGTATAAAATCTCTACTTACCTAACAGTTCGTTTCTTTTAACAAAAGTGTCCATTTATACAATACCAGAGCTTTAAATAACACATCTTTTTAAAATTACTTTTTATAATTTAAAACAGGAATTAACAATTCAATACAAAAAATTTAAAATTAAAATATTTGACAGTGACTGACAGTTAAGGTAATTTGACGTAGTCAAGTTACGAACTATTTTTAAAATGTTTATGAATTTATTAATTTATAAAAACAGGATGAAATAAAATATAATACTATTATAGGTAATTATGTTTTTTTCTACAGTATTTTCTTTTTAATGTACATTTTCTTTTAATTTAAAATAGTGTCTTTTTAATTGTAATATATCTATCTATGAGAGAGAAGGAGAGAGAGTTATTTATTTTTTGGTCTGTGAGAGAGAGAAACATGCATCTGTCGGTGCATTGTGTCGGTGCATAGTGTCGTGACAACTTTTGGTATGAATTTTTTTGGGCTAGCTCCTAGCGTCAGTCGTAACTGTTCGTAACGCGCGAAAGGGAACTTCGTTCCAAAACGTTAGAAATTGAATAAAAACTCGCTTATCAATACTCGTGATAATTCAAATAAAATACAGTCACAAGACAGTGATAAATTAATGGAGATAACCTTTTCAATAATGAGATATTAGGAAAAGTTTTTACTTTTTCGGTAAGCTTTTTATTGCGAAAATCCCGAAGATTGATGGCAATAGTTTACAACCTGACATAATGATTGGTGGAGGTCCTTTATAGGTATAAATCAAGTAAAAAATTTTTATTAAAAATTAATTAAATAAAGTTTTGTTTTTAATTTTATTTTCGTAACTAATATAGAAGAGTCAGAATTGAAGAAGTAAACCTTAACCTATTTTTAAAATGTTAGCAATATTGTGCTCAGGAATAATTCCTGATATTTTAAACAATTTAGAATTTGCTTTGTACTTTTGAATAGATTGTTATTCTCGTTTTAAAGACATACGAGGTTCAGTTGAAAAGTAAAGCCTCCTACCCTGTAGGATCCGTTCTAATTGATATAAATAACTGAAACAAGTTTTAAAATGTAGAAAAAAGTATGGCATAGTTATTTTTCAACATAGTTACATTTAAGATTGATATATTTTTGTAAACGTAAAATCCATTTTTCGAATGCGTTGATGAAAAACTCCTAGGATCTACTACTCAATCATTTATCCACACATCGCTCAACTTCGCCATACGAGGGCGCGCGTTTTCGTAATGGAGCAAAAATAGGTTCAACTCCAGCCGAACCATTTGAATTCGAGTAGCTGTTCGAATTGATTGTGGTGCCACGAACCATGTATTCCTTATGAAGAACCCCCTTGGTGACCCAGAAGATAATCAGCATGACCTTCCCAGTTGATTTCGCAGTTTTGAACTTTCAAAATGGTGATACTCCATGAACTGCCTTTTTGTCTTGATTATAATAGAATACCGTTGCTTTATCTCCCGCCGCTATACTGTAAAGAAAAGCGCTGCCTTCTCGACGATAATGTTTCAAAAATTCTCTACTCAGGTCGACTCGTTTTTGCTTCATCTCATGGGTCAGCATTCGTGGGACCCAACGCGCGCATACTTTTCAAAATTTTAATTCTTTATTGAATACTAGTTGTACTCGCAACGTCGTTCGCGTGGCGTGTGATTGTTGTATAAAAATTTCTTACCCCACCCCATTTAAGGAATGGGAGAGAAATTTTTATACACCAGATGTTAAGTTAAAAGAAGACAAATACATCTGTGAAAACCGCATTCGAATCAGATTAGTAGTTTTCATGTGATGCGCGCACAAACATACAGACAGACAGACAAAAAAATCTAACAACATTTTTGGGTCTAACCACATTTTTGGGTTCTACTTCGATGTACCCGCGACGTCGTTCGCGTGGCGTGTTGATTTTTGTATAAAAATTTCTTTCCTCACCCCGTTAAAGGGGTGGGGGAAGAAAGTTTTATACACCAGATGTTAAGTTGAAAGAAGACAAATACGTCTTTGAAAACCGCATTCGAATAGGATCAGTGGTTTTCATGTGATGCGCGTACAAACATAAGTATACATTTCTACAGTTTTATTATATGTATAGATATGCCCTTTCGTGAGAATTGTCCAAATAAACCGCGATCTCATCTTGATTGATCTGTCTGTTGGAGCGAATCAAGTGATTGACTTTCTCAACAAACATTAATCCCATCAATCCCCGTAAACCCTTCAAAAGCGACAAAATCTCCTTCGGCGTACAACTTTCCGCGGACAAAAACTCGATCATAGCGCGCTGCTTCAACCGAACCTTTCGTTTCTATGGCAACCAAATACGAACGCGCGAACCGATCTTAACACTTCTTAACAAAATTTTTATTACTTTTAGAAAACACTTTAGGCTTTTGAATGGAGCAAACCACATTCCTCTACTCCCACTCCTTCTCGAGTTATAGGGTAGGAGGCATTACTTTTTAACTGACCCTCGTATTTTAGCTTGCGAATACTTTAAGAATTATTTAAATGGAAAAATACTGTCTAACGAAATGAGACGAGACTTGGTAATTTATTTTTTTAGTATTATCCTCTTAGTATTACCAGGACATCCCATTCTCTCCTATTTTTGTAAAAATAGTGATGAATTCTGGCTGAGTTATGAATTTTAATAGGATTGCAGTCAGTTTTTTTATTTGAAAGCGGATTTTGTTGTATTTCTCATTATCAGATTTCATTTTGTATGTAATTTCAGGAATTTTGTTAGCGTTGGTAATAAGTAATTATAGTAGCACATGTCCAAATGAAATTTAAATTGGAACCACTGCATTCGTTCATAGCACATGAATTTATGAATAAATTCTCTACGTTTTGGTTAAAAGTTATCATTCTTTTAAACAAAAATTGAAGTTCATAATAGGGAATATGCATGTATTTTTTTTATTCGTTTAATTCACTTTTCACTTCGTTTTAATATAGTAAAAAATAAAAGTATTGTTGAAAATGTACTAATTAAATTTTAAAAAAATAAATAAAAAGTCGCTTAAATTTGTCATGTTCAAACGCTCCATTTTGCGCGCGCTTCGGAATCGTCACATCGCACCACCTGTCAGTGACATTTGTTTACATTTAGTGTGATTATTTGAGATTTTTGAGTTTAATTCGCTGTGAAATCATGCAAAAAGATAAAAAACCATTTTACCGATATTTACTACACACAGTACAAAACACCACAGGATATAATTAAAACACAATTTTAAGCACAAATATCTTGTAAACACATGTAAACAACTCAAAGGGATGCGATGTGACGTAACGTCGCTTCGACCAATGATGGGTCGTTTTCTCAGATTTGAATATCGCGCACAAAATTAACATTTTAATTTAAGTTTTATGGAATGAAGTCCAAATTAAATACAGAAATAATGGTTTAGATGTAATTTTAAGAGCATAAAGTATTGTTGATATTAAAATCAAATAAATCTAAATTACATGCATATTCCCTATTAAATTAAATGAAACATGTAGGATCTGATTAGTAGGGAAATGTACACATTTTATAAATTTAAGTCAATAATTCAAGTTATTGCTATTAGTTTATTCCAAACTACATAGTTGTCAATTTTATCATCTTTTCTTATTTCTCTCCAGGTTTCTCCTATTTTTTGTTTTCCTTGTAAGTATTTTGAATTTATTGTTTTTTTTATTGTGATCTTATTCTTATATTTTTGTATATTCTTATTTTTTCTGTTTTTTTTTACTTTTATCGTTCTTTTTTCCTTTAATTGATTGTTTCTGTTCTGCTTATTTTAGATTTTTTTAAATGGTTTCTTTCTATTTTACTATTCTCGCAAGTTTTTCGATTTTCTCAATTTTTATTGACAATTGCGGCAACATTATTTAAAATGCTTCTTGAAACACAGTCTGATTTTAGACCAGGATATGGTTGTGCAACTGTTCTATGTTTTTGCATCCCTTGATGCTCACCAGAATACTGGTCTGATCCTCATAGATTTTCAAAATCTTTTGACTTTATCCATCATGAGTTGTTACTGAGTACTCTTCGTTATATTGGTCTACCAGATAATCACTTTTTACTAATTATCTCCAGAGAAGGTCATGGCGAGTTAAGATATCTGGTGAGTTTTCCGTTCCTTTGCTGTTGTCTGCTGATATGCCACAGGGATCTATTTTGGGTCCCTGGCTGTATACCATATATACTTCAGATTTATATCGTTGTTTGATGTTCTGTATATATCATCTATATGCCGATGATACGCAGTTTCATTTTGCACTAAGTGGCAATGGCGCAGTATATTATCAAAGAAGATTTAACTCGTCTAATCTTAAATGCGAATAATTTTCGCTTAAAAATTAACCCTCAAAACTCGTCTGTGCTCCTTTTCTGCAAGATTCGAGACTGTAAAGCAATGATTAGCAATGATATATTGGGTTTTTCTTCGGTAGCCAGGGATTTGGGTCTGATGGTGGATGTTAGTCTTTGCTTTAGAGAGCATATTTCTTTTTCCGTCAAAAAAACCTATTTATCTTTAAGGCAAATGTATACATTTCGTAAGTGTTTGCCAATTGGTGTACGTAAGGCACTATGTGACTCCCTGGTCCTGAGTCATTTTAATTTCTGTGATGTTTACGGCTCTTGTCTTGATCGCTTTACTTCTTCCAGGATTCAAAAGGTTTAGAATTCCTGTTTGCTCTATAAACGAGGTTTAATGTTAAATTTTAATCTAAAATTTATAAAAAAAGGAAATTCTCAACAGACTACCAATATAAATTTCCCACTTGCTTCTACCAGATTGGAACCTGCAAACATTTGGAACTAAGCGAAGACAGATGACTAAAGCTGACCATCTATGATAAATAGATTCATTGATCTAACTACTTAAAACCATTTAATATATGAATGAATAATTTTCCAACAAGAAAGTGTAGTTTTTTGTAGCTCGTCTTGAGATAACATTGGATATCATGTAAAGCTGTTGTGTTACTTAGTTAAGAACAAGTATTTATAATATGATTGATATTTTTTAAACATTTAAGTTAAGCTGTGAAATATTACTTTAAAATAATTGAACAGTAAAAATAACACTAAAACTTTAATATTTATAAATAGTAAATGTGTAGAGCTTTTACATGAGTCAGAATTCAAAATTATTATATCGTAAAATCCTTATAAATTTTGTGCTTTAACATGAGGAATTTAGTTTAAAAGTTAATTCTATTACCTGTTATAGTGTGTCTAATGGTAAATCACAACGATGTTGAGAATAAAATTTCATTTAGCGGCACCCTTTAGTTTTATGAGGTGATATATTAAAATTTTCATCAAATTATTTCCTTAAGAATTATCTAAGTTATGACAGGAATTTCCGGTAAATTAATTTATATATGGATAGCTTGTTAAAAGCGTATAACATTATTACATTCCTTTTTTATATAATAAAACTCTTACTACTATCAGAATATAAAACTTTATTACTATTATTATTATATAAAAAAGACTTATAGACTTACTCAGCAGTTGCTGGTAATATTTATCTATCCCAAGCGTAAACGCAAACGAGATTAGGCCCAAAACTTACAGTTAAGAAATTTACGAATAGTGTGATACGCGTTCAGAATCACTGTCTTCTGCATGCCAATAAAGCTATTTTTTGTGGATCCCCAGCTTATAGCAGGGGAGCCCAAGAGGGGATTTCGGGATTTACAGAAGCTCGTCCGAAAACCATAAAAGTAGAAAGTTTATACCCTAATATGAAGTACCTTCCTGATATGATCCTTCAATATAGGGGGGTGTGTCAAGGGCAGCCCATCAGATTAGAAAAAAAATTGCGCGTATGTTTTTGTGATTCTTTTCTTTTACATTTTCGAAAACTCATACCGCTTTCCCCACCAGTAAAGAGGTATATATCGCATAAACTTTTTTTTCTTTTTAGCACATAATCTACCAAGTTTTGAGAGGCCCAACGACGCTCGAG
Organism: Altica lythri; assembly: GCA_964028335.1. Taxonomy (NCBI): domain Eukaryota; kingdom Metazoa; phylum Arthropoda; class Insecta; order Coleoptera; family Chrysomelidae; genus Altica; species Altica lythri. The sequence goes on along the minus strand of OZ034805.1, from coordinate 60,758,281 downwards.
TAAAGCTTATAGGGCTACTATTATTAAGGCTTTCTTTGAGGTGTATAATACATATCTTATAATTGTAAGTAATAATCACCTGATCCTAAATCGCAAGTAAAAATCCTTCCTTTAGAAAGCCACCTATTTGACGCGTTTTTGTCAATTTGGTGTTGGTTAAGGTCATGGTGGTGTTACCCATGTAGTGCTTTCTGGGCCCATTTCAGCTACTTCTTACAATCTGGTACAATTTCAAGATTAACGTCTGCGTTTGCGAGGTTTAGAGAAGATTAGTTCTTATCTGTTTTTAATACAACATCATACAAGTTGGATGTGTAAGATTTTAGAAATCTCGTAATGTCTTTATCTACTTGTAATGTTGATTTACAATGTCAATAAGAGCTCTTCCTCCTTCTTTTTGAGGTAGTGTGGTCCTAAGGATTGATGACATTTGTGTTTTGTCATCATAGTCCTAGTCAATCAGTTAATTTCTTCCAATTCAGTTTGTACCTTTAAAAGAGACAGCATAACTGTTGATTGACTTAATCAGGTCCCTTGCTTTCAAATCATATTTTAATAAAAAATTTGTAATCTGCTTCTTAATTCTTTTAGTAGATTTATATCTACTATTCAGCTGGTTCGCAAGTCGACTTCGGGAAAATTTCACTACAGTTTTTCGTTTTGGGCCCCCCTGACCTCAAAAACACCTTCCGTTCAAAAGTTTATATATATATATATATATATATATATATATATATATATATGTATGTATAGTTCCGATATAACGAAATCTGTGGACACGATAGCGGTCGCATTTCTTAACGGATCGAAATGAAATTTGGTACAAAAATCAATCGTCCAAAAATCTCGCTCGAGTTCGTTAATGGGCCAAATCGGTAAGGCCGTTTGGGCGTGACATTAAATCAAAATGGAAAAAAATTCGTAACTTTTTTACTACAGCCTGTACAAAAAAATGTTAGAGGACTTTTTTGTTTGTCTTAAAGAGACCTACAACTTTTATCTAAAACATTTTTTTCTAAAACGTATACTTTTAATATATTCAATTAATATAAATCTACTGATGCGCCTGGCTTACCAAGGGCCATTTTTTTGATTTACTTTTAGTCGATCATTTAACCTGCTGAAACGTTAGGTATTTTTATTTTATGGCATCTATGATATCTCCATTTGGCAGTACCACATCTCCGTTAACCACTTTTTCTTTTTCAAAGTATAGGGTTTTACATTTATTTGTTCTAAATTCTTTTTTTATTTTATTAGAAAAAACTATGATGTTAAGCAAATATTGAATTTGTTGTCGATGTAGGGCGAACACTTTTATGTCGTCCATTTACAGAATGTGAAAAATATTCAAGCTGGTGTTTTGAGGATAAATACGTATTCTGAATCCTTAAGCATGCTGTCGGGTGGATTCATTGCGAAACAAACTAAAGTGGTCTAATGGAGTCCTCTACGGATAGGGAATCTTTTTCATGGTAATGTACTTAATGTTTAAATGTAGGGAGAGGTTGGTTGGCCATTGCTTCATTAATAACTCGAAAAAAACAAGGGTGGAGTATATTTTATAAATCTGTAAGATTTCAAGGAATCAAGAATGGGGAACGTTATCAAATGCTTTTGTGTAATCCACCAAAGCAGTAAATATATTGCGGAGTTCCTTCTGTGTCTGGTTCAGAATCACAGAATCGATAATCAGTTGTTCTTTACACTCTTGATATCTTCATCTGCACCCTTTTTTTCCTCCGCCAGAATGTCGTTCCGATCCACATTCATATAAATATGATTGGTAATGCAAGATGTTAATTTTTATATATGGTTGGAAAGCAAGTGATAGACATGTATTGGGTCGATCAAGGGGTTTGCGAAACAAAGCGTAAGATATTTAGGAGTGTTTTCTGGATGATGAAGGAAATAATTAAAGCTCGCTACCAATTCTTCGTGCAAGCTACTGAACTTTTTGGATGTTTTTGACTTCTGGTGCTCTCTAGGTGCTTATGCCCTTTATGATCTCGGCTACCCCACTGATAAGGCGTTGAAAGTTGTTGGCTCGATGTTTATTTTGTTCTTTGTGGATCTTATCCGTAGGCGTTGGTGTTATGTGCTTTTTGAATAGACCCCATTAAGAATCATTATTGTTTGAGATTTTGCTTAGTTCCTGCAAAAGAGTTTTTGGCTGTTGTCCAATAAATGATTCAGTTGCTACCTATATGAGAATTGGTTTCGGTTGTTTAAATTTGCATGTTAGTGACTGCAAGTGGTTTTGTCTGTATGAAAGGTTGTGTCTCAGTTTTGTTTTATTTAATTATTTTATACGCTCGCGGGATTGCATTAAAGGGTCTCTGAAAAATGTAATTTAAAAATTGATAATCATTTTTGAACAGCGATTTCAAGTTCAACTTAGATTGCAATGACTGTAAACAAAAACTGAATTTCTCAAAAAAACGACGAACACAGAGAGAGTGGTTCTGATGCATTTAAATTAGAAATTATAAAATATTAGAACGATCGGAAAAGACTTGTACAAATTTATTGAAAGCTAATAAAAAGTAGTCAAACCGAGAATCTATTAAAAAAGAAATAGGTGCAGACTTTTATAAAATGTGCCTAATGAGTTTTTGAAGTTATACTTCTATTCATGTACTCGATTTGTGTGGGGTTAAATGGGAAAAATCATTACATATGTAATGGTGTGAGTAAGAGAGAGAGAGACAGACCGCCTTATAAGGTATATTGGTCGGTAAAAACAAAGATGAAGTATTTACCACATGTTATTAGTCATAACTATAAATCCTTTAAATACCGTTTAAACATTCAGTACATTGAAAAGAGATAGATATACAAAACACAGTCTGAGCTAATGTTTTGGAATATCATAGTGACGTATTACATTGTGTTTGACAGATTATTTTATAATTCTGTCACGTAAGTAAACCTATAAACATATTATAGTATTTCATATTAATAATAATATTCAGTAATGAGTATTGTATTGTAGTCCATAGTACCGTCACATGGTTGCATTATATCCTGCACTATGCTTTTGAGGTTGTTGGCTACATAAACAGAGTTTTTAAGAATAGTCGAAAAGTGTATTCCGAACAGACAATAGATAGAAAAATTACAACTCGGTAAATATTCCAAATGGGTTTAATTTATATACTCGGGGTTTTTGGGGTCGCTGAACACGAATATTATGATGTCGAAAGTCACCGCGGCACTTGGTACCTAGGGTATTTACCTCTTCTACTGGGGTTTTATGTAAATTCTGTACAAAATCAGTGCACACTTGGAACTCGGCGGTTTTTTGGGTCGCTGAATACGAATATGATAATGTTGATGGTGTCCGAAACACTTAAGACGGACCTCGTCTCCAGGAATTTTAAGCAAATTCGATACAAAATGAGTGTGCACTCGGTACTAGGAGGTTTTTGAGGTCGCTGAACACGAAGATCATATAATGATTCTGCTAAATCATTCGCATACAAATTTATGAATAGAAGTATAACTTCTGCCGGCAGTCCCACTGACTGCCACACCCGTTTTTTTCTATAGATATCTTTTATATTTTATAGGTACAAAAACAACCTTAATAAAACTACTAGATAATTTCAAAGTATTTAAAATTTCGTCCCTCCATTGTGTTTAATATTATGAATGCATTTAAATATCGTAAACTAACTTTAATAGAAATCAACCAATTTTACAGTATTTACGATTCCAAAATCGTTACCTAACATTAAATTACAGGCCCTATCTTCATGAATACATAATTGCGGTTAACGCATTAAAGCCTAAAGGAAGTTCCTAAAGGCATTTACTGAGAGACTCAATAAATTTTAAATTGCTTTAATAAGTCATTCGGGTATGATATTTAAATCCTTAACTCAATAACTTTTCTTCCATAAAAGATATTCCCGTTTTCTTTTTTTAAATAAATATTATATGTTAAACTTCAACTAAGTTTAATTTGAATTTTTTACAAGACGCAAATTACGTATTATTAATTGTATCTTAGGAAAATTTATCGACTACGAAAAAAGTAGAAAGGAGAGAAATGGAGCAAAAATTATTTTTATTAAGTATTTCTATTCGAGGTATGTTGCAAAGTAAACAGGCCAAAAAAAAAATATATCAAAAAGTGGATTGTTTCATTAGGAGTAAAAGTAAAAATTTTTTATGAATCTGTAGGTTTTAGATTATAAATAAATAAAAATAAATTTATTGATGCATGTACATTATATAGGTAGATACATCAGAGTACAAAAATAAAAATTAATCATATTTTTAATACGTTAAGGATGAGTACTTTCAAACTAGAACATGCATTTCAAAAGGACATCATTGACTCCTCAAAATGAGGAATCAATCTTCCCGACGCCCCACAGAATTACTAAACTCAGTAGCAGCTGTAACCCAGTACAACAGGTTTCTACTCTCCTCAATACGTGAACTTTCAGCGACATCCAGACAGCACTAAGTAATAAATACAGATCAATGGATAATTAATAATGTAACATTTTAATATCACATAGAGACGTGAAAGGGCCCACCCACTAGAAAAAATCATGTATTTTTAAAAACCCATAAAGGATGAGAGGTATTGTTTATATTTTAATTTAAAACTTGGAATAGATAACCTTTTAAAATTATTGGGTATAGCATTATACACAGCAGCAACGTTATATCAAAAACTTCGTCTAAAAATTGTCTTAAAATATCTTGTGACTGTCAAGAGACCACGATGTCTTAAGTTCAAATGATGAACATCTGTTCGATAGCAGAGTTTTCTTGCCAGGTACGGAGGAGTTCTGAGTATGGAGATCTTGTGAAAGAACAAGGAAAGGTGGAGGAGGCGTCTATTTAACATATTTAACCATCTAATTGAAATCAGATATGCAGATATGCGGTGGCGTCTTCTAAAACCATATACAAAACGAACGCATGAGTTTTGTACCTTCTGTATCCTACGAGTGGTCAAGGCATCTAAACAAGGGCCATAGACCACGTCACAAAAATTAAACCTGCTCAATACCAAAGCGTCACATAAGGTTTTACGCGCTGGGACCTACATCAAATATCTAAATGGATAAATGACCCTAAGCGCTCCATAAGCTTTACCCACCAGACCAGATTCTAGATTTTATTTTGCTATTGATCTGACTTCTAATGGGTAGGGTAATGGTATGTTGTTTTTGCAAGCATTTTTCTTATTATTAAATTATTTAATTAAATTTTTAATATAACATTTGTACATAATATTTAAAACAAAAATTGGGACAAAAAAATCGTAAAATGCATAAAAGAAATTAAAAGATGTTTTACTATATTGAAATAAATCATAAACAATTGGCAAATAGCTTAAATTAATTATGAAATTTATTAAAAACACAAATGAAAAAATATGAAAGCAATTTAAAATAAAAAACATGAAAATTGAGCAATTCCGATAAATGGTAAAAAATCGCGTAAACTAGAAAAAACCGTGGCAAATCATAAAAATAAGAAAAAATTGTAAACTTTTTAAAACTTAAAACAACTTAAAAATGGTAAAAATAAACCATGTAAATACAGAAAACAAAAAGTTTCTTCAATCAATCATCAATATTCAATTATATGCATTTTTGTTTCCGATATATGCGAAAATGCATAATACTAGCTTAAGAGCAACATAGTACCTTGAAAGCAAGAAACTCGCAAAACTAAAAAAAGGGTAAGTTACACACAACAGGCGGATAGAAATTAAGAGCTGAAATTCGGCAGATAAGTATTTTTATTACTGTATTTCCGAGGGCTGTGTGCATGGGTTTTGAAAACCCTTTATTTTTTATATGATTTTCATGGCCGTATTTTATTATGGTTAAAATAAAATTAAAATAATAATATTAGCATAATATGTAAATATCTTGATTTAGCTTATAATCTGATCTTTATTTATACTGGAATTAAAACCATTTTTAATGATCGGTAACGAATTCAACTCGATTGCCATCAATTCTATCTATCAAAAATGGACATTCGATATTTTGTCTCTCTTTCCATTACCAGTATATCTTTTAATATGTATAAAAATTAAACCCAAAAGCCGTTAGTCTTATTGGGTTTGCTTTTTATTCTAATGTTAGGTTCGAAAAGGTGTAACGACAGAAAAATCTTCACAAAAATGAGTAACGGAACTTCCTCTTGCCTATCTTTCGTTATTTTCACTTTCGAGTAAGCCACTCTTTGCCTCTCTAATTTACTGCTCCAACTTTTGAGACACTAGAAACCGTTCAAAGTGTCGCTTTGATCACAGTTCTACAAGTCTAACATTTTATACGTATAACGCAGTCGATTGAAATCAAACATTGTTTTACTGTTACTGTCTATAATTCAGGCATTAAAAATATGTTTAATACAATTGGTTTTGTAAGATGATAATACTCATGCTTTAAAGTTACTGCAAACAACAAAAAATGGAATAATTGACAATCGTTGATCTGAGATATACTTCTTATTTTTGGAGTCTTTATTTTACTAAAGTACAAAAAACATAGATACCAATATCTATCGTATATGCAGTGGCACTGAATTTGACCCCCATAAAGGTGGCTGACCCAAAGTGGAGAAATTTATCGAAATGAATATCAAAATTAGGTGCTTTTTAGGTGCTATTTAGGTGCGCAAAACAAAAATTAGGTGCATGCACTAACCGTTTTTGAAATATTTACGAAAAACCATGGGACCGCCAGCCTTGAACAACCTAGCTGACCCATAATAAAAAAAAAAACAAAAAACTAGGATTGAATAATCTTTAAATTAAGTGCTAATTAAGTGCTTTATAAAACACGAAACATAAAATAAAAAATTTAAAAATTAAACGTATTAAAATTGAATATATTGATTGTGTATGACAAAATGTCACATTCTTCTTACACTTTGAACCAAAATGGACATCGGCAGTTTAAGAACAGTTAGAAATCGGTAAAATTTTTTTGTCCCGTAATTTTTTTAATGGATAATTCGGAAGGTCACCACTAAAATTTTTTTTTATTTTTTTTAACTCGGACCGCTGAGCTGAGACTTGCAACTAAATTTGATGTACAAAAAGTGTTGAAAATAAATATTGTTTAATAGAAAAATTGATAATTTTCTGAAAATTGTTACTAGTTGAAATAACAATTGGAGATAATTGTTAAAAATAATGATACTTTTCCATCTCTACTCTAAAATAAGCAAGGCTAAATAGGTTAGTTCAACATTCGTTGATTCCTTTGTTTTACTACTTTAATTTTTCTCTTAGATAGAACATTTCTAGCAAAAATTTAAATAAAAAAAATAATTACCTATTGAGACGTTTTTTACTTGTTCGAATTTTTTTGTTGAAATGTCTTGGATTAGAAAAGTAATGGTATAAATAATTTTTGAGTAATTCAGATAGGTGCGCTTCATTTTGAGTAGAGATAAAAAACGGCAGAGAAGTTTTGAGTCGAGATAAAAGTGAATTAATTACCGGAGCTACGCGCAAAAAAAACTAAGGAAATTTTATGGGATTATTTCGTAGGTATTTGTACCAGTTTTTAAGTGCTTAGAAAGTGCAGAATGACACACTTTGTTAAAGACTTAAGAATTTCTAGTTGACTTGGCTCATCAGCGGTTTGTTCTGCTATTGAGTCTGTTGCCCTTACTGAGCACTTAAATATTTGACAAAAAGTGTTTTATAATAATTATTATATTTGGAAGTGACCGGTAAGAAGTATCAGCTCAGTGATCCCAGGTCAAAAAATTAAAAAAATTATTTCATTTCGGACGAGAGAATTATTAAGTAATGGAATTACAAGAAAATTTTAATGATCTATGTGCTTAAAAAGTGCAGATTGATACTCTTAGTTGAGACACAAGAAAACTTTGGCCAAATATTTTCAGTTGAAATTGCTCATGCAGTTTATTTTGCTCGTGAAACTATTGCACTTAATAAGCACTTAAATCTCTAACAAAGTGAATTTTATATTAATCATCATTTCCGGAAATGACCGGTTGCAAGTCTCAGCTCAGCGGTCCGAGTTAAAAAAAATAAAAAAAATTTTTAGTGGTGACCTTCCGAATTATCCATTAAAACAATTACGGGACAAAATTTTTTTACCGATTTCTAACTGTTCTTAAACTGCCGATGTCCATTTTGGTTCAAAGTGCAAGAAGAAATGTGACATTTTGCCATACACAATCAATATAATATTCAATTTTAATACGTTTAATTTTTAAATTTTTTATTTTATATTTCGTGTTTTAAAAAGCACTTAATTAGCACTTAATTTAAAGATTATTCAATCCTAGTTTTTTGTTTTTTTTATTATGGGTCAGCTAGGTTGTTAAAGGCTGGCGGTCCAATGGATTTTCGTAAATATTTCAAAAACGGTTAGTGCACCTAATTTTTGTTTTGCGCACCTAAATAGCACCTAAAAAGCACCTAATTTTGACATAAATTTCGACAAATTTTTCCACTTTGGGTCAGCCACCTTTATGGGGGTCTGAATTTGTGCTTTCATTTGACGCAAAGGGGTAACTTAGAGTTGTATCGGTAGAGTTCCAATTAATCTTTAACATTTCTTTTCGAATATAATTCTTATAAATAAAAATCTACGACCAGGCAAGTACTATCTTTAAACTTTAACATTAATTATTGTTACAATTGATAATATACACTTAATTAAAGTTAGGACTTATTATATATGAAATGAACATATTGCATCCATAGCAACTGCAGCAGGAAAGAAATTAGGTTTTCTGTTTAGAGCACGGAAATATTTTTTTCCATCCAACTTTGCTACTCTTTACAAAGCCCAAATACGACCTAATCTTGAATACTGCTCGCATGTATGGGATTCGGCGGCTTCGTCTAGGCTCAGTGTTCTTGATGCAATACAGAGAAGACTAATAAACGACACTAGTATCACCAAAAACCTAGCCTCATTGTCCCACCGAAGAGCAGTGTCTGATCTTTCCTTGTTATACCGATAGATACATAAACGGATTTTGCTCAGAAGAACTCTGCTCTATAATGCCTTTACTTTTTAGAACAGCCAGAGCAACGCGACGTGCCAACTCCATGCACCCTTATACTGTTCAATGCCCGACATCGAGAACGGATCGATTCGATCGTTCCTTTATCCCCAAGGTCTCCAGGTTGTGGAACTCCTTACCTTTTCACGTCTTCTCCACTCGTCCTTACTTGCAGTCCTTTAAATCCCAAATTAATAAATTGTCTCTTCTTCCCCAATAGATGTTCTCGGGACATTTGTATTTAGATCTATACCTACGAGGACATCATTAATAAAAAAAATGAATAATCACACTAATTTATTTAGTGCATTAGTTCTACTTCGTATCACTTATTAAAAGAAAAACATAAATCTAAACTGTAAGAACTACATTTCCTGTATTTTTTTTTCAACTTTGTTATTGAAAAGAGTGCAGAAATTTCGTTACCATAATAACTCTTTTAATTAAGAAGTCGTTATGTGGAATATTTAACACTTAATTGAATATTCCACTGAGTAATGCTCAAGAATTTCAAAAGCACAATAACCTACATTTAAAGGCGTAAAAAGTCACGTCTGTCTACCTATACCACAAGTTTGAGTGATACTTAAGGCTCTACGTGCTTATTGTAGAAGCTAAGAGGTGTCAATTGGAAGAGGTTGTAACTGGAATAATTACTTACTACAAAGCCACTATAAAAATGAAAGAGTAGCATTTTTATATAAAATTAATATTCGTGTTTAGTAATACAAACACGTATATATTAATATTTAATGAAGCTATAGTCATTATAGTGATGCAGGCCAAACAGGCCGAGTCGTCAGCTCTACAAAAAACGTAGAAAAATGTAATTCTTTTTTGTCACTTTACCATCGCAACAAAAAATAAATAAGGTAAAATTGAAGGTTAACGTGGATTTCCTTTAGAAAAACGAAGCAACCAAATAATAAAAATGCGATAGTTTTAATTATTTTATGCACGACCGGGCGGTAAAGTACAGATTATTAGTATTATTATATACATTTAGCGGGCGTAAAGTGCCACTTTAGCGCCCGTGGACTACTTTACCGCCCGCCGGGCGATAAAGTGTAAATGGCGGGCGGTAAAGTAATTTTTTTGTCTTAAATATTGAAATACTTGCAATCATCCAAACTGACAATGAGTCTAAATAAAAATGGCCATCACCTATTTTGACTTTGTTGTTAGGGTAACGACAACATAGGTATATAGATTATTGTTTTAAAATATTATCTCTAGCCTCTGTGCATATTACTTTCAATCAAATTATTTATTTTAAATAACGAATGAATACAAATTATTAGGTGAATGGTTATACAGGGTAAGTTGTTAATAATATCAAGGTTTGAGGTATAAAATTCATGCAAGTTGAAATGGCATTTATATTAAATTGTTCACAAAAAATAAAAAATATCCTTTATAAGTATTATTATTAAAAGAATCGTTGACATTGACAGTTGATATTTGACAGCTGACAGATAATATTTTACATGTGACAGTAGAGATTTGACATTTCAAATTTGGCATTTGACAATTGAAACTTGACAGTTGACGTTTGATATTTGACAGTGCAATTTTTTTTATAAATGATTATTAAATCAGTCGTGCATAAAAGTTTGTATGTATTTCGGGCGTAAACAGCGTTTATGGACCTTACGTGTTAATAGCCCTCGCCTGCGGCTCGGGCTCTTATTTACACGTTGCGGTCCATAAACGCCTATTTTACGCCCTTGATACATAAATAACTATTATTGCTTCTATTTTGTTAGGAAAACTAAATAGCATACATTTTTCATCAACTCTTATTAGCTTTAAAGCCACATCAGGAGTACCTCAAGGTTTAGTAATGGGACTACTACTCTTCATCATTTTTATTAATGACATGTCTGATATAACTATTCCTTGTTTACTGTATGCAGATGATCTAAAAATATACAATAAAATAAATAGTATAGGCTGCAGTCTGAGTTAAATAAAGTGAATTATTCTTGCAAACAAAATCGACTACTAATAAACCCAACAAAATGTAATCTTATAAGTTACACATTGAATTAAAATATCTATAACTTCAATTTATCATTAGGAAAATTCGGTGATTTAAAAATCTGAATTACTTATATATTTAGGAATCCTTTATGATTCCAAATAGTCTTTCAGTCATCATATACAAAAAAACTTGAAAAATGCATAAGGTTTTGTTGTTCAAAACTCGAAAATTTTTGAAATATCTTGCTTTTAAGACGTGGTCTACCCACAAAACGATTTACTGACTATACTCGAGCAGTTCAAAAGATGGAATGATCACGTGAACGCCACGCACTCTTTGAATATTATTCTCCCCAACCAACGTCACAAGTCCGATTTACAGCACTCAACAAAAAAGTACCCACCCTCCATGCCTACAGTTTATGTTTATATTATCTCTGGTATGAGTACAGTATAAACCGTCCTTCGGTATTCCAGTTTAGAAGGCGTGGCATCGTACGATTACGCCGGCCAGTCACTGATCACGCGTCCTTGAATTCCATCTTTTGAACGGATCGGGAACCTATAGTTTTTTAGGCAAATCGTTAGAGTCACGGAGAATGGTTGCAGGACAATTTTTTCTTTTCAAAATAATTAACAATATCATTAATTGTCCTGAAATTTTGCATAGTCTTAGTTTTCACGTTTTTAGACTCTCCTCAAGAAATCTCGATTTGTTTTATTTCACTTAAATTTTTCTCATATGTGTCAAAACCACAATGCACTCTATGCCGAAGAGAATGACATATTTAATTGCAGTATTGCCTCAATTAAGTTTTCTTAGTTTTAATTTTAGTTATAATAATGTATAATAACTATCCTATCAATGGATGCATTGTCTGTTGAATAGTGGAAATAAGAATGTCAGATAGAAATGTAGAAATAAAAAAGGATTGTTATTAAAAATTAATAGAATTAAATGAAAATATCAAGAAAGCTTACTTTAAAATTAAATGAAACGATAAGTAAAAGCAAATAATAGAACAAGCCAGATTTAGATAAATAGAGGACGTGAACCTAGAAACCAAAACTTGGAAGGTAAAGGAATTGATAGAAACAGCTTAATTAGCAAAAAGAAGGAGCTAGGAGGTATACATACTGAAAAAAGGAGATGACAAAAGTTGAGAAGTCACAGGAGGGAAAAGCAAATTATTTTTTGTATATTTATACCTTTCTATCAATTAATTTCTGGATGCGTGGATTCAGCACTTACATATTGATTGCTACAAAAAAAATATAATAAAAATAGTTTCTTCTCATTTTCTGTTTTTTTGGCTTCTCTATTTACTCTATTCTTCTCTCTGCGCCTCTATTTGTTAACTCTGGCTTATTATGCAATTTGCCTCTGTAATAGTCTGGGTTTAATTTATTTTGTCTTCAATATAATTTTTATAATTCACGTTCACAAAGTTTCTATTTCGACACTAAAAACAGTATCGAAATAGATTCATTGTAACACTGTTTTTGGTAACGTTTTGTTTTACACAATTGGTTGCACTGCACTGATTTTCAACGAAAGAGTTCAGGTAGTAAATCAAGAAGTATGTTGTAGTAAATTATTAACTACATTATCAGCGTTATTGCTAAATTCGGAATATTTTATACAAATTTGACAAACATTCTAATTTAAAATCATTAAAACTGACAAGTGTCAAAACTGTCAAGATTGCCAACATAAATAAATATTTCGAAAAACACTCATTTTACTTTTTTTTATACTTTTAAAAGTTCATTATAAAAAATAGTATGTAACACTCGAGTTACAATGACGGTTTGTAGTACTCGTTCTTTGCGAAACTCACCGCTTCGCGGTTCGTTTCACAAACTGAACTCGTACTACGAAACCTCTGTCATTGTAACACTTGTAATACAATATACTATTGTTATTTTAATTTGTATACTTTCTATTTAAATTAAATTTATTTTTACACTATATATCTGTTATATTTTATTTTTATTATTACTAAAAGAACGTGTAGAAAATAGTAGGGTATAATATGGGAGTTGTATCGGAGTTTTCTACACTGAATAAATTTTGTTTAAAATTTGCTACTTTGTAATAGTTTAATACCTTTACAAAATTGTGTTACACGTCTCTAAAAGAGGTAGAGCTGATTAAATTCGATGGAGTTTTTAGTCCGGTATTTTCAGTGCCCTTTTAAAGTGAAAGGTTTCTTTTAGTCTTCGTTTACTTTTTTGCTCAAAAAACACTCTGGATTTAAAAATTAAGGAAACGTCCGAGAATGACAGCAGGGTAACAGGTCGTCATCAAATCAAAACAAGTAACATTATATAGTTAAATAGACTAGTTGCAATTTTCACAATTATGCAAAGATTTTGTCTAATCAGTTTATTATATTAAGTTGGTATTTTCTCGAAAGGATTAAGCAAGTCTGCAGGCAGTTGTTTCGTCGTAACATTAGCTGCAATTCTGGTGGGAGTTTTGTTTGATAACTTCCGTAACCGAGAAAATTTCTAGTAATCGGGCGAGCACCAACATATTTGTAGCCTGCAGCCATTCTGATCAAGGTGTTGGCATATCCTTTGATCCAGCTCAGAGTGATTATATTCTGATGTGCGACCTCAGTTAGGGTTTGCAAACATTCCATTCCTGAATAATCTGAAGCTAGTTATCTTTGACGGCAGATGGTAGTAATACATAAAATCTTTCTTTTATGGTTAGGTGAGCTAGTTATTTTACGGCAATGTTTATATTTCTTTTTAGATATTAAAAAAAAAATACTTATGTTTAAGAGGCACAGCTTTCTTATGAAGCATTTTTGTTATAGTATAATATGGGTTATATCCACATAAAATTACGCCCAGTTTATGGGGATTGCTAAGAATTTTTGAATATATTTAAAAAATACTTTTGGATAATTCTGTGCTATCGGTTAAAGGGTGAATAGTGCGTATCAAGGCGAGATAGGGAAAATGATAGATAACCCTGATAAATGCTTTTCCATTACGAAAACGTTTAACGATTATCGCATTAGCGGATATTGGATGATATTTTGACATGTGTCGATGCCGATACGCTTTGAGATTAGATTACCTACTGGTGAAATGTTGTATAGGAATGTCCATGTTAATCAGAGTTTGGTAATTTGATGATTTAAAAAAAATAACAAAAAACTGGCCGATAAACCAGATAATATGTAAACTACACATAAAATAAACAGCTTAGATACTTACATAAGCACAGAGCTTTTGACATCATAAGTGGTAACATGGAGCATTATCAGATTTATTGAAAAAAATATTATTATAATGTACGTTTTATTGCCCAAATCTCTTGTTTTAATAAAATCCAACTATTTTTAAACAATTATATACTTAATTTGTTTCGATTTCTTGCAATTTATGGATATAAAAATTAGTCCCTTATTGTAATTGCACAAAAAACGTCAACCCAAAATATTTTACTTTTTCTTTGATACAAAGCTTTTTAAATCCGTTATTTACTTAGTTTTGAGATGAACTTAGACTACATACCTGCCTAAAATAACACTTTACGTATTAGATATATATACAACTTAACCCCAGTTTTAGGGTTACACCTGGTTCTTCTATGGGTCTTAGACTGAAAAGGGTTTAGGTACAGGAATTTACAGCATTGATGGAAATGTAAAAGTTTTTGACCCACTGTGTTTCAGGCAATCTAGCAATGCGCAAGAGAAGCCTCATAAATCTAAGCGGATAGTATATGCACGGATAGTCAGGCGCTTATTAAGACCTTTAAGAAGCCTAAAGTGGTCTTCAAGCTAATAGACAAATGCCAAGTAGAATTTGATGTTCTCAACTTACCTAAAAGTTTGGGTGCCAACACATAGAGTGATGCAAGTCAACGAAGAGGTTGATAAACTGATAGTCAGTCCTAAAGGCCGATTCTCACATAGCAGCGCCGCAGCAGCGCGACAGCAGCGCGACAGCAGCGCTTCACAGCTCCGCCGCGATGCAAAAACCATGAAGGCATTCCCACATAAGCAGTGCAGCAGCAGCAGAATCACGACCGTAGCGGTTGCGAAACATTTGTCATTTGTCCCAGTACTGTTCAGACTATTTATTTCATTCCAGATGTTTTCTTTTCTTATTAAATTACTGTAATGTTTATTACCTAGATCGTAGATTTCTGGCCTCTCACTAACTAATAAAATCAATCTCTCGATTTTGCCTTCCATCTTCTGTTTTTACTAACAATATCTAACTAAACAAAGGACAAAATCAAAATATCAACATTCGATTTGATGTTGTTAGATCACGTACCTGTATGTACCCTTATACGTATATATGTACTAGGTTTATTTTTCAATAAAAACTAAAAATGAACTACTCAATATTCAACAATAAAAAATAAAACCGCACCCTTGCATAAAAAAAGAAATATCTAGTTAAAGCTGACTATGTGAAATACCGAACGAATATTCTAATGAATTAACGACACCTAAGTACTTAATAATATTAACACTAAACAAATATAGAATCTTTCTCTATTCTACAGAAATCTATAAAAGGTTTTATTTGTTCCCAATCCATCTAGTTGTTTTCTTAGGGATCATTCATAAAAATTATTTTTTATTTATTTAGCTTTCTGTAGTTTATGGCAAATATTAACCAAACAACATCAACCTCAGCAGTGTTTGCTGCTTCCTAATACCCACTTGGAAGCGCGGCGCGGCACAGAGCAGCATACAACGCTCTCGAAGGCGTTAGATGTCGACGTGCTGTGCTGCTGCCGCGCTGCTCTGCTTATGTGAGAACCGTTCCATTTAAAATAATGAATATTTTATGGAGCCGCATTTGCGGCTACGCGCCGCGCTGCTGCGGCGCTGCTATGTGAGAATTGGCCTTAAGGGTATAAAAAAGTACAGTCCAGAGCCGGATAAAAGCTTGGATTAGTAGGCAACACAACCATCACTGAAAACACATTTTGTGCCTATCACTTGGCAAAATTAAAGCACTATGTAGAACAAGTAAAAAGGGTAACATTTATTGTAAAATTCTTCACTGGTAAAGGGACACCTCCCAAACAATTTAGTACATTTTTGAATACTTTGGTGAAAACACATTCCTTGACTATCAAAAAATAAAGGACTATGTAGAACAATTAAAAAGGGTATGTATGTATATGTATATATACGCAAGTTAACGGTAAAAGATACACCTGCGACCTATAAGATCTACTTTGTCCCCCTTTTCTGATGATTTCTCAGACATAGCAGCTCTTCTAGTCCTATCTTCCTTAAAAAGTTTAGGATATCTTTGGGTTTCAAGTTAGGTAGTTCTTTCTTTTCTATTTCGTATGACCCTAGAATTACTTAATGCGATGCATTCTGAGAGTATGTGTATTGAAGTTTTATCCTCTACCTTACTGAATCTGCAGGTTTCTTCATCTACCAATCCTAGTTTCTTCATGTGTGCTTTCTTATTGTAAGTGTCAAAAAAAGGTGTTATTTATTTTATTGACACAAACCAAAATCAAGTAGTTTCAACTTAGCCAAACATCAGTTTTTGTTGATTATTCAGCAAAGTTGGGGCCGGTTTTTACACATGCTTTAAATTTTAGTTTACTATCTTTAAAATGATAAAAATCCGATTTAGCTAAAAACTGATTTTACTTTGTTGTAAATTTAATGAGGGATTGATTTTTAATCATTCGTTTCTATTATTAAGGGTACTTCCAAATTGATTCGAAGAGATCCACCCGAGTTGCTAAATAAATAATAGAAGTTCCGTCCATTTTGGAGGAATAGAAAGTAGTTAATATTGTGAAAGATCTTAAAACATTTCGTCTCGAATTTGGAAGTTAAAAGAAAAACCATCCCGATTGTAAATTTACCGATTCGTTTGACCTAATTTAATGAATTCCGAAGACTTCCTTTATAAAGTTAAGAGAAAAATTAATTCTTTAAATTATTTTATTTTCAATTAATTTGTTTTAAGGTAATTAAATTTTGTAATAAATCATTTAAAACTAGTGTTTGGGTTTAATTTAAGGAGTTTGTACTTAGGTGCCTTTAATTACATGTTTGGTAGAGACTTTTATAAGTTAAATTAAAAGTTAACCCACTACTTACTTGAGTTAACTATATGGAAATAACGCCTTTTAGGATGTTTTACTAGGGGCGGATCCAGCAGCATATTTCGGGGGGGAACATATGTTCATAGGAACATTTTTGCTTATTTTGATGCAATTAAAATTTTTCAAAAGGTTGTTTTAAGAGTTTTTAAACATCCAGTATATTTAAGCATAGAACCAAATCTGCTGACAATCAGGTCAATGGCTTCCTTTAATTCTGTGTCACTGATGTTAATAATTATTCCCTCTGGTAGCATCAACGGCAATTTCAATACATCTAGAACATCAGGTGTGAATCGTGCCCGAAGATCCTGGATGATATTATCCAACATTGGAATGTACACGGATCGTCTATAATATTCCTCCGTTGATGTTGCAGGATAATTGGCTGGTTGGGTTTGTCGACCACACACTCTAGGAGGTCGCAATTCCACGTCAAGTTTTTCAGTCATCCCCTGGGCGAGGGCATACACATCTTTGAAAAATTTTTCATTTTCATCTCTCCTTTTCTCCAACAACTCAGGAAGATTATGTACAATTTTAGCCGACTTAGCAAGATCTAGTGCTTCTTTCTGCAGAAGTTTGCTTAAGGGCAGTGTCAAGCTTAGGACGTCACTAAGACAGAACAAGCCAATGATTAATTTTGATTCGCATACAGCTGTAATCAACAAGGATGCTTTTCCAGCTGTCTTTTTACACCTCCATTCGGAAATCTTTTGTAAGCATGATAGGATGTCAGGCTAACTAGTTTTAAACTGTAACACACCATCATGCCGCTCAATCCACCTGGTTTCACACAAATGAATCATTTTCTTTCCCAGAAAATGTTAAAGTGTTGTGTTTCATTTCGGGAAAGAAAAGAATGAAATTACCTCTTTCAGAACGCTAACTGCATTTTCTATAACATTTACGTTTGAACATTTAGAAATGTTGTTATTCAATTTATGGTTGTAGCAAGGTGTCATGATGGCATTAGGTGCCACTTTTTGCATTTTCTTGACGGCCCCACGATCGGAAAGCATAACGCTGCTGCCATCAGTCCCAATCCCTATACATTTAGTAAGAGGTAAAACAGTAAAACAGTTTTACTGTTACAATATATATACTATACACTAAAAACATTAATACTTATATAATAGTTATTTATGATATGAGTGTTAAAAGTGAGGTTTTATTTTGTGAGTGAAAACGTTTGTGAAATGAGCGGAGCGAATTGAACAATTTCACGAACAAAATAAAATCACTTTTAACACAAATACCATACAATGTTTTTTGTACAACTTCCCTATTTTGATAATGAAACGAGCGAATTTGCAATGACAATAAACCAAACCGTGTTAAAAGTAAACTAAACCGTGTTAAAAGTAAACTTGTTTACATGGCAACGTGTTAAAAGTATTTTTAACACGCTGTTATGTAAACAATCGTTTTTAACATTGTTTGCTATTATTAAAAGTGTCACTTTTAATGACAGTTAAACAAAAATTAATTTATAAATTATTCTAGTTTTATTTTTTTAAATTTACACTTCGTTCATAACACGCTCAGAATAATTTTTACAAAATAGTCTTTTTTCTATCGATGTTAAATTCGTTGTATGTAATAATGTAATATCCAATATATTGAATAAACCTGCACTGTTTGAGTTAGGTTATTGACATTGGACGATACAAACTATCAGACCTTTATTGATAATTCTGCATTTTCTCTTCGGGTTTAGTAATGTACAATTCAATACCATTTACATTTTCACAACTAGAGGTGCGAGCGTGTCCTAGATGATTAGCTGTAAATGAACTTTATAATTTAATGGATGAGCCAGCATATCGTCCTTTAGATTATTCAACCAAATTGGTTTGAACAGGATCGCGGATATACGAAACACAAATTAGTTTGTTAATTGTAAAGCTGTTAGTAATTTCAATTTGTAGATTTATCAACCAAAATCAAATTTGTTTTTATGCAGATAGATAGATACGTTATTTACCTTCATTCACAATACAAAGTATACAAAGCTAGTCATATGAACAAACAGAACATAATAAAAAGAAATAACATTACAATTACAAATTAGAAACAAGTTAAATAGGTAATATAGGTATATATCATGTACCTACTTAGTAGGTAAAATAGTCTCCTAATGATGCATGTTGTGCTGGAAGCTCAATAGGTCCTGCGGCTATGTATTTCTAAGAGATTTTGGAGGATCTATATGGAAGGTAAAGGAAAGACACCCAACACCTTAAATATAGAACGACAATGGTCCCTGAATCCTGAGCCTACCACAATTCTCACTGCTGTTTTTTTTTGGAGGCGAATCAGTTTAAAAGTGTCAACCGAATCTCTCCAAAACACAGTGTAGTGCCAAATTATGAAATAAAAGATTGAAAATTAAGTGATTCTTATAACTTCGAGACTAGTGAAACGACTTAATCTCCTAAGCAAGAATAGTGTTTTGGACAACTTACCACTGATATGTAAGTTGTGAGGGCTCCAAGTAAGCTTTAAGTCAAATATGTCAAAGGACATAATAAGAAGATAAAACACAATTAAAGGCTTTTTCCAGATCACACAGGGCCAACATTGTGTGCTCACCTCGCTTTAGACCATTCACTGTATTGGTCATGGAGGTTAGAAGCGCCCTAGCTCTATTTCTGTTGTGTTGAAAACGAAATTAATTCTCATGGATAAATAATTTGTTCTTAAAGTATTTACTAAGTGTTACTTTTAGATTTTTTTCAATAATTTTAGAAAATATTAAAACTATTGAAACGGGTCTATTGCTACCCTTCTTTTTATAAATAGGCATTACTTGAATGCATCAGGAAAATGTCCTATTGTAAAAATCCTTTTAATGAGTGATATCGAATGTTCAGACAAAAGATCGCATACCTCTTTAACAATAGTGTTATGCAACACAAGACAAACCACAGATTTGGAGTATTTAAGAATACAAATGATATCCGTAATCTCAACCTTCACCAGTGGTCCCAGGAAGAACGACTCGGATGGTGATAGAGAGTTGCATTTATCATTATGTTTGACCTATCCAAGTGCGGCAATTTTTCAATAATATCTGCAGTAATAGTGGTGAAGAACGCATTTAACTGATCTG
The DNA here is from genome assembly GCA_964028335.1 of Altica lythri. Classification (NCBI taxonomy): domain Eukaryota; kingdom Metazoa; phylum Arthropoda; class Insecta; order Coleoptera; family Chrysomelidae; genus Altica; species Altica lythri. Next base: position 60,738,029 of record OZ034805.1, on the reverse strand, counting down.
GAGGTATAGGACAATTATTAAAAATACTTCTTTTATTTCTCTCCTGATTTATGATATATCACTAAGCCTATATACGTATCCTAAATGAATTTAATAATAAAGAGAGAAAAAGAGAGAGATTAGTTATCCATTTTCCAACAATAAACTTTTTCTTCATTGGAAATTAACCGGCATGTACGCAAAAAGGATCATAAGGCCACGAGTAGGAATGGTAACCGCAGACATGCATGTTTCTGGCTCGTTAGCCGTCATCAGTGCGGCATAACCAAGTATGGTATTGCACTTGGCTAGCAAAAGTGTTGGGTACTTGGGAGCAAAGGATGGTAGGGAAACATGTGTCAAAAAACACAAACAACGAACGCTCACACAGGAGTCCTATCGCCATTTGTGCCTTCGGCCAGCTGTGCCCACATTTCGGGGCTACGACCAGCGTCGCCACGTTGGCGAAACGGACTCATTGTGTTTGAGTCGTTCCAAGCCCAGGATGTGAAACAAAAAAGGTTGGCAAGTATGCGTACTTATGACAAACAAAAGGGGCAAATTAATGGGCATGTACGCAAAAAGGATCATAAGGCCACGAGTAGGAATGGTAACCGCAGACATGCATGTTTCTGGCTCGTTAGCCGTCATCAGTGCGGCATAACCAAGTTTTTCTTAAATTTCTTTGAGCTTTCTAGCCGTGCGATGAACCTTCCCAAACAGTAAAATTCTCTATTGAGCGATCCTGCGCCTAGCTTGGAAAATTATCGTTTTTGTGATCAAAAGGTATATGTTGTTGTCACAGCCAGTTTTGAGTACCTTTTAAGTAATGGCATCATGCTAGGTTTGGCCAAAATATGATATTGGTTTTAGCATAAAGATCTTGGACAAACTAAAATAATTTGGAAAGGCATTTATTAATATAATTTTAACTATTCAAAGCTTCACTTCTCACTCTTTTCTCAAAAGGTCGAAATACACTCCTGTTTAAAGTTGCCCACCAGACAAAGATTTTATTTGCAAATTTTGTTTTATGTGTGTATCTAACATTGTCAGGGCATTCCTCTTCGTTGTAACTAGATTTCGTCAGTTTGTGCGAGATCCACTCGCGAACGTACCTAGAACCGTTCTTGGTTGTCGGTTTTAGCCGAATTCACAGTTAGCACGTGGTCGTCAATGTAGTGCATTTGTAAATGTGTACGTGCTTTGTAATATAGCGAAGTGGAGCAAAGGAAAAATTCATACTCTGATTGAACTATATTGGAACAAACAAGTGTAATGGGATCCAAAGAATAAACTTTGTTATTAAAAATCCAATCAATTCAAACAGTATTCAAAATTTGTGGGATCCAATCGCGTGAAATTTTAAGAATACCCACTTATAAATCGTCGAGTAAAGCAGATCCGGATTATTCCTCAAATATCTTATGACGCATCATCGTCGTATATATTTCTTTTCCTTCAATAAATTATCAATAAAAATATATGTGGCACTGACAATCATTTCTTTTGATACCGACATATTGCTCATTCGAAATCCTCTCGATCACTAAGAGGTTGCTCGAAATAAAAGCAGATGCATGTCTACACCAGGGTGGAAAAAATGTCTACACTGAAAAACAGTACAGTAACCGCTCGATTACAGTTACTGCTCGTTAAAGAGTAGCGGAATCAGCTGAAAAAGATCATTGATGTGAATGAATCTTTTGATCATTTTCAATATATATGTCATCTTCATCTTCACTGACCAGGGCTTCTTCTTTTTTTAAATTTCTACAGTTTATGCAGCTGCGAAGTTTTCCACAGTCACTTTTACAGCTACAGAATATCATATTTAGAATTTCTGGTGGTGCAGCATCCGGAATCATTTTTATAGCTACTAAAACGTCTTGTTCCAGTCTTCTGGACAAGTTTTGGAAGATGACTAGACTATACTTCTAAGCATTAAAAGTTGATTGCCGGAATTTTCCTGCCCTTTTCAATGTTTACATTTGCCCACATTGGTTGTGTACTTAAATTCTACTACAATCTAACAGCATTTTATGTCTTCCATCTTTTCTTCCTAATGTTTCAATCCCATGTTTAACAATTACCACTTTATCACTATCACATTCTGAGTCTTTCATTTTAGGTCGCTCACAAAATTTGCTTGTCCTTGAAAGTCATTATTTAGTTAATAACTCCGTCAATACCGCTGACCAATTATCATCATATACTGACCAATGTTGGCCAGTTTGTGACCAATTAAATTTAATTTCATCGAGCTCTGTACGCTCAAATAAAGCCGCTAAACTTTTTTGGATGACCTTGGTATTCTAAACTCATTGCAAAAATTTAAATTTCTTTATAAATGACCAATAAGTCGGAACTAGTGACCAATTATGACCAATTAGTGACCAATTCTTAGCACAGTTTTAAACCGCAAATTTCTCAATTTGGGCCGCTAGATAGATGGGGCTGTGTATTTAAACACTGAAAACATTTACTTTACTATACCAACAACATAAAATTGCAATTTCAGACTTCTCTATAAACGTAAATTCCCTTAACTTATATAAACATCATCTGTAAATGTAAACAACTCCAAAATTTAATTCAAATTTAAATTCCTTAATAGTAGCAGAGACACTGCTAGCTTAACAGGATTATTAAATCAATTTACACATTAAGTTAAATAGCATTCCACTAACTTTGACAAATTGAATCAGCTACAGGATAGACAAGTCTAATTTTCGGTTTAGAGGTACTGAAGAATTAGTAAATTTTACGATCAATTTCACTGTCAGGCAACAAGACAACTGTTACCGCGTGAATTGATTAGGTTGAAATTAGTTTTGTAGAAGTCGTGGTTAATTTGCTAAATGGTAAAATGATGTGTAACAATGGAAAATTAACGGTTTTTCTTTGTAGAAAATTGTAGCGAAGTTAGGTTTGAAATTTGTTAAAAAGAGACTAATCATATAAATTAGCTTAGCTAATTAGCTCATAAATTTTTTTAAATTGTTTATTTTTGTAATTCATTGTATCTTTTCTAAGAAAGCCACAAAAATAAGAAAATTTATTAAAAACTAGCTTTTATCCACGACATCGTTCGCGTTAGAATTTAGATTGAAATCTTACGGCTATCGCATATTTTATTTTCGGTACCTAAATGAAATTTATTATTATTAACAGTCCCCTTCAGAGTTAATATGGTACAGATGTTTTTCGAATGAGGATTTCAGGCCATTGACAGGGATATTCTTAAAAATGGTCGTCAAAACCTTTTGGATGGCCCCTACGTTAACATACCGCTGTCTCTTCAGGGGCAAATGTAGTCAACTGAACAGAAAAAAGTCGCACAGAGACATATCCTGAGAATATGGGGAGTGGTTGATGGTTAAATTCCATTTTTTGTCAAAAACTCGGAAACAAGTGTGGATCGATGTAATAGTGCATTATCGTGCAATAAGCGCCAGTTTCCTTCTTTGCGATATTCTGGCCGAACACTACGAATACGCGAGAACAAACGCCTCATAAAACCAATATGATTTACACGTTATTAACCATTTGGCTCACTGGAACGAATTGTCTGCGAGTAATTCTCTTCGAATCGTAGAAACAAATCAATATTGTCTTTACTTTTGACTTTTCTAAACGGTTTTTCTTAGAATTTGGCTTGTTTGGGTACTTTGACGGAACTTTGACGCTTGGTTTCGGGATCAGATTGAAAACACCACTTTTCGGCACTATGTTGTGCAGAAAGTTTTTATCTTTCTTGGTCTCTTTAATGATGTCTCTCAAAGGTTAAATAAGCACTTTTTGATCATCCGTAAGCTTGTGCGGAACAAACCAAGAACACACCTTTTTCCGGCCCAAAGTCCCAGCCAAAATGCGATAGATGGAATCTATTCCATTTGAATGTATCTCAATGAAGATTTTGGCTCATTCTTACTAAAGACGCACTTTTTCGACAGTTTCAGCTGAATCAAAAATTTCAGCTGGTCAACATATTCGTCGTGTTTCAATGACTCACGACCCCCTTTGAACTGTGGAAACCCCTCGTAGATTTGACTACGAGATAAACAATTATGGCCATAAGCTTGTTTCAACAATCGATACGTTTCGGTAAATATTTTACAAAGTTTAGAACAGAACTTAAGATAGGCTCTTTGTTCGAGGCTCATTTTTTGACCGATGTTAAAAAGGTACTGTCACTTGAGCACGAGAATTCGGCGTGAAGTTGTTCGATTTTTACAAAATTTTGACAAAACACCAATTAAAGACGACCTATCGAATGGTTGCCCCAATAACATATGGCGCTACTAGTATCAGATATTTCTTAAAAGTCCTGTTTTCTTTGTTACATACCTCGTCTAAAGTCCATTTTTACACAATTTACACAAGTTCTAGCTCGGTAAAGCAGCAGTTTTGGATTAAAATAATTTCAAACTTTGTCTAGGTAGTAAACAAGACTCGCACCCGCAACGAGCGCCAGCTTGAAATCGATAATTTCTTAGGATCTAATCAGTTTAGAAGGGTCCACAAAGATTGAAAATTTTCGTCTTTGGATAAAGAATAACATTCTCGACATTAATTATGAAAATTTTTATTAAACATTGTTAAAACTGCTTATCAGCGAAGTTAAAATGGTGAATAATAACTTACAGGTTTATTCTTGCTCGTCTACCTTAGCAAGAAATCTGTTGACAGAAGATGTCTTTAATAACAAACCATATTAAAATTTTATGCATTTGTGACGTTTTTTTGTGAAAATGTTTTTAAAAATATATCAGTAGGTATCTATAAAAAATATATATAATTTTAATATTTTTCATTTCTATCGTGCGAAATATAAAATCATCACAATTTTTGTTATATTTTTGTCTTGTGTGTAGGTCATACACAACACATTATACCTTTAGTTTGTAGATAATCATATCACTGCGGCATCATCAGCACAGACTCTATTCAAGGTACTGTACCTATTTTCCCTTTCTGTTCACTGCAGCAGATGTGTATTTGAGATAAACACTGAGCCAATTAGCTTGAATAATACACTTATTAAAAATGACAACTTACTAAGGGTAATAATGAAAGTTTAATTGTAAAATAGAGACTTCGATAAAGAATACCATGCTTTATTTATCTGAAAAATAGAAGACAGAGACAATGGTTCAAGAGAATATATGAGAAAAAACAAAGAGAACCCCTTTTAGTACATTTACATTAGAAAGTATTTAAGTTATCCATGTTAGACTTTTTGATATTGATTCTTTATTGGTTAGCTTTATCTTTGACCTTCTTCTATGGGTTTTAACACAAATGTCCAATTTTTTTATTTAAATGACTACCCATGATTATAAAGAAATATTGTTCCGTGAGTGATTCATTATAACCAATTTTTTAAAACAACCTTTTTAAATATAAATTTAGGTAATCTTGCCATATGTAGTACTCGTAAGTGGTATTTACGCTATTTAGAAGACATCCTTTGAATATAAAATGAATATGACATTGCAAAATGTCCCCAGGACTTCTGCTTTAGAATCCTATCCATGTTTCTTGAGATAACCAAGAAGAACAAATGAGAGTAAAAAGGCGATTGACAAAGAAAAAACTCAGATAAATATGTATCATGTTAACAGAAATGAAATCTTACAACATGATACAAATATCTGAAGATACTTGCCCGTTTTATAGTTATAGTTATTCTAAATAGTCGTCATCATCGTCACTAGAGATGTAAAGAGATATTTCTTCGTCGTAATCTGAACTTTCATCAAAAACTTGTTTCGTTACTTTTCCAGTTTCGAAATTCCTTTAATATCATTTTTTTGAGTCTGGTAATATCTTGGATTTGTTCTTTGTTATATATTCCTCTTTATATATATTTATGTGATTTATTCATTTTCTGCCATACATAAATTTAACCTAGTTATAGTTAATTCTTTATTGTATAATTTTTACTTCTTATAGCAAGCAACAAATACCGGTTTAAAAGTTGGTTATAATAACACTGTTACTCCTCCGTAAAAAAGTTGTTTTTGAATATTTTCTTTATAAAGTTTGTATTTCGTTTTTTAGTTTCTATAACTTAAAACTCAGTAATCTCAAAATCACAACTGTAAAACGAGCATCCTTTAGAAACGAGAGAAGCTAAAATACTACCGGGTAGTTATTAGTTTCTGGTGGTTGGTTTGTCGTTAGTTCGTTCCCTTACAGCGCGGACGGCAATTTCGAAGTGACCTTAGCAACCAAGGCCACCATCTACCATCAAGGTCTCGTTGAATGGAAGCCACCCGCTATATACAAGAGTTCTTGCGAAATTGATGTGGAATATTTTCCTTTCGACGAGCAGACGTGCGTCCTTAAGTTTGGTAGTTGGACATACGATGGGTTTATGGTAAGAAGCATGCACTTTTCTATATAAGCATATTAATTGCTAGAATGATTTTCAGGTAATAATGTAATCTTTAGTAATCTTAATTTTTTAAACTTATTAAAATAGGAATTTTGAACCCACTACATCATATGCACAATCTACTGCGATCATCTAATTATATCCTATTTTATGGATTAACAGAAATATTTACAACAGTTAGTGGATATTGTTTTTGTTTAGTTTAAGTCTAAAATCTTTGCTTTTGTAGAAATAACGCAGCATTGATTTTCTTATGGGTTTTAGATCTGGAAAATTGAGTTAACACAGCACTTATGTACCATTTAATCCACAGCGCAACTTTCAGAGAATTATAGATTTAGGTCGTCATCAAGCTTTTGATTTAAAATAGGTAATGGGCAGTATCTATCGAGTATGTGTTCCACTGTTTTTACTATTCACATCTCTGGTATAGAAGGGTTTCAGATAATTTTATCCTGAGAGATATTGTAGTAGTTGACAAGGTCCAGTTGTGGTTTCTATAATTATCCAAAGATTCTTTTGGTTAGTACCATCACTCTTAATGAAATTCTGGTTCTTGCATGTTTGTGGCCTACAGCACTTTTTGCTAAAGTGTTGGCAATTCGTATACTTTTAGAGTTGTCCTTTGATCCAGGTCAGGCTTATTGGTTTTGTTTATATCAACTGAAGTGACATTCTAATACTAATCCTGAGAGAATGATTGGTGAAGTCAAGGTTAGTAGTGCTTGTTGGCAATCTGTTTAAATACATACTTCCTTGCCTGTGATATTTCTTTTGAAAAGATTTTTGCGTTATGAATAGGCTTGTTTGTTATCTTGTATTTTAGTGAAGCGATCCTTAGTGTAAAATTTGGGGATCTGAAGTTAATATACCATCCCACTCTTTGTTAATTGTTTTTTCAGGTGTTTAATGCATTCACAACTTTGATATTTGCCATATGGATAATTAATATACTATAGTATTCATTACAAAAAATCTTGGAACGTGAAATTGTGAAGTTGTTTGTAAAAATGATATGGGATTAAGCAATTCTATTTACAAACGATCTTTATGAATTCCATCTATTAAAGTTGGCTCAATACCAACAGTCCATTGCGTTTTTCTTTATCATATGTCATATATGTTAAGAGAAATTAGCCCAGTAGGAATTCTGTTGCTCTAGTTCTTATGATTCCTCTTAAAGAGAGACATGCAGTTAATTTGATTACCCGTAGATGATTAATATTCCGGAGTATAAGGGATTTCTGTATCTATTAAAGTTAGAATATTTGTTTTTAGTGATTGCGCAATTTTTTGTTTAATTTTTTAGAGTTCTTTGACAAATTTTTAGGCTTATAGTATTTAAGAGAGTTGATTTGCATTAATAATGAAAATATTTTCTTCGCGTTATACACAGACTTCTAAATAACTAAAAGGTGGTGATATCTTCAATTTCCATCCCTATATGAAAAATGATAAAAAGTCTCAAGTAACTAATTTTCTTAAAATTGGCATTGATTAATTTACTTATATCTCTTACCTACATTGAAAGGAAAGGAGATATTTTTAAACCTGCTAAAGTCGAATGTAATGAAACTAATTGTCTTTAACGCAATATTTATAAATACCTCTAAATACAATTTTACCACAAAATATTTTCTACATTATTTTCTGATCGACATACTTTAATAATATCTTCACTACTCTTATAAGGTGCGAGTATCTACAGTGTGATGTAATGTGTTCGAACATTTTTAAAATGCTTTGAAATGAATCCAATTCATATGTACTTTAAAAATTCGAGATTATATATACATAGAGGGGAGAGTTTCTCAATCTCGGATACTTAGTTGGACATCTTCTGTAACTCGAAAATAATTTACCGATGATTACAATTTTTCGTCTGTATAACCTAATTGCATAATTCTTTCATTGGAATTCGTCTATTTGGCATGGATTGTTGTTATTGCCAAAAAATATATATTTTTTTAAATATGCAAGGTAATCGATTTTGTATTACTAGTCGCCCAAAACCAGTTGTGGAAAACAGGATACACTTTTGTCACGAAATGAGTCTATAGGAACACCATATTGATTTCTTGACAACCATATAATATAAATATTATTAGTAAGAACAACTACACTTTTGGAATGTTATACATTATTTTGAAGGTAACTAATGACATAAATCACAGTTAAACTCGTCGTCGTCATCAGGTTAATAACCTGCGCATTGCTCATGTGTCCAGTGTTTGCACTTGTCGTACTTGATCCACCCTTTCTCAATTTCGACTTCAAGTATAACTCTTTACAGTACAGTTCATCTGAGAAAAAGGAAGAATTGCTGTCGATTACTTTAGGGACCAGTGTGTCGAATGTTTGCACTTCTCGCACTTGATCCACCTTTTCTCAATTTTGACTTCAAGTATAACTCATTACAGTACAGATAAGTGGTATCATCTTTTTCATCTGAGGAAGAGGAAGAATTGCTGTCAATTACTTTAGGTGCCACTTGCTTGCTTGCTTCTTAACAGTTTTCTTTTTGGAGTGGATAATGAAATAGCTGTCTTGCCTCGTCTTCTGGGAAAACATGAAGTACTACAAAGAGGAGTGAAGGATTTTTCTAGATGACAATTTTTTACTGTTGTCACTATTTGTGAACGGTGTACTGAATTTTGGGCAATGTCTTTGATGGAGTTTTCTGCTATTCAGGAAGTTGAGAAATCGTACAACGTAACTATAAATGTTTTGCCACAAAAATAGGCATCCTAGTCAAATTGTTTTTTTTTAGTTTCGTCCTTCAAAAATTATTGTTGCTGATCGAAAGCTATTGTTGGTTTATACATTTAAATTAATTGAATTTTAACTTTTTGTTGTTATTGTGTCATTGATAGTATTTCAAATTCTGCATATTCGGCAATGTTTTTCTGACCTCTGGTCCAAGGTTGGTCCTGAGTTCTTAAACGCCACTTTTCCTTATTTTAATTTTTTTTTCGTTCATATTTAATAAATCTTTCGATACCTTTTTACTAATTTTAAACAAAAATGTATTGTTTATCTTTTGCTTGTTTTTTATTTATAAACCCGGTTAATTTTCTTCTTTAGGTGCCGTCTCCACGGTGGAGGTTGGCGATGACTTCTGCAAATTCTTCTCTATTTTGAGCTTTTCTAATCAAACTTTTGGAAATCTAGACGTATCTCTCGTGTCTAAATATGTGTCCAAGGTAATATGTTTTACGGTTTTCAACAAGTTCATAATCCATAATCATACACCTTAAAACCTCTTTATTTCTGACATAGTCGGTTCATGGAATCCGTAGCATGCGTCAAAATATCTACATCTCGAAGCTTTCCAGGCGGCGCAACAAACTGACAGTCATCGTCCAAGCTTCCATTCTGTATAATTGGACACTGTATAGATTTTATCATGCGATATCGAAGAGTAAGATAAAAGCTCCGAGTAATAAGAAATTGTCGCATTTTTATTAAGGTGTTTCTGGTTTGTTCTATTCTGCATTTGACCTCTTATTCTGGGTCTAAGGTCTTCTTAACTTGTTCAATTCGTTTGTTGTTTAAAATATGATTATGTTTATGTTTATGCATTCAGCTTAAGTCCGTATTGTTTACTTTCTTGTACTACTCTACTACAGTGTTTGTAGTTCTTGTTCACTTCCAGCAATCAGCACTGTGTCATCGGCATATCGGAAGGTAACAATTTTTCCATTTTTCCGTTAACTTTTATACCCTCTTGTGCCTCATCTAGCGCTCGTGCAAATATTTCTTTTGAGTACAGGTCGAATAATAATAGTGTTAGTACACAGCCCTGTCTAACTCCTCTTTGGATATTTATGGTTTCAGTGTTTCCCATTTCTGTTCTAACAAAGGCGTTTTGGTTTCAGTAGAGTTCATGTATTATATTGATGTCGCTTGAGTTCAGGTTCTTCCTTTGTAAGCATTCCATTAGTTTTTTATCTTTGACTCCATCAAACGCCTTTTCATAATCTTTGAAACACAGATATTTGTACATCTTGATCCCGACATTTTTGTATAAGCACATTGAAACTAAACAGGGCTTCTCGGGTTCCTATACCGTTTCTGAAACCAAATTGTTCCGATCCCATACCTTCTTCACAACTATACTAATATTATAAAGAGGAAAGGTTTGTTTGTTTGTTTGTTTGTTTGTTTGAAATGAATAGGCTCCGAAACTACTGGACCGATTTCAAAAATAATTTTAACGTTGGCAAGCTACACTATTCCCGAGTGACATAGGCTATGTTTTATTTTCAAAAAAAATAGGGATCCTTACTAAAATGCCATTAATTTAACCAAAAATTACCTTAAAACCCTTACATCGCGTGCGCTGAGAATACTAGCCTCAAGGTCAAACCTTCCTATTAGTAGGGATCGGTTTTTCTCATGGCCAACCGCCTAAGGCGGGTCGAGCACCTAAAAATCAATTTATTTTGTTGCCAGAAAATAAAACAACATGTAATATTGTTTACAGGGAAGCGTTGACCCAATATATTTAGTGGCTTTTGTTATTTTTCTTTAATCCCCGTGCAAAGCCGGGACGGGCTGCTAGTTTTCTATAAACTCTATTTTTAAAAATAGTTTAAGGATATGAGACATGAGACTTATCAATCGAAAATCCTTATATTTTCTGGTGTTCGATTTAGGTAGAGGGATAAACGTATAGAGTTTAGCCAAACTTGTGAAATTTTGCCAGTTTCATATATAGTGTTGAAGACTTTAGCTAGGAGATCTAATTAATTTTACTTATACTTAAATTATATAACGAGAATTACTACTTATTATTTCGAAAATCATTCTAGTTATTAAATTTTTAAGCATAACAACATTTAAAAAGGAAAATTTAAATCATTTTTTTTAACATATTGTTATATATGTTTAAATATTTCAGTGTTGAAATTAATGTATTTTAGGTTAAACATTTATTTTAGTTTTTCTGAGTTTCGTATAGCAGAACAACTTAAAATAAGAGGGTCTGATATAAACGAAAATTTTTACAGTACTGAAGAATATTTAATTAATAATCCATTTTTCATAATTTCTTTTTTAAATGTAGTTATTAGTTACCTTAGAGTATTTCGATTGCAAAAGTTTATACCGAGTGCAGAATTATAAATTTAATTTAAAGAAAAACTGATACAGCAACTACTGTAAAGTTGAAAATAATGAAAAATAGGTAAATATTTACGATTCCAGCATGTGTAATAAAATAAAATAATTTGATAGAAAACTTAGTTTACCTTATTATTGGTCTGAAAATATAATAAAATGAATTAGATTACCAATTGTAGTATACTATTCAGTAAAGGGTAAATATAGCATTAGATATTTTAAAATCCTTAGATACCTATTTTTCTATATGTTTAATAAACACTCGGTATAAAATATTCTTATTAATTTCTGCTTTTAGATAGTAGTGTTATTATACCCAGTTTATCAACAACAGCACAATGACAAATGAATAAAGTATATTTCTAAGGTTTGACACTTTCAGGTAGTACCCACAAAATTAATTACAAAAGATTAAATGATAAAGTATATTTTGTAAATTTAATATGGCGTCAATTAAATCAAATTACTAGGAACCACGCACTACAAAACTCATTCTTACTAACTCTCGTATTCGAATGGAGATATCTTATTGGAATATGTGATTGGCCAGTCGACAATTTTACAACAACTTATATAAAAATACAATTAATATAAGTGTCCCCCATGAGTAGACATCTAAAATTTTGCACCTACTAAGTTTATGATTTAACTGCTATGATAGATAGAAAAATGCAATAAAAAGACAGAAATAAAATGTTTATTTCTCTAAAAAATTGGAAGCAACTAGTCATCTGATTTCGATTTCCTTCTTCTTTCTTTCAGCTAAATCCCAAACCCAGTTGGGGTTGCTGACTCTTTTTAATGCATCCTCTCTTTTTCATTTGTTCTATTCTTTCCATTCATCTCATTTTCGGCCTTCCTCTCTGTCTCTTCGCTCAATCTCACATCCATCAACTCTTTTACTCATATTATTCTTAACATATTTTCGAGGATTTTTCTGCTCAGCTGTTCAACTTTTACTGTACCTCTAACTCTCTCATTTCTTTCTTTATCTCTCTTCGTTAATCCACACATCCAATACAATTTCTTCATTTCTGCTACTTTAAACTTTCTCTCTTGCTCTTTTGTTATTGCCCAGGTTTCAAAGTTCTACTGTACTCTCACATTCCTGTCCCACAAAACTCCACTTATTCTTCTCCAGTTCATACACACTTAATTCTATGATTCATCTCACTCTTTAACCCTCCATTCTTTTTTTAGCACAGATCCTAAATATTTGAAGTTTTGGACAATTGCCAGCACTTGGTTCTACTTTAAGTCCATTTGTTTCGTCGGTTATCGTATACTCAGGCTTTGTCGTACTGACTCTCAATTATCTACTTTTAGATGCTTTTATACATTTCTCAAGTTCTCCTTTCAGTTTTTCTTACACAATATCATCCATTCACATCATATCCCATAAAGTTGCGCCTCTTATCCCTTCAGTTATAACATCCATCACTATACTAAACAGATAATGGCTCTGCAGCGCCCCTGGTGGAGCCTCACATGCACCCCAAATGCTTCTGTAACCCCAACTTCTTCTCTTCTTATAGTGCCGTGCACCTATAGTGCGTAGGCGAATTATCTTAAGGTCAGACGTCTCTCCTTTGCGGCGTGCAAAAGCTCGCCGGTGTTGTTTATGCCTGTCCAGTCCTTAATATTCCGGAGCCACACCTCTCTTACCCTCAATCTTTCCTTCGATAATTAGTTATCGAAGTTATATTTTCTTCCTCTCAGGATATGGCCGAGGTATCCAACTTTTCGTGCTTTGATTAAATTAAGTAATTCTCTCTCAGTGTTTGCCCTTCTCAAGACTAATCCCAACACTGCTTTTTATTTACGTTTCTGTTTCGTCTCTTGCACTAATCGGAAATACTCTACAGGTACTCAGTCATACGCTTTCTCTAAATTCTAAATGAAAGCAGCGTGGATATCACGCTGCATTTCACGACATATCTCCATCATTATTCTCATAGCAAAAACAGCTCTTCCCTTAGACAAAAATCCATATTGCTCTTTACTCGTCTACTCTCGTAGCCTTTTCTCCACTATTTTCTTCCAGATTTTGCTACATAAGTCTAATGCCTCTATAGTTACCACATTCTTGAAAATGTCCCAGGCTGGTTGAGTTTTTTTACTAAAAAAGTGTAGGTTCACATACGATCATACGCTTTCTCTAAATTCTAAATGAAAGCAGCGTGGATATCACGCTGCATTTCACGACATATCTCCATCATTATTCTCATAGCAAAAACAGCTCTTCCCTTAGACAAAAATCCATATTGCTCTTTACTCGTCTACTCTCGTAGCCTTTTCTCCACTATTTTCTTCCAGATTTTGCTACATAAGTCTAATGCCTCTATAGTTACCACATTCTTGAAAATGTCCCAGGCTGGTTGAGTTTTTTTACTAAAAAAGTGTAGGTTCACATACGATCAATATTACATTCCCATTAAAAAAATGTATTGTCGATAAAAATATAGTTTTATAGTTTATAGTTATGTTAAAAATTCGATAATGTAATTAAATCTCAGATTCTAAAACTGGATCCTTTTAACTTATTTCTTATAATTTTAGTTTATTTATCTTCGTAAGGTGATTTTCTTGTTGCTTTTGTTAAACCAGCGATATGGACCAGTTTTCAAAAATATTTTCAATAGAGGGAGCTATCAGAAAACCTTTCGGTAAAGATTCTTTCAGCTTAACAAAACCTCCGGACAACTTCTGATTATATAAGTATATGGAGGGGTTCTATTTTGAGCAGACCACTTGACCACCATAAATAATAAGAAAAAACATTTATTATGATTAAACGGAGTACATCCAGCAAACAGCTAACTCCATTGCGTGGAATCTGCGATTGGGAAGATTGAAATCGAAAACTTCCATGTTATTTGGTTATTGTATCTACTAGGTTGCCATTTTATTAAAATTTTTATCATATTTTTATTTTGTTGGAATAAATGTTAAAGGAATATAAGAGTATACTGTACTGTATTGAAAATTTGAGGTTGTTAATTATTTTGTCGTGAGTCACGTTGTTTTCGAGTTATTTGAAAAAAAAAAGTTTTTAAAATGAGATTTTCCACTTATATTAATTATATTCTAAACCTGGTTGTTGTAAAACAATGCATTACCGTCACTACTAAAAATTCCCTAATTGACTGTACTAGAAGATTAGTTTTTACATACTGGTTGCTGAATGTAAATAGGTATAAGTAGAGGTCAGTACGTGTTAGAGCTGGTGTGGCAGACAAAGCGATAAAGCAACAAATATCGTTTTTTCTAAAGGCGACCCATACACCTACAATAATATTGCACAATGTTGATGATTGCACAATATTATTAAACATATAAGGGTAGTATTGAAGATTGCGCAATGATTGAGTAAAAGATTGAGGACTTTTAAATTTTATTGCACAATATTTATTTATTGTGTCTTGTGTATGGTATATTGCCCAATATTTGATAGGATCCATTCTCATATAATTCTTAAAATCTTTCAATTCAGTTAATTCTAGATCCTTTAACAGGCGTTCGTTATTGTAGATTGGCCTTTTCATCAACCAGTCCTTAGTCCTGATTCGGCGTTTTCGTTTTTGCCGTTTGGCTACAATTTAACACGCGATAGCTGCAGCCAAATCTTTATCAGACATGGTGCACTGAAGAAAGTTATGACGAGAATGTTTGTTCAATTTTACTGTCTCAATTTAATTGTACCGTGTGGGTTTTGGAGCTCATCAATCATATTGTGCAATCATCAACATTGCGCAATTTTTTTGTAGGTGTATGGGTCCTCTTACTTTAACACGTTAAAAATAGTACCCAGGCGTTAAAATTAACATGTAGTAATGTCAAGACGACAAATTTTAAAGAGAACGATGTTTCAAAGTTACAATTTTCATCAAGTTTTTTTACTTATTTCGTATACTATTTTTAACCCGATAAAATGATGAACAAAACGATAAAGTTTCTTACATTGACATTACTATTTGAACGATTTTATCATAGTGAAACAACTTAGAAGTGAAAAAAACGCGATGAAAATTATCACTTTGAAACATTGTTTTTCCGTAAGAAATGCATATAATTAGTAAAATTTAACTATTTTTACAATGAAAAAAAGACAAATTTTGTCACTGTATCACCAGGTCTGGCACAACCACCCGAACACCTAATGAGGTCATTAGAGCTACAGTTCATTGTTAACTATGGTTTGTCTGTTTAAATTGTGTTATTCAAGTTTTTCATAGCTCTTTATTCACAGGTTGTTATTTTTTATTTTTAGGTACCAACATTATACTGTAGTAGGTACACTGAAATGAACTACATCGCTTTCTAGTACTTTTCTTGGTTTCTCTTCTTAAAGGAATGAATGTGAGTTTTAAAATTTCAAATATTTTAAATCTTTATCTTTGGTTAAAGAGTCTTTGAAGTCACCCCTTATCCTGGCCTCTAAATGAGCTATAAAAGAGAGACCCTTTTTTGACCCTAGACTCGAGATCCAGCATGTGCTTGTATGCATTCATAATTTAAATTGTTTAAATTAACAAAATATATGTGATTAATTTTTTATAGTAAAGATAATTTTTTTTTGATTACCACCATATATAATACTTACGCAAAGTTTTGAAGTTTACAGACTAGACACCAAAATATTCTACATTACATTGCGAAAAGAACAACACGTATAATAACATAAAATATCTCTTCTTCTTCTTATAGTGCCGTGCACCTATAGTGCGCAGGCGAATTATCTTAAGGTCAGACGTCTCTCCTTTGCGGCGTGCAAAAGCTCGCCGGTGTTGTTTATGCCTGTCCAGTCCTTAATATTCCGGAGCCACGATATTTGTTTGCGCCCTACACCTCTATTACCCTCAATCTTTCCTTCGATAATTAGTTGAGGGATTGCGTATCCAACTTTTCGTGCTTTGATTAAATTGAGTAATTCTCTCTCAGTGTTTGCCCTTCTCAAGACTTCCTCGTTTCTCACCTTATCTGTCCAAGGTATGCGGAACATTCTTCGCAAGGTCCACATTTCGAAGGCCTCCAACTTGTTAACAGAGGATATCTTTAACGTCCATGTCTCCATGCCATATAACAATATGGACCACACTTAGCATTTAACCATCCTGTAGCGTAGATCAAATGAAAGATAAAAATTGCGGTGAAATAATAGCGGTTGTGATTTAATAAAAGCTTGTCTAGCTTGCTCGGTGCGGCTTTTTATTTCTTGTTGAGGATCACATTGGTCATTTACCATCATTCCTAAGTATTTAAATGTTTTCACCTGCTCGATTGGAGCATTATCTACTTGCAATTGTACTCTTAAAAGTGCGTTTTTTCTTATTCCCATGCATTTAGTCACTCAGAGCCTTCAAGTGCCTCTGCAAATACATTCTCCACGTAGAGGTTGAATAGCACCGGTGACAGAATACACCCCTGTCGCACCCCTCTTAAAATTTTGAATTCCTCTGTATTCATTGAATTGTTTAGCCTTACTCGTGCTTTTTGATTCCAATAGAGATTCTGGATAACTCTTATATCTTTTTCGTCCATGTTGGCGTTGTGTAGCATTTTTATCATTGCATCATGCTTTACGGTGTCAAACGCTTTTTCATAATCGAGGAATGTGATAATTATATCCTTTCGTTGGTCCATGCAATTTTGTACAAACGTATACAAACAGAGAGCTGCTTCACGTGTACCCAATCCGCTCTTGAAACCAAACTGTGTCTCGCCGCTTAGCTCTTCCAGTTTTCTGAATATTCTTGTGTGAAGGATGCGAAGGAATATTTTAAGCAAATGGTTCATTAAACTGATCAGTCTGTGGTCTTTACATTTTGCCGCTCTTGGCGATTTAGGGATTGTTACCAGTATATTGATGTTGTCATCTTCCAACAGTTTTATGGCTTCCGTAGTAATGCCGTCCGGACCAGAGGCCTTGCCCAGTTTTGCTACTTTTATAGCATGCTCTAATGTCTCTAATATCTCTAGCGCCTGTAAACTTCAAAATTTTGCATAAGTAATATGTATGGTTGAAATCAGAAAAAAATTATCTTTACGTTTCTGGCATTTATTTATTTTTATTTTTAAAAAATAAATCACATATATTTTTTAAATTTAAACAATAGATTGTAAAATTATGAATGCATACAACCACATGCCGGATCTCGAGTCTAGGGTCGAAAAAGGGTCTCTTTTATAGCTCATTTATAGACCGCCCGCTGGGCCCAGGTAAAAGGTGACATCAAAGACTCTTTAACCAACTCTTTACATAAACTCCAACTTTTTTGTAGTTTTATGTACAAAAGTGTCCCTTTGATATTCAAAGTAAACTAGTTATATACCAATAACAGACAAAATATTCATTTTTGTTTTGCTAAAACCTGGTATTTATGTTACCATTTTTGAAAACTTTTCACAAATTTCTTATGAAAGTTATTCCAGACGCTAAAGTACCCCTTGTTAGATGTATAATGACCACAGTTTCAAACTGTCTACCAAAAATTTTAATCTTAAGGATGCGAATCCTATAAAATATTTTTTAATATCCGTTTGTAATTTGATGATTTATACCTAACTACTTCTTAATTATATTGCGTGATATCAGAGTAGTTTCTTATTTTTCATCCTTTTAATAAGGTAATATTTTTCAATTTGTCCGTAAAAAATTGTGTCCCTATTTTTCGTACTTACATATCAATTGATGATACGAACGATCCTGAAACTGTTCTTCCTTTTGTTTTTTGAAATGCAATATTTAAATAATACTGACACTGTTCTTCCTTCTATTTTCTATTCTTTAGAATGCCATACTTAAATTTTGTGTTTTATTTTATATCCGTATTGAGTTGTCCTCTAAAGTGTGCTTCTATGTTCTATTTTACTTTTAGCATGTTATGCTGTTTTATAAAGAGTAAAGAGCTTGCTTTTTCCTGTTTTCTTATATCATGTAAGCGTATCGAAGGTTATTGTCAGTAATACTGAATGTTTTATTTGTATTGTTTAATAGATACAAAATTAATTTCGAGTTTTTTTATCGCCATATAGGTTCGCTGTAACTTGCTGTGTACTTCTTAAATAATATTTCTGTTTCTGTTTCTTATTTTGTACTCTTAAGAGTTGAGTGTTCTTCTGTTTTGTTACATGATCGTTGTCGATTTGAAACAGACTGAAATCAATAGAATATCGAGTTTTTATCATTTTAAGATCTGTCTTTCTTTCTCAATTTCATCACTGGATAGTAAAAGTATCTTAAAGCTGCTCCAGATGTTCTATTTACTGGTTAGCTACACTTTGCATGATGCAAACAGTATGTAAGGACATAAGTTAAAACTAAACATTTTTTCACAAGAAGTCCTTTAAAATATCTTCTTTTTACATTCACACTTTCACACATAGGTTCAAGTGAAGTGCGTATTAATAACTGTCAACAAAAAATGTGACGTACCAAGAATATTTTTGGTTCCAGCGCGGATGGCAACTATGAAGTGACTCTTATGACGAAGGCTACTGTTTACTACAACGGTCTCGTGGTTTGGAAGCCACCGGCCGTCTATAAGTCATCTTGTGCTATAGATGTTGAGTTTTTTCCCTACGACGTGCAGACATGCGTATTGAAGCTAGGATCTTGGACTTACGATGGTTTTAAGGTTCGCGTGTCAGTCTTTTTCTGGCCTTGTATAAATCAGAAAGTTTTGTAACTAATTCATAGATGAACGTACTTATTAATATACATATTTTAATCATATCATACAATTTTTTTTAAATATATACATAGTTATAAAACTTTGGAAATGGTACAAGGCGTATGTATTTTTCGTGTGTACTTTTTTGCGTTTTTTGATTGAATTTTATGTTAGAAGCTCCCTGTACATAATAACAGATAAATTTGGGAAAGGTATAAAATTATATTAAAATTGAATTGAATGTGATAATATATATAAACAAAGGAACCCATTAATTTAGAATAATTCCATCTTGAACGTTAACTGGATCTCAAATACACTTTAGTGAAAAATCAAGTTTTACAATGACCAAATCCCATATCAAAAAATTGCATATTTACATCTATCCTTCTAGCAGAGCGTTTTGGTATAATTTAATATGATCTTTGAATCATATAGTACGTATATATCGTTGAAGACATTTGCCTTGAGGGAATTTTAAACAGAAATCTCTTTAGCCATTGTCTAGGACTTCTGTAAATTTAAAGGCAGAGAAACCACGCAATAAACCTACTCGTATATCCGTAAGACGAGTTCAACTGTAATGTTCGACCATTTTCCGAGAAGGATAATTGTGATTAAAGGAGAATTTCAACACTTACGGAAGTTCATGTTGAATTTACTCTGATTTTATGAAAACGATACTAAGAAGGGTATTTACAAAACAATGTGTAAGCCATAAATTACAAAAGTTGTAAACAACAATCATTTAAAGAGATTTATTCTGAATTGATGGGTTAAACTAAATTAAAATGAAAATTAAAGCTTTTATAGCATTCTAACATATTCAACTTATAATTTCGTCACCAGCGGCATCTGAAGAACCATTAGGAAAGGTTTGATTTATTAATTAAGTAAGGAAAATAGGAAAATATATAATATATTTTACTTACAATTAATACAGATTTTATGACAAACACAAAGAAAATAGGCTTTTTATACTCATTCCGAATGAAGGCCGTTTTCCCAGTGAGAAAGGAAAAAAAATCTTAGCGATGTTTGCTTCTCCTTTTAACATTCCTTCATGCCCCTAATTCAAATTTATCAAGGATTTTTGATTATTTTTTATTTTACTTTAGTTTTTCGTCTGTAAACAGTTTTTATCCAGTTTTAACAATTTTTCGATTGCAACTGTTTTTGATTATCTATATTTTTGTTTGTTTTTATTTTCACGTTTTTTTTTCTTTAGTATAATATTCATTTCTTCTGTTTCTTTTTTATTTTATAATTCTTTCTTTCCAATGCTTTCGGTTTTTCCAATTTTGCTATTTTTTCATCTTTTTCTGATTTGTTTCTGTTTTTTCATTTTTTTATTTCATTTTTTATGGGTGCTTGTATTTTTTTATTTGATCACTTTTTTTCGATTTTTTCAAACCGTTTCTTTCTATTTTACATTTTTTTTTCATTTATTGCATTTATTTTATATCATTTTTCGTTTTCCCCACTGATTTTAATTGTTTAATGACAATTTTTTTATCTCTTTTTTAAAACTTATTACGCTGTTCCTGGACGAAGACAAATCCAAATAATCCTTTTCAGTGAATCGAACTACAACGCCATACACACGAGCACGAAGTATAGATACTATACCAGGGGCCCTATTCACTAACCGTGTGAATGCTCGTGTAGGAGAGCTCTCTCACAATTTAGCTTCACTGCGCAGGTCACTCCCCTAAAATTATAAAATCCGTATTCACGTTTTAAGAGAATGCTCCTACGCGAGTACTCTACTGGGTAAAACCAAGAGAATTGATACATTTTGAGAGAGTGGAGTGGACTTGCGCACAATGGGTGTTGTCTCATTACAGACATGACATGGGATTTTTCAATACAGTTTATTTTTTATGATTTGTTATTGCTAGAGTTTTTGTTTGGTTCATTGTCGATTATTTAGTTTTTGTTAGTCTTTTTGTTGTTTTATTAGTGACAATTTTCTGCCAGTGTGTTGTTTTTGGGGTTATAAAGTGTTTTTAAAATGGATGATGATGATTTATCTTTGGATTTATTATTATTCTTCTCATCCCGGTGGCTGTTTATATTTTACAAACCTAAAGTACTAAATAAATAGTTTAAATGTAATGGTTAAACTTGGCAACGTTGAGCAAAAAGTAGTAGACTCGCCGATCTATGGTGAATGTGGCTTTTTAGGATCATGTGAACGATGATTGAGAGAGTACTCACACCGATGAGTATTCGTACACGAGCACTCTCACAAGTTACAGAATAGGGCCCCAGGAGTTTAAAAGTAATGTTAAAAAAATGGTCTCAATTTAGGGGACAGAACTATTGCCGGTAGAGTGCGCTCGTGTTCCTAAGATACTCGTTTAAATCCTTACGCGGGAAGTTTTGTTACTATTGACAGCTTTTATGACAACTAATTTTAAATAAATAAATTAATATTATATATTGAATTTAATTTCGCCAAATTTAAATGTCATAAATGTCATAAACATCGGTTCTTATTAAGGCTTTATAAGTTCTTATGGTTACTCGCGCCGCCAGTGGCAAAAATAGAACTATGATCTGGGTTGATTATTGAGACCAGAAATATTATGGAAAAGCCTATACCGTGTAGACTCCTGGTATCTAGTCTTCGTGCACACGAGTGTCACCGCAATCTAGTTGTCAATTGATGGAATAGATTAACTAACAACGCCATCTATTAGTAATACAAGCAAATTAACGACACCTTCACTTCGCTTCATCCATATTTCAACTATTAAATGTAAACTCATAAGATATTCATTTTATTGATATAGTATAAAAGGCAATCTTACATTAAATGCTTAAGGTATTTAATTTAATAAGGAATAAAAATAGCTTTGTAAATCAACCATCATTTTATTGTAATATGTGAAAGAAAAAAATGGTTATTATGGGATACCCTAGGAAATAGACATACACCACTACATACTTTCTTGTAGATCTATAAAAGAGGAACATCACACTATAAATTATTTTGTAATAGCCCAAAAGATATTTGGCAGCGTTTCGATTAACTTATTATAGACTAAAACCTTCCTCAGGAATCACTCTAACTGTTTTTAAAAACTGTGAGAAAATCAGTTCGATACTTTTCTATCGCGCACAAAAGGACAAACAGACAATATTTCTAAAAATTATGGTTTTGTGATCTAAATCGATCACTTAACCCACATTAAAGTAAGTCAATATGTTTTATGCCACCGTATTAGGTGTGTTAAGTCCATTATGGTTTAATCCTATTTATATTTTTTGTTTGTTAAATATTGAACTAAACACTTATTCTAAGACTAACAAGTTTTAAATATTTCTGGAATGCAAGGGCTAATGGATAACATACGCTTGCTTTATGGCACACAATCTCTGTGAGCTGGGTACTACATTGGAAATGGTGCCCCTAAGTTCTTTTTTTAGTTGAAGCTTATTTTGATATAATAAATCAACCTCAAAAATTCCTAATTCACAAAGATAGAACGTGGGAAAAACGTATCATTTTCTCTTTTATTACTAAGAACTCATTTGAAAGTTCGATTCCGAAATTCATTAAAGATTTGGTACTGAAATCCAGTTTCATTGAAGTGCTGGATCAAACGTCTATTAGTTGTTATTAGGATATTAGGTTTACTGTCAAATGGATTACAAACCCAATTCCAATTGGACAAATTGATATTTTCTTCTGCAAAAAAGTATCATCGGAAATTCGTACTCAGTTTTCTATATGGCCCTCCATGGTTTTCAATATTACAACTTAATGATTCTCTTCTGGTGGGAAATAACGGATACTTCTACACAATCTGAGAAAAATATCAAACCAGTTTTCTTTTTACCTGTTTTTCCATAAATGCAGTTTTTTCAAAAATATTTAATCAAATCAGATACATTCAAGTTTTTCCCTGAAGTTGAAGAGTAAGAGTTTTAAGTTTTTCAATATCTACCAAATAAGAAAACTTTATTAAAAAGAATTTGTCACTGAATTCTGCCGGACTCTTCTGACCTTCTTCCTCAAAAAATACCGCTATTTCACTTCCCAGTTTGTGGATATGCTTGACAACCTTACCACGTGATAACCATCTGGATGAAGACTAAAACAAAAAAGATTTGTGTTCATCTCCCATATCTGTACAGAGCACATAGAAAATCCTTGATTGTAATGACCTAGTTTTTTTGTTGGTAACTTATTTAATAACTACTTCCAAAACAATTTTTACATCAGGGTTTAGAGCTAAAGCTTCTTGTTGAATCATACAATGTGTCCAAATAATATCTGAGGATTCTTCCTTCACAAGCACAAGCGCTTGCAAAATATTCTATTTACAAGATATTGGTTCGGCTCCATCAGTGCAAATCCCACATTTTTTCCATTGCAAATTCGCTGCATTATCCTGAATAATTCGTTGGCTATAGCTCCCCTTTTTTAATAAGTTTGCAAAACAGTAATTTTTCACATATTGCTTCTACAGAATCTAATGAAACAAATTACATGGGATTAATTATTGGATTTAGTTGCTTCATCAAGTTAAATAGCAAATAATTTTCCAATTAGCTGAGATTCAAGATGCTCCTGAATGTCAGCAGATGTATCCAAAATTCTTCGACGGATTGTCAAGTTGCTTAGCATCGCTTTCACCAAAAAATGTTTCTATAATGTCTTTGGTAGCGGCTAGAATAAGTTTCTTTGATATGTAAGTAGTGTGTGTTTTTTTTAGATTTAGCAACTTTGTTAAGCCACTTTGGATGAAGCTACGCTATCCCGTTCGCTGCGAGCGTTTTCTGAAAATTTGTCTTCTGTTTTTTAAATCATCCAACACTTCTTGCCTATTTCTATATTTCGCTACCTTATTTAATTAATGTGTCTATAATGTATATAAAAATATAGAACCAAGGTTATAATAATACCCAGCAGATAAACATATGATTCTGATTAGAGCCAAAGTTCTGAATATTTTCTGTAGCACAAACAATCCCTGTTTGACAATTTGGAAAATGTAGAGCAATGTACATTTTAAAAAACATAAAACATCACTGTATCTTTATTTTATATCATATTTTATATTTCAAGAATTTTGAACGAAACCCAATATATTCCTCTCTGGTCAACAATAATGAAAGAAATGCATTGAAGTAGGTATATATATAGTGACAAGTAGTTGAAAAGGCTATTTAGATTACATAAGACCTCTGTCGAATCGCTGCTATATAAAGAAACTTGAAAATGCAATATCCTATAAATGTATAACACGGTTCGATCAAGTCATAAGATTGAATTTCGTTATATTTTTATATAAATAACATAAAATATAGCATAGACAGTTTCTTGTCATAAAGGACTGTAATTTTGTGGTGAAAGTTTAGTTAAATAAATACACCATCCTGCTCTACCATATTATTTCAATCATAATAGTACAGCTACTAGATAAATAATTATTTATATAGAAACATTTATAAATGACTAGCTGTACTTACCAGCGACGTAGTTCGCGTGGCGTGTTGATTGTTCTATTAAAATTTCTCCCCCGAATTCGTTAAAAGGGTGTCGGCAGAAATTTTTATATACTAGATGTTAAGTTGAAAGAATACAAATACATCTGTCAAAACCGCATTCAAATCGGATCAGTAGTTTTAATGTGATGCGCGCACAAACATACAGACAGACAGAAAGAAAAAATCTAACCACATTTTTGGGTTCTATATCGATGTAGTAACACCCCCCGCTAATTATTTTTTAAATATCTTTAATGTACAGAATTTTCATTTTTACAGATTTATTATATGTAGGTATAGATTATTTTTCACGCCCCCGCATGCCTCCTTGTGGGTGGAATTTTCTAAAATCCGTTCACAATTGACCTCAAAATTATAAAAATAACTATTGTGCAAAGTTTCAAACCTGTAGGACTTATAGATTTTAAATTTTTATTTTTCACGCCCCCGCAACCCCCCTGTGGGTAAAATTTCGTAAAATCAGTTCACAATTGACCTCAAAATTATAAAAATAACTATTTTGCAAAGTTTCAAACCTGTAGGACCCATAGATTTTAATTTTAATTTTTTATTTTTCACGCCCCTGCCACCCCCCCTGTTGGTGAAATTTTGTAAAATCCGTTAACAGTTGACCTCCAAATGATAAAAATAACTATTTTGCAAAGTTTTAAACCTGTAGGACTTATAGATTTTAATTTTTTTTCACGCCCCCGCAACTCCCTTTGTGGGTGAAATTTTGTAAAATCCGTTCACAGTTGACCTCCAAATTATAAAAATAAGATGATTTATGTATAGCTTTAACCATTAAGGTTACACACTCGATGGAAGCTTAAAAAGTGGAGTAACTTCTCCCGTTTTCCCACCATTTCCCTTCACTGCTCTGCTCCTATTGATTGTAGCGTGATGAAAAGTATACTATAACCAGCACAGGAGTATGAAAAATAATTGTACCAAGTTTCGTTAAAATCCGTTGAGTAGTTTTTGTTTCTATAGCGGTTATACAGACAGACAGACAGACAGACAAAAAATTTATTTAATGCAATTTTGGCATCAGTATCGATCCCTAATAGTTATTTTGGAAATATATTTCATGTACAGAATTGAACTCTCTACAGATTTATTATAAGTATAGATTATAGCTCTTATTATATACACAATACTATTAACAGACGTAATTACAACAATTGTTTTCTATATATAAAAAAATAGAAAAAAAAAATTGAGCAACGGTCAATTATAATGTATTTACTTTATAACAGAAACTGCTAACAGAATTTAAATATAAAAAAAATGTCTTATTTTAAACACATATTTATAATTTTGTTTATGTTATGATAAATAATTGACAGGACAGAAGTTTATTTAGGTACCACAGTAGTTTTCGAATTGTGTAACTAATAATCATGTATATGTTATATTATTTAATTGTTGATATTTGATTTAAGTAAGTGAAAATGTATACAAAATGGATTTTTATTATTTTTCTGCTATATGTGCTTATGTACAGGGCACGTTTACGTAAAGATGTAAATAGTGTTCCAAATTGTAAATGTGATATTATGTCTATAATTACGGACTTTATTTACCAGAAGTCTAATTGTTACGAAAGTTGTTACTTAAGAAAATCAGCTGGGCTCGACTACAGCAGACTATTTTGGATTTTTTGGTGTCAAATAATAGATTTTAACTCTTTGATTTCAAAAATGTCAGTTATCTTCAGCGAGGATTAATAAAAATTATGTAATTTAAGTTTTAAATTTGACACGTAAACAAGTGTACTACGGGCTGCAAATACGTTAGCCCTTGTCCATCTACCAAGCTAACAATGTCCGCTGTCGTGGATCTTATCTAACAGCACTCTCACCAAAACTTGATACAGTGCTGGGAGGAAAAAACGAACTGTAGTCTGGTCAGAGAGTTATTACTGGCGAGGAAACAGCAAGAAAATTTAAGGCATTGGTCAGACAAAATCTCCGAACAGCTATGGGATTCTTAACAGGTCACTAACTGCCAATTGCGATATCTTTTTAGGATGAAATTAGTAGAATCGCCCCTATGCAGAGGTTGCAAGCCTGAAGAGGAAACAGTAGAGCATATAATGTACGACTGCTCTTCTTTTTCTGAAATCAGAAGATCCGTGTTGGGCGAGTACTGGCTGATGACAGCCTGAGATGTGGTTAGCCGTACACACGGGAGAATGCTTTACATACTCGAAAAGCTTTTTTAATTTTCTGCCTCTTAAAAACTATAGGTACTTCTGTTACTTGATTTAACAATTTTTCATTTTTATTAAAACAAATATATAAAAGATATTATTATGATTTATTTTATCCAAAATTTCCTTGATTAACAAAAAAAAAATCCGTTGGATGAGCGCACATGTCCCATAGTGTCGTTACTATTTCACGTCTCCGGTTAAGGGTTAACAGTAATAATTAGTATATATGTTAAACTTTAACATATGAAATTTACCAATGAATGGATTATCCGGATCGTTGTGGTTAACGCGTTTATGGATATATCCCAGTGTTTCCAGCCCATTATAAGCACGCCATATGTCCGTCTGGATTTCGCTTCCCTGAGCTACGTGCTCTTGTATAATGGGCAAGGGTATAGCGGCATCTTGGCCTGATCTAGTACTATTTTGCTATTTTGATCAAAATAAATGTTATTATATGAAGGTACCTTTATATAATTATATACGAATAGTATTTTTACTAAATAACTCTAAAAAATTAAAATTTTTAAATAAGTTAAACGACATATACCTATGTATTTTCTCTGTCAAAAGTTTTTTTCTAAATCAACTGGCAATATTGCGTATACTAAGTAAAAACTGACACCAACAAATCCAAAATTAGTGAGTCTACTATATTCGTTCTATCAGCTGTTTTCTGTTTAGTTGCATCATCAATCCAGGATCTTCTTTTAACCTTTCAACGAAATCTAAATAGACCTGTTAACGCACAAGCTTTTGGTCAGGAGTCAGGCTTTTTGGCACCAATTTTTGTCAAATGTAATTCTCTAGACGTTTCTTTATCGGCGTTTAGAGCCTTGGCAATCATCTGTCATTCGACTATCTACACGCACAATAAGGTTGATTTTGGTCACTGTTTTTGGAGTTGAAACAGTGACAGGACGACCTGAGTGCTGGACCCCTATTTTCGAATATGTGATGTGATAGATCACTGGTGAGAAGCCGGCGATCCGTATTTTTTTTTAGACTATATGATAACTCACATCACACTTCGCCTGGTCAGACCCAGTCGAAGCAGTGAAACATGCGCATTATCGTTGTATGTATTCAGGCGTCAGCGTACTGTCAAAATTACATGTTTATCAGAGTTGTTATTCTAGTTTTGTTTTGAAACTTGTCTTTCATAAATAAAAGAATATAGTTATCTGTGGTCAGATTCCTTATTGTTGTGCAAAAAATGGAGTTTTTTGAAGAAAATTCTTTCAATTTTCATAAATATAACGAGGCAACGCTGCAATATCGAAAATACGACTCATGAAAGGTTCTGTCAGGGATCGATCACTTCCCGACTCACTTTACATCACACGTTCGAAAATAGGGGTCCTGGTCATCTTCAGTGCTCTCTCGGTTCTCACTGAAGCGCTTGTACCACTTAAAAACACGAGCACGAGATAGAAAATTGTCTTCATAGGCCACTTGCAACAATTTATAGTACTCAATAGAAGTTTTTTTTCTATTTTAGGAGAAATTTGAGATTTATACGTTGCTCTTGTTTTTTGTTACACATGGTTTTCGACACGAGATAAAAACACGTTCGTTTGAAACCGCTACTGCACAAATACATAAAAGTGACGAAAACGTGGTTTGGTACGTGCATAGAGAAGACTTTCAGATACCCAACGTATTACTCTTTTTTACCCACCGCTCTAGGGCGCCCTCTAGGCGCACAGTCTCGTTATTTAATGGCCTGACTCGTATACTAATCATAGGCCGGGAAACAATCAAATTTATGCATTAATTTTCCAATATCTTGGAATTTAATTATTAGATTTGGATTTTTTTCTTATTTCGTCCACAAAAACCTCCTGACCCCTAGACTAACATTACCCGGAGGGTATTTCGTATGTAAGTAGGTATAATAATCGGCGGCCTCGAATTGCGGACCGATTACCTGATTTTAATAATTCCATACTCGAACTGCGGACCAAACCAAGAAGACCCCTCTTTTAAAAACCATGAATTGCGGACTAAGCTTAAGTTTATACAACTAGGGTAAAGGTAAGGTGTAAAAATTAGGGAATAGTAAACCATTATCATTTCAATATTTTTTTATTTTGAATAAGAAAATTATAGTTTTTAAAGAAATACATTTTGCTTATAATATGTTTATTAATCAACTAAAATACTATAGTCTATACAATATATGGGATATAGGAAATGTATAAATATGTTGATGTAGGTACTAATAAATCCAAGATTTATTTATTATTTACTTTATACATATAGGACAAACATTTCACGTAATTATATCTAGTAATTTCTTTATGTTCATATTGAAAAATTTTGGTAGTTAAAAAATCTTGTCGCTTTCTGACTTTAGTATCGCGTATTCTAGGTTTATCGGAGACAGATCGAAGTTTAATAATCGTATCTGTTTGAAACTGTTTTAATATATTTAAAAAGTTGAATATTGTTGGATGGGAAGAATGAAAATTTTCGTTAAACTTCGAATGGAAACTTTCGCATGCATTTGTTGTTCTCTGTATGCTGTCTGTCATTTCAGCCCACATTTCTGGAGGAAATCTTGCATCTCCGCCAATATAAAAATCTACCAAGTAATCGGCGAATGTCCTAACACGTTCGTCGTTCGGCATTTCTTCCATCAAATCAAATGAGAAGCAATCTCCTACTTCACTTGGATTCAAGAACGGCAATCCAAAACTATATTGTAACCATTTCCCTATTACACTACTTTCATCTTTATATTCCTTTGTTAAACCAATGCTTTGTAGTTTTCTAAACCAGGCCTGTCCCAAGTGAAACCGGCATCCAATGATTTTTGACTCATTCCATGTCGCAGCCACTGCGCTATGTATAGCTTGTTCAAAGTCTGCTGTCACTATTTTAGGCTTAAGTTGTAAATTAATTGTATTGCACCTTTCACAGAGAAGATCAAACAAAAATTTATACGTGCATTCTTTTTTGTCTGGAAGCAAACAAAATGCTATAGGAATGTAATAGCCATTTCGCTCTATATGAATTGTGAATAATTGCAGAAAATATTTGACACAGTAGGAAAACGTGCCATCCAAATATATTTTATCTGTGTTACATAATGCAGTCATGTTACTTTCTGTAGAAAACACCACAATTTTCTTCTCTAAATTGTTCACAAATAAAAACTTCTCACCTTCCGTACTCTTTACGTCGGTTTCTTCCAAAATGGCTATTGTTTCACTTAGGCTTTTCGGTAATCGTGGTTGGTTTTTGCGCTTAAGGCAGTAAATATTATTTCGTATGTAGTTGACATCTCTTGCTGTGATGGTTGACATATTCCCTGGATTTTGTCTGAACGACGAATGTAAAATTTTTGAAGGTTTTTCCGATAAATCTTCTGCTGCCTTACGTTTAACACTATTCGAAATCACTTGTCGATTATGTTTTTTAATATCCACCGTATGGTTGTGGTTCAGTGTACTCCTTGAAAGAACGTTCTCTTCGCGCACCGTGAAAATTTTAGCAGTACAGTTTTTGAAGGTACACGTCCAAAACTTCTCTCCGCTTTTCAATGTTTTCTTGAAAGAAAATTTTGCGTTTTGGAACACTAACAAAGGTTTTCCTCGTTCACTTAAACACTCAAATACCGACATATTTATTTGATGCTGACGACAAGACATTCAGTTAAATAATGAAGTTTTGGATATTTTAAATATTCATTCAGGTAGATTAGTTATTGATAGCGTATAATAAAAGTATAGGTTTTTCCCAATTAGTGGGCAGGTAGATTTCAGGTGGCCCTTTCGACTTGGTCCGCAATTCATGGGTCATTAAAAACACATGACAAATTTTAAAAATCATTTATGGTTTTTGGTCCGCAGTTCATGTACGCCCATAATAATAACTTCTTGTTGCAAAGTAAGTCGTTTTTGATATTAATATTATAATTATTTTGGTTGCGACTTCCAAAAAGGGGTAATAAAATTTGAAACTAATCTTTTATTGCAATCATCTATTTAGCTAACAATCATCTTGCGTTTTTTTGTGTTATCTAATTTTATTACCAGTTATTATTTTCGATTAAGAAAACTATGAATTCAGCTCAGTCCAAATTTCTACTAGGGATTATTTATTTTATGATTTCCTTCCTGTATCGATCCTTTTTCTCGAAGGGTACATCCAGATTTGACGAGAAGGTCGGAAGATTACTGTATAGAGGTCCTCGAAGGTTCAGTCAATTACTTGAATTTCACCATTTTCTTGAGATTTAAGGTAACCGAATCCTTTTTAAGAAAACCGAATTTTGAGACTCCATCAGGGTAGAGGATTTTATAATAAATTTTTTGTCATTTTATTATTTTATTTTAAATAAAGATCGAAAACTGAAGTTCAGGTATTATTTGTGTATTTGGTACGTGGCGCTCTTCCCTTCTCCCTGACTTCAGGAAGGACTGTAAAATCTCGATTTGGTAAATCCACGGGTGTTTTCTTAACACGTACACTTCTCCTGACCTTAGATATTGGTTGCTTAAATTAAGTTAAAATTTTTGTGTACATAGGTTTTGTTGTGTAGGAGTTACGAATGAATCAATCAACTACCTTGCAGGGCTTAAGTGGGCTATATTGTTTGTGACAAATTGTAAATTTATTAAAATACAGTAACATTACAAATATTGCATGCAAATCGTGACCGTTAATCATTTGGTAACTGGATTTTTTCATATAGAAATATGAAGAACATCGAATATAACTTATTTATAACAGTTTACACCAAAGAAAGTGAATTTTTTGCCTGTGCAAGTTCCCGTAAGTGTGAAAGAAGTACTTTGTGAAAGATATTTTTCATTATACTTGTTTGAAAACACTTTTTTTTAATTTATTAAACAAAGAGGGGTATACGTTTTGTCACCAACTTAAATAGGCGATGCAATGAAGCACTAAAAAGCCCAAAACCTACCAATTTCCAACAGGCAAATCAATCAACATGTACCTTTTTGAATTCGATTTGGGAGAGCCTCAAAAAAGTTTATGAACTTAATCGGTTAGGTACAAACGACAATTGCAGTTTGTGCATAGGGAAAATGCAATTTCAAAATGCATCTTAAAGCTATGGAAAACTGACAATTTCATGCCGGCGATGGTCTCCGATGTACCTGGTGCCCAGGGTGAAACTCGTCACCTGGAGTTTTAGGATAAATTCATGCAAAATTAGTCGAAAATCAATGCTCGGGGGTTTTTGAAGTCGCTGAACACTATTTCATGCCGGCGGTGGTCTCCCATGTACCTGGTGTCCAGGGAGAACCTCGTCGCTTGGAGTTCTACGATAAAGTCATTCAAAATCAGTCAATAATGATTACTCGGGGGTTTTTGAGGTCACTGAATATAAATTTTTCATTCACAAGCTTCCTCAAAATATTTTTATAGTATGTAAAACAATTATCTAAAAGTTATTTTTAAATTTTGGTGATTTTAAACCAATTGGTTGCATTGATACATTCCCGCCTTTCACTTTTAGATGCCCTTTAAAAATGCATTTTCCTTATGCACAAAATGCAATTGTCGTCTGTACCTAACCAATTAAGTTCACAAACTTTTCTGACGCTCTCCCAAATCGAATGCAAAAAGATGCAAGCTCATATGCTTCAACAACATATTATAATTTTCAAATTAATTGATAGTTATTTATTTAACTTTCCGAAAATAGCATAAATAGACTAGTATAATAAATAAACTATTATTCGCATCGACTTTTGTTTCATGCATACAATGGTTTTAAATAAGTGTGAACTGACAATATTAAATACGCACTCAATTACGATAGGCCGAAAATGCGCACGGAATGGCTTTTCGGTACACTCTCGTAAAAAACGTGAATTTTCGCTTCACTCTAAATATCTTTCGGAGGGGTACAAAAAATATTTCAGAAGCGGGAATAATAAACATACATATTTGAAGTAGAATTTACTGTAGCTTAAGAGGTATAATAAAACGCGTTTAAATTTCAGCTGTGTAATCCAATTACTTAAATAAATAAACTAACTTAAATAAATGTGATTAGAAAATAGATTTTTTAATTGGTGTATTAATTTTTGAGGCACCTTTTTAATATTTTATACCTTTTCCATGGGGAGGTTAGCTTAGTTTGCGTTAATAGATGTGGCTAATTGGCTGAAGACGAAATGTTTGTTGTATATAGTTTGCCGTGTGTTTTGAGGATTAAAAAAAACATTTATATCATAAAGGAACTGTAAATAGTATCTAAATGTTGTTTTGAATATAATTATGTTATGTGTGGAAATTATACAGGTACACACAAGTTCTCTGTGCATATTTCTAAAGTCTTTTTGAGATGTCTTAGTGTTTCATTCTTACTATAAAACTTATTCTACAAAATACTCCATTATATTTTATTGTGAGGAAAGCGGTAACCTTACTAGTATTCCTTGTCCTTTATATCTCAACATTTAATTTTATATTTCCAGATGATAAAGAAAACCAGATTAGAAAAGTCAGCTAAATTTTTATTTTATAGCAGGATTTAACGATTAAATCTTATTATAAATCCTTTTTTATTTTTTAATAATAATAAGTAAAAGTGCAATTATACTGACGCATGTAAATATATTATGTAGGTATATATTGTAAATACGTTTTTATTAATAATTAAATAGAATTATAGCTCGATTTTTTTTATTACATTTTAGCTATATCATTTTATACCTATAAGTTGCTCTGTTATTAGTAATGTGTATATATGTTTTTTATTTTTCTGATAACTATTTTTAATCAAAGTATTTTATTTTTTGTAGATCTATTCCATATATTTTTATACAAAAAAAATAAGGCTCCTATAGAAAATAACAAAATTTTATACTAAAAGTATTTTTTGGTCCTCCGTCCAGAAACAATACTATTAATTACTTCAAAATCGTCCGGAAAATGATATTTTCCGGCCTAGGCCGGCAAAGTAGCTTTTAGATTATCTAAAGAGATGGCGCTATGAGTCATCAAAAATACATAATGAATACTACAAATTTTAATTAAATTTCTTTAAAAACAGCGTATAATATACTAAACTAATAACTTTTTCTAAAGGTAAGCAGGATTCAAACTTACATTTAATTGCTCTCACAACTTTTATTATAAATTTGACATTTATGTCAATTTACAACTACTTATCATTCGATTATGAAGATACATATCTCGATTTTATTATTGCTCATTGAACTATAATAGTTCATTGCCTCTGCTATCTTTATATAAAATTATTAGATATTAATATTAATATTATCAATATAACAATTTCTACTGTGCTGCTTATTAGCAAGGTATTCGTATGTATAAAAATTAAGGATCGTGAAATCGATTATCAGAAAATCATTCCTTATTACTAATTCTTTTAATCGTGCAATAGATGTCAATAATGTCAATATACAACTAATCATGTATGTCACAAAATAAACAGTTTTTGAACTTTTGAAAATAATAAAAATTGGTCGGACCAAAAAATAGTGTGTGTTACACGTCCGCAAAATGTTTTGCAAGTGCTCGTATTGTTTCGCCTTGGTGCTACGCCCCTCGGCTACACAACTTTACTCGCTCTTGCAAAATGGCATTTTCCGTCCTTGTGTCACAAATAACTATTGTTGTACAACAAACTCTCCTCTGCATGAGATATATTTATTTAAAAAAAATATCTTGCTATGCAAACTAGGTCTCACAGTTCCAATCACTTTTTAGTCGGAAGAAATTTTTGATTTCTTCCTAGATGAGGAAAGACATGATAATGAAACGAAGTCAGTTCTGGTAAATAAGGCTACGGTTACTATGGATGCGAATTCTAAAGAAATTTTGTTCTGACAAGTTCTGACGAATTCGTCCGAATAAACAAACGCCTGTTTCCCAATGAGAGTGTTTACACTGCCAGCGACCAGCACGTCAGAACATGCACGACGTTGTCAGTACCATTTGAGCGTTCAAACAGATTTGATTTTTTCGTACGACTTGCGTCTGTTGTTGCGTAGTTACTTAGTTATTCCATCATAGATAACGATAAATTAAGTACTCTTGTGTACGAGAAGAGATTATTGTGGGATATGAGAGATATTTGTCGGCAAAAGAGGGAGGAAATTCTTCAAATAACATTTTAAACTCCACTTTGTCGTCTCTACTAGAAAATAAAGGATTAAAATGCTCTGTTTTCCTCCATTTAACAGCAGTAACTTCATTTACGGACTTTCAAGGAAATAAAATTCGTCAAATTCGTCCATATCTACTGGGCGGTAGAAGCGTACTGACTATCAAAATGTTAAAAAACGCGGATAGTGTAACCGCCTTGTTCTGACAAACATCTCGGACGTACTCGTCAGAACAAAATTTCGTCAGAATTCGTATCCATAGTAACCGCGCGTAGCCTAAGGGTGATGTTCG
Source organism: Altica lythri (assembly GCA_964028335.1). Classification (NCBI taxonomy): domain Eukaryota; kingdom Metazoa; phylum Arthropoda; class Insecta; order Coleoptera; family Chrysomelidae; genus Altica; species Altica lythri. Next base: position 60,702,724 of record OZ034805.1, on the reverse strand, counting down.
AGTAATTCAAGAGCAAAATCACGAACTATTTGCATGACGAATATACGAATATTTTCTTGTCTTAACATTTTCCTTCAGATAACTTTCAGATTTGTTTCTTTGTATATATTGTTATCAAATTCCTCCTCTGGGACTCCTTCCAATCACCGGGTTGTGGATTCCGCACTTAAGAAAATCGATTACAAACAAAAAGTTAACAAAACAAAAATCTTTCTTCTTCCTGTGGCTGATCTTATTTCTTTTGTTCTTTTGCTATCTCCCACTCCCAGCAGTTTCTCTACCTTCTATCTGATGTTTCTTCTTCTACTATTTGCTCCTGCTTATTGTGTCTTGTTATTTTCATTTAAAATTCAAACTAATTTTTAACAATTTAACTCCTTTAATATCTTTTTATGATCTGACATTCTATACAAAAAAAAATTAATGACAATCTAATCAATGATAATCTCTATAACAATCTAAGGAAAACAAAAAAAAACTTAACAAAACCCTACCTAAACACAAACACAATAATAAAACTAGCAACCGATTTCTAGTGTCCGACCGAAGGTCTATTTTTGGCCGAAGCCGATTAATCGGCAATCGCCACAACCTTCGGCAGAAGCCGAAGCCGAAGGTTTATAATCTCTCAGTAATTATTTTTTTCAATACTGCCTACAAGCTACAATTAATATTAAAATTATTTCAAAACTTCAATATTAAAGGTTTATATTGATTGTCTCCTGTCTTATATAGAAGTTGATTTAGAGATGGTAATAAAAGTTTGTGATTTTGTGATTTATTTGTAAAAAATAATCATTTCTTTATTATGTAATTCACAAATTGCAATTAGACCATTTGTCTTTATGCGCATGCAATGTGCAATGTGATATTTGTGACACCCCCGGCCTCAGCAAACACGACTCAGTCTTTCGTAACAGTTCGTTCAATCTCGACGGTTATTCGGACCTTCGGCGAAACCTATGGCTTCGGCCTGGTTTTGGGCCGAAGCCGAAGGTTTCGCCGAAGATGGATTTTTGGCCGAAGCCGAAGCCGAAGCTTCGGTCGGACACTACCGATTTCTTTAAGTGCAAATCACACTCCTGAAAACCAATGAAATGTCGCCGAGGAAAAATCCATATCAATTTTCCAGTAATTTTACTGTTATCCAGAACATCAATCATGGTTACTCCTTGACAATTGTAAAACAGTGAACAAGAAATTTATTAGATCCTAAAAGCCATAATAATGGCTTTATAATTTTTAGTTGAATGGAAAATATAAACCTTTTAAATAAAGATTTTTTCGACAAATTACTTGTTATATGACATTACTTTTTTATCTTTAATCAATCATTATCTAGGCATCGGCCACAAAAGAAAACTGTGTCACACATTACAGGAATTTCTGAACAGGGTATATAGGTTTGATAAAACTACTATATGATACAAACGTCTGTAATTCATTTTTATTTTGGTATACTTCAGTCTGGCGTTATGCCAGTACTTACCATACTATATGCCCACTTTGTACGTATGTACAGTGAGGAACACCTCAAAGGAATAAATTCGATAACAAATAAATTGGAAAAAACGCTTGGACACGTCGATTTGTATTTTTAAATGCGCATTTAAAAAATATATATAGGGTGTGTCATGTATACATTAATAAGGGACAGGGCAAGAGAAAGTGATCTACCGTACGCGGACACATTTTCTCGATTCACTTCTCTGGCCAAAGCTAACATAGAAACATTTTCAAAATATGATTTGTTTTGTTTATTAAAATAAAGTTGTTTTTTATATTTGGTATTCAATTTAAATAAAGTTAAGGAACAATAAAAAGCAAAAAAAAGTTTTTATCAATTTTTCATTTCTTTACTCACACATTTTAAAAATAGGAGTACGCGAGACTTTTGATTTCGTTGTAAGTATATCAAATTCCGATTTTTACAAATCTGAAAATTATACCGTAGTACATTGAATCTTAAGGTATGTTTTCAAAGTTATGTCCTACATTAATAATATGTTCCTCGTATATTAATAAATGTATAACGAAGTAAACTTAACTAATGTGAAAACTATATAGCCATCATGAATTACATAAAATATATTAAACTTCGAAACTAAATGCAAATAATGTATACAAGTTTTATGTAAATCGATGTAAATGAATAATTAGTTAGCCATAATGTAGCCCCTCCTTATTAATTTTAATCAAAGACGCATATCATTTAATAGACCACATCAAAATTTTTAGCATGTACCTATTATTAAGTCAAAACAGTTCTGCAATGTGATTCTTTATTTACCAACAACAATATAGGCGAAACAACGAAGCAGAAAACCTACAAATTTTTTGCAGTTGGATGGATAAATGCCTTTCCTTGGCGGTTTTTAGGGTCGCTGAAGACGAATATTACGACAGCGATGGGCTCCGAGGCACCTGATGACTAGGGTTGACCTCGTCTTCTGGAGTTTTATGGAAATTTAGTACAAAATCAGCCCAAACGCGTTACTCGGTGGGTTTTTGGGGTCGCTGAACACAAATATTACGACGGCGATATGCTTTAAGGCCCAGAGTTGTCATCGTCTTCTCGAGTTTTAAAAAACTATTTAAAAAATTAATGTGTTCAAACTTTTTGATTAGTGTATGTACTATGAATTACCAACATAACCTTACGACCAGTAAGTTTAACAAACTAAGTCAATTTAAGATTAAGAATTAAAATAAAATTGAAAAATTGACAACAAAGTCAAAGGTTTTTTCTAAGGCCTAGAAAATTTTACTGCTGCCCGACGATTTACCTATAATTTTATTAGGTATGGACGTATTTTTAGTAAATTTATATAACGCTTTTCTGTAAAACAAAATAAATAAACCATTATTAAATTAATAAAATGATATATATAAAAAATATATTAATTAACTAATATACATACAAACAAACATTAAACAAAACCTTTTTTATTACATTAGAATATATGTTGCACTCCTGCTTTGCCATTCCTGTGCTATATACATACCCTAGTATTTTATTTTTTCTTGTATGTATAAGTTAGTAAAAGTAATATAGTAAAGTGGTTTGATACAAAACATATTTACATAAATGTATGCGAATAATCAAGCTGTTTTTACATTTAGGTGGATCTACGGCATATGGATGAAAAAACGGGAAGCAATGTAGTTGATGTTGGAGTAGATTTATCAGAATTTTATACGAGTGTTGAATGGGATATCTTAGCAGTACCTGCTATAAGGTAAGTATACAATTTAAACTGATAGAGCACATCATTTTTAATAAATATAACGTTCACAACCACTAAAACTATAAGTTTGTCTAAAAAAATCATTGTTTTTGCGTTTGAATAGTTTTTCTAATTTATCTTATTCATAATACACATATTTAAGTAATTTATGGAATAAGTTTGTTACCGTGTTTCTAAAAAAGCATAAAAGATTAATAACTGTTATCTACTAACTAGTGCGCTAAAAGAAGTTAATCTTGGAACGTAGAATTTTGTTTTTACATTTTTTTAAAGAAGGTCCTGTTACATCCAGGTATGCTGATCCTCTTTAAATATGGTTTAGTTTTGGGATGGCTGTCCTCTGGAAAATTTTGGGCAGCTACGACAGCTACGTAGCTCTTATAATTGCTATGTAGATTCTAGGGAATATACCTCAGATCTGTGTCTTTGTAATTCTCTATTTACTTACTTAACTTATTTCGTCTTGTTTGGATTAATAGATAGCAATTGTATTTTACATTATATCTCATTAGTATGAGGTACTTGCATTCTGTTATGGTTTTATATTCTCCAATTTGTAAAATGACCCGGTCATATATATAAAAATATTGTACTAAAACCACAGTATTTTGTTAATAAAATCCCTTTCTGTGGGCAGCCCCTTGTTACCTTGCCTCGTATTTTTACGTAATTAAAAGTTATATACATGACACGCATTTAGAAGAGGTTATGTTTCTTTTCACTTACTGGGGACATTTACAGCAATATTTTGGTACATATGGTTTTCTTTATTTTCCCTCAATGTCGATAAACACACCCAGGCAGAACTTGTTTTGGGTCAATGATCTTTTAGCAGGTCAGCTAGATACAACGTTGAGATCCTTCTTTGGAATTTTCTCTATTGTAAATGCTTGTTTTTTAAATGTGGTTGGAGATATATACTTATTCATTGTCTTTACTTATGTTCATTTTCAAGGTTTTCAGAGCAAACAATTTAAGGCTGATGAGTCGGTAGGCTTTTGAAATGGAGTAGTTTCTTTATCTGAATTTGGTTTGATAGAACAACTTCTTTACACTTTTTTGGTATATAGTCTGAAATCCTGAACAACTTGATCAGATGAAGATCAAGCACATTTAGTACGTAATTTAATCCTGATAGTTAAAAAAGGAGAACGCAATTAGCATTGTTCTTAGCAATGATGACTTGGTAAATACGCCAGTTCTTAGTCAAGATTAAGTGACTTATCTCTTCGTATCTGGCTACTTTCATGGCAATGGAGTTCAAGAAATGTGTTTTTTATCCGATTTCTTAACATGCCAAGTAGGTTTTTAGTTAGAGCGCTTTGGACTCACACTGTCTGTAAAAGATCCTCGGTTTCCTTACAGTTAGTCTCTATGCTGCTTAGTAATTAACTATAATGATTTTTTTTATTCTTAAAGAAGTTCAAATCCTCAAAAAGTTTTGTTCTGTTCGCTTAAACAAAAGCCCTTCTTGGCAACTAGTAATTCTATCAATGAGTAGATAATTACCGATATATTGTAGATATTTTACCTTCTATAGTGGTCCAGAGTTGATGCTTATAGCACATCGCTTATAGCTAATGAAGTGTAAAATTACTCACAGGAAGTTTGAGTTATATTATAATGGTTTGCATGATGTCAGATCTGAATGCAATTGAGAATGTTTGGTAAACGTTTAAGAGATTCTCCAAACAGCTGTAAAAATATTATTTAAAACTCTGTAATCAATTATAATTGACATTCTTTTTATTGTTTTGTTACATTTTTTTGTGAGCGAAGTGTATTTTAGAGAATTTACTACGATTCAAAAATCATTTTATAAAGTAGATGTTCTGACCAATATGACTCTGCTTGTTGCACCCACTTTAAACGCCGTAATTCAAAGAATTGGATAAAATACAATTTACGCTGAGCAGTGTTCGTAGAATGCATATTTAAATTTACACCATAATAATAAATTGGACAGGGTTACAAAGAAACGAATAAAACAAAATAAAACTGATTTTCAACGAATATGGAAATTCTATGCATTTTGCACGTTCCGTACAGTGTAATTAGTTTTTATTCTGCATTCTTGAACCTTGTGACCATCGCTCATTTATTGTTCGAGTATATCTGCAAAAAAAAAGGTTGGAAAAAAGAAGGAGGCATTCTTTAATTATTTTTTTAAAGAGAGAAAATTTAAATGTGATATTGTCTTTTGCTCTCGTTTTACATATTTGGGTACTTTTTATGCTAATAACAAGTTTTTAATGTATTTAATAATACAATGTTTAAGCAGCAACCTTATATTTAGCGTATTCAAGTGTTTAGTGGACTTGGTGGAATATTAAGGATTGTGGTTAGATTTTAGAATGTAACATGTTTTTCAGAGACGGTACCTATTGGAGTGAGTAAGCATCAGTTACTGTTCTGCATTGTAGTTTTTTGCAAGAGCGTGTTGAATAAAAAAATCGTGGACTTGTGTAGTACAGCCTCAAGTTGTGCAATTTGTGAGAATGAAGCTTTTCCTCAGCGTAAAGACGAAGAAATAAACCTGGCATGGTCCATGTTTTAAGCACTGCTTCCTATGGGAATATTGTGACCAGGTTCGGCATGCACCCGATGTGTGCAGGACTCTAGTTTGTTCAGCTGAAAATCATCACCACCGCTGATCTTCGAGTAGACATAAATCCAGGTGTCCCAAGTTCTTATTTGGATGACTATCCTTGAGTTACTGTTGGCACAGGGCAGTTCCCTTTATAAGAGATCTGAGTCCTGTGACTAGCTCCTCAAGGTGGTGATAGGATTCAGGGTTCGTGTCACCGAAGATAAGGAACCGCTTATGGTCCAAGGCCTCACACTCGAATAGAATGTGAGTTGCCGTCTCATCTTCCATGGCGCACAGTCGGCACGAGGTGAGTTCCTGTGTCAGAATCCCCATCCTTCGAAGGTGTAGTCTAAATGGTCCATGCCCAGTACTCTTATCTGACTACTGCCAAGATTCAGTATGTCAGAGGTCAGTTTTTTGGAGTAGCCTTTGAGCGTCAGCTTCGAATGCCTCAGCCCTACAGTGTTTGGCCGATTCTTCCCAGACCCAGTTCTTGACTTTGGTCCTTACCCAGTCTCTAGGCAGTCCCAGTACAGGTTTTGGAACAATGAATCGTGTATAATAAAAAATTCGTGGACTGGTCAGCCTCAAGTTGTGCAATTTGTGAGAATGAAGCTTTTCTCAGCGCAAGGACGAAGAAAACCACAAAAACATTCGTCTAGTGCTCAGTTGTTAGTGTTAGGATTTGAAGGTTTTCGTCAAATATTCTGTAACAAGAATTCTTGGTAATGTTCTTCTTCAGTTTTCAGATTTTATGGTAGCATCTATTCCAACAAGTTTGGAGCATTTTATGCGTTGAGATGTTTGGCCTCTTTAGAGTAAGCGTGGCTTATCTTTCTTGTATGAGCTTTATTTCATTTACATTTACATTTCATTTTATTCTTTTTGTACGAATTAAAGTATTAAAGATATATTTTGGTCTCTTTCCTCACAAAGATTGCTATAAAGAATTCTTAAATATAGTTTTTGTTATTTATGCTAATTTATTTGATTTTAGAAATGAAAAATTCTACACTTGCTGTGATGAACCATATCTTGATATAACATTTAATATAACGATGCGAAGGAAAACTCTATTTTATACTGTTAACATCATAATTCCATGTATGGGTATTTCGTTTTTAACTGTTCTTACGTTTTACCTTCCATCGGATAGTGGAGAAAAGGTAAGATAGGTTAGATATCTTAGTTATTATACCATATTGAATACAGATAAAAAGAAGCTCTGAAATTCAGATAAGACACATAGTGGGAAAATGAGGTGTAACACTCTAGGAATTACTGAGGATGAAAAGCATCGATTTTTAACGCTCTGAACTTATCATTTAAGCGAATATTTGTTTATTTAACATGAGTTGTATATACAAACACTAATATTTAAAATCAATATTTTTATTTTAATATCTGTTAAATTTATTTTAAAGGAAATATCATAAACTGTTTGAACATTCGGCAAGGACCATTCGGTATGTTGGATCGTTCTTTCAATTTTTTGGATTTCATATGTCCAAGCGATCCAGTCGTTCTGTGCGGGATCCGAGAGTTGTGCTTCTAATAAAAATTGAAATTTGTCACTGATTTATTCCAACAAAATAAACTTTTATATAAATATATTTAAAGAATATTCTAAGTATGATCCCTACACGAAGTTTATATTTTAATTTACAGATTGCTGTAACTTAGTAGAGGAACAAATAGGACAAAGGAAATTTATAAATTATATTTTTATTTATGTGTTCGTTTCATACATGAAAATTAAATTTAAAAAAATATTTTAATTCTTTTCAGGTCACATTGTCAATTTCTATTCTTATTAGTCTCCACGTATTCTTCCTACTGGTTGTCGAGATTATTCCACCTACATCTTTAGTTGTTCCATTACTGGGAAAATATTTGATATTTGCTATGATTCTGGTTTCTATAAGGTAAAATGAATATTTTTTGCATGCATTTAAAAAGGAATGTATAATAACTGGGCATCGTCTTGCGTGTAGATAAAATTTGATGTGTGTACAAAAATCAAACGACTTCAATCAAAATAGAATACAAAAATTTGTAATTAAAAATAACTAAAACGATGAAAACAAATATGAGAAAAAATTAAGACAGTAAAGCATTTAAATGCTCATATTTATTGCTGGTACATACCTACATATAGTAAAAGCGGATAAAAGACCATGTAAGATTATGGAATGTATTACTTTACACTGCTATTTCAAATCTACTCCCTTTTATACACTCTTTCCTGTAATTTCAATCAATATAAATATTTTAAGTTTTTAAAACTCTATCTCAACAGAAAAATTATGTATCCCCCCAATTTCAAAAACTCTCTCCATATATAATTCAAAAATCTTACCTCCGATTACAAATTTCTATTTCTTAATTTCCAATCTTTCCTGTCATTCACCTTTTAACCTTTTTGACCCCAATATCTTTCCACCCTCTTGTTAATTTTGTCCCTGTCGTCCAAATGTATCTCGTTCAATTTCTTATAATCTGTCTTTCGCCCTACGTTGGGCGCCAATTTGTTATGGAATGTTTCTAGGTCTTGAACTACTGCTCCGGTTTCCTGGATCAATGGGTTCTGGCTTTTTTTCTTTTTTTTTAATTCCTTGTATTTTTTTTTGCTTTTAAATCATATAATCTTTATTTAACTGTTCTATTTTATTCACTAATCTTTATCTTTTACATTTAACAACCAAATCTTTTTTAATGGCATCTCATAATATATATAAATCTAACATCAAACTAAACTGATTTATTTATTTTATCCTTAGGTAACCTATTCTATCAAAAAAAATCCTTTAAAAACATACATCACTTCCGCCATAAAAATTTTAAATCACTTATATAAATACAGTTATGTATTGTAGAGTATAAAAATCTTTACGACCAATCGAATCATAACAATATTTATGTAGTAATAAAGTTTAACAGAAAAGTAAAAAGTTCCTATAAACTTCCAGCTAAAAATTTTCCAATAATTCTACTTACATAATTCCTACATTTTATTTTTCTATTATTTCTCACTGTTGAACATTTTTAATTATAAATGTCATTCTTAAGCTGAGATAAAATAAGAAAAATAGATACACTTATGAAAAAAGTCATTTATATATGAAACCGAGAGCAGTGATGAAAATGTCCAACATAAATTTCTAAGTTATCCAACTGACCATATCCTTGGGCTATACTCGTAAATTTTTGCACGCATTCCAGTTATGTAGGGCAAAAAGCAAAGCGAGCAAATGTGTATCGTATTTTTTACAGATCACTTTCCACTGAGGACGAAATAAAACCATCGAAAATATCAAAGCAGATTAATTTATTTCTATCGTGCACATATTTTTAAGTACCTAATCTCATATTTTGTATAAACAGGGAATAGATAAATGAACAGAAATCCACCTCTATAATTTTTAAGTGATTTAGCGGATGTAGTTCATTTAATGCGATTGCCTTACATTTTCTGCAAATCTGGCAAAAAATAGAGGATTTTAACATTGCACATCAACTAATTGGTTTAACTTTTTATCGCTGTGAGCATGTACTTACTAGAGGCAGATCTGAACACGAGTCTAGTGTCGAAGAACGACAAAGAGATCAAAAGGAAATGACATGGTATGTCTCTCTTACACCTCCTTCTTATTGGGTGTGTTCTAACTAAGTTAACGATTACAATTGATTACAATCGCCTGCAAACGTTTGTAATCGTTTACCATTTGCCCTCGGACACGATTCATGTAATCGGGTTTGTGATCAAGTGTGTTTAAAAGTTCCTACACATAGACAATATAATATATTTACATTTTTTTCATCACATTAATTAATTTTTTATATCTAAATAACAATAATTTATCATTGCACGCTATATCTTTTGTAAACAATACAAACGAAAATGGCGTCTAAAAAAAATTGTCAACAGTAAGTAATAATCTAATCGTGTCCGAGAGCCATATTCTGCGATCAGTTTACAATCGCTTGCAGGCGATTGTAATCGATTGTAATCGTTGACTTAGTCAGAACATACCCATTGGGAGATAGTTTTGTGCATGCTTATACCCCACATAACTACTAATACTTTGTTTTGGGGTGCCAGAGAGAGATAGCACGTCGTTTTATTTTATCTTTCTGTCGTTACTCGACTGGCGTTCAAAGTATTGCAAAACACCTTTAGTTGGTATAAAATCGAAGGTTAAAAATGTGATTGACTCAAATTTAACACCAATTGTCATTGATGTTACATTTTTAAGCATGTATTAAAGATAATCTGTTGACAACTGACATTGATGTCACATTTCCAAGAGTGTATCAGATAGAACTTTACCCCATTAATGGCTAATGCCATATATTTAAAAAACTCTCGTGATGCCCTGGTATTATGCATATAAAAAGCAGGGGTTGGATGACAAGTTTTGAAAGCAACACCTGTTAACCATTAGAGGAATCAAAATTTATAAACTATTTTAATATTTAATCTTTCATTTGAATTCACAAAAAAATCTATTTTAATTAATCAATTCATTCTACAAGTTATTTGAAGTTGACGTATCAGTGTATTTTGTTATATTTAGAAGGATTATCAGTAACAGAAATTCATACAAAAATGGTGAAAGTGTTAAAGAAATCTGCTCCTTCTTTTGAAACTGTGCATCTATGGGTAGTTTAAACGTGGTTTTATAGGCGTTGAAGATAAACCACGTAGTGGACGTCCAAAAAGTGTAACACCATAAATCAGTAAGCAAGTCTATGATATCGTTTGCAAAGATCCAAGTGAGACTAAGCGTGAAGTTTCGGATACCATAGGCATCTCAGATGAACGAGTACTCCATATTTTACACAAACAATTACATAAGAAGAAGTTGTTCGGAAAATTAGTGCCGCAATTATATACAATTCAACAAAAACTCATTCGATAAAAAATATCCCAAAGTAATTTGGAGCGTTTTATAAATTATGGAACTTGGATCTACCATCATGATCCTAAACTGAAACAAGAACAGTGGACTGAAGCTGGTTCTTCGGCTCCAAAGCTGTAAAGATAGAACAGTCAACAAAAAAGGTTATAGCATCAGTATGATGGGATGCAAAAGGTTTTTTTTTATTGATTGTCTTAAAAAAAGTAACAAAATTAACTTATTGTAACTTTTTGGACCAGTTGGATAAAAAAAACTTGAAAAAAGACACGGTTTACAGAAGAAAACAATCATGCACGTGTTTCCACAAGAACGAATTAAAGTACGAATTGCTTGAACACCCACCGTATTCACCAGATTTTGCTCTCTCCGACTATCACCTCTTTAGAAACTTAAAACAGATTCTTTGTAGAAAGCTGTTTTTGTCGAATGAAAAAGTTATTTTAACTGCTGAACAATATTTTGCAAAGCTTCCGGAAAATCATTACAATTGGAATAAGTATTCTTTTAGTTTTCAAAACTTTTCAACTAACCTATAGCTTTACTACAATTATACATATATCGTTTTGTTCTGTTACAATATGTTACATTTACTCAAGTTAATAAATTTGTTATCTGTTTCAGCATATGTGTTACTGTGGTAGTGCTAAATGTACATTTTCGATCACCACAAACGCATAGAATGTCTCCATGGGTAAAAAGAGTGTTTATTCATATATTACCTAGATTATTAGTCATGAAACGACCTACGTATATTTTCGAAACAAAAAGGTAATAACTATTACGATTTGGATATGAGTTTGTACAATTTGGCAATTAAAATCGATGTTATGTAACTCCATTTATTTATTTTTGATTATTACAAACTAAAATTATAAAATTTAAATTATTACTCACCAAAAACGAAGGGTGCAGAGAGTTAAGATAAACAACTTATAATTAACAAATTACCATATGAAATGAAAGAATTTAACATCGAATCTCACGGAGAAACCAAATTTCTCCTACCCAAATCAGATAAAGTAATCGAGTCGACGCAAATAACATTGATATTTTTAAAATTAAATAGTCGAGGAGCTAGGCCCACAACGAACGTTACACTATATATATACATACAGTTTTCGATATTTCAAGGACACTAAGAGAATCTTTGGAAGTCAAAATTTTCAATAATTCATTGATCAAAATCTGACAGAGGTTTATTCAGTGCTTATATCAATCCTGAATTGTCATTGTAATCAATACAAGATTTAAGGTTTCGTATTTCGTATTGGTTAGAATGGGAAGGGAATGTGGCTTTAAAATTACTGTGTCGATTTTAGCATAACATATATATTTCTAAACATATCTCTTTTGATACAATAAGTGGCACATCAAAGCATACAGTTCAGTCAATTGTTCTTGGGAACTTAGTGTGCAACGGAAATTAAAAAGGGTGTAAGCTTTAAAATGACGTGTTGTACATAATTCTAAGTTAATTTGAACCCGAGTTATGAACGGAAACGCTCGGATACGACGCTATTTTGCAATTTATTAACAATAAAATGGCAATATCTTAAGTTCTAATAAACCGATAAACCTAATAAATTGCTACGACCACAGGAAAAATGTAGCGACGTGTTTCATAGACTATGAAAAAGCCTTTGACAGAGTGCAACATCACAAACTCGTTCAAATACCTACTAAATCGACTTGACATAGATCAAAAAGATATACGCTGTATTGAAAATTTATATTGGAACCAATCAGCTGCGGTTGGATGTGGCAACGAAGTTACAAAGGCACAAAACATCCTTAGAGGCGTAAGACAAGGATGTGTCCTCTTCCCCCTCCTGTTTAACGTTTACTCTGAAAACATCTTCCAAGAAGCTCTCGAAGGACAAAAATTAGGCATCAAAGTAAACCGTACATGGATCAATAATATACGGTATGCGGATGACACAGACCTTATAGCAGACAGCTTGAATGAACTCCAAAGGCTCTTGGACATAATAGGAATACACAGTCGGCTTATGGGAATCAACATCAACACAAAAAAGACAAAGTTTCTAATAATCACCCGTAAGCCAGATGAGTTCCAGAATGCAAAATTATTACACAATAGTGAGGACATAGAACGAGTAGAAAAATTTAACTATCTGGTAACTTGGCTATGTGAAGACTGGTCTTCAGACTTCAGAAATCAAGTGCCGGATAGAAAAAGCGAAGAACTCATTTATGAAATTCAAAAACGTCTTTACGAACTCGGACTTTGACCTCAACCTCAGAATAAGATTCACAAAATGTTACGTAAGGTCCGTGCTATTGTACGGCATGGAAGGCTGGACACTGAAAGTTAATACCATGAATAGGCTGGAAGCATTTGAGATGCGGATCGCTACGAAAGAATACTGAAAGTTTCTTGGACAGCAAGGAAAATCAACGAGGAAATTCTGAGGAGGATAGGAAGAGAACGTGAATTGCTGCTCACGATAAATGAGGGAAAACAGCGTATCTGGGAGATGTGATACCAATTTGCTCCAACTGTTAATTGAAGGAAAGATAGAGGGACAAAAGGGCACTGGGCAGAAAGAGGATGTAGTGGCTCCGAAATATTAAACATTAGACAGGAATAAGGACGACTGGAGAATTAATCCAGAGCATTAGAGATAGAGTTAAATGGTCAGAAATGATTGCAAACATCCATTCATAGATAGCAGCAGAAGAAGAAGAATAAACCGATTTTAATTTTTTTAAATGAGTTTTCTTTCGGTTCTAACTAGCAATCAAAATTATTTTAGTAAACTTTTAATAAGTTTACTAATTATAGGCTTATAAACAATTAAATTTTTACTAACAACTGACTCACCAGTTTTCTGGGAAAGAGCCCAAAAAAATTCGAATCTGCACATCAAAAAACAAAAAGTAACATCATGACATTCCATGGAATTTTCAACTTTTTAAGAACCGCCCTCAGCGTCCGGAGTATAATAAACGTATAAACTAGTGAATCTTAAGAATTTACTGTTGGTCCTTCGCTTTTGACAGTTTCTGTTTGAAAATTTCTCAATCTCAAATTCTCTCTGCAACTTCTGTCCGTAATTTTCATAATAAGTATGTAGGTCGAGTTAAAATTGGCTATGTTGTTATTGACTGATACATTTACATTTTGGATCTTTTCTAGGTCATTAAAGCCGTTTTAAAGGCATTATTTTTTGTTGAGAATTTTTTTAGAGCAGAATTTTTTTATTTTTTTACCTAAAATCTCAGTTCATCACAAAAATATGCTTGTTCTATTTGAAAAAACTTCTGGTCAGTATGAGCCGCTTTCGGTCCGTACTGGCAGCTGATTATCAGTCGATAGGGCATACTAAATTTACTTAGATATAGTGTGTCAGGTTTAAAAAAAAAACTTCTAAATTACGGCATTCTATAATTATTGTTAACAGTACTGTTTAAACATGTTCTCAGTCAACTACGAAGATAAACATTTTTATCAACTTTTAATCAGTTGTAATTAACTTAACTTGATTTTTTTAGCAAATTTCTGTCAAATAGATTTGTTTCAAGAACTAGACAGTACTCCACTTGCTTGTATCCTTATCACACAACAGGTCATAGAGATGATTCAACTCCAAAAAGAAGATATTTGTCTAGTAGGACACCTAGTAAAGAGGATTTATCCCCTAGGTAACTATAAATATGTAGGTAGTATATTTAATGTTTGTTTTTCTTTAACTAAATATGCAAATAGAGTTAAAAATGTAAGTACCCACTACTTTTTCTTTAATTTAGGTCATGGCAAGCGCCAAAACAATCAATTTGAGATAGATAAGGAGGAATATTTTAAAATAGTTCTCCAATAATGGATACATTGGAAGTCCTCTCTTTTAAAATTCTGAACAATTTATTAAAAACTAGTTTAAAATGCAGACAAAAAAAACTATATGTACGATATTCAGCAATCTACAAAACATTGTGTACGAAAATGACAAACATGACTTGCTCCTTTAGCCCTTGCGCCCATATTGATCCCATTAAACTCATCACCCACACTACTTCACGAGTGTCTTGTGAGAATTCAAGGTCGAAAAACATGCAATTATATTCCTATAATGAAAAGGAGTTAAATTGGATAAAGAAATGATGGTATTCGTGTCCTTAGCTCTTAACGAAAAGAAAACAATTAAAGTACGGCTATTAATTATTCTGTGCCGGCAATAGCGACAACAGGATATTTTTACTGCTCCCAACTCATCAACTATTAAGTGAGAGTCGATGTAAAACATAGGAAGCAACTTTAGTCGCTTTAAATCCGTTAATCTCTATTTAAACCGTTTGTGCACGGAAATACGATATGAAAAGGCGCCCATTCCATTGAAGCCATACTCTCACTATCTTACTGTATTAGATTTTTTAAGGTCTTATTTCAGAGCTGGGTTTCTGCAGTTGGATTTGTTTTTTAAACATAAGAACTTACTTTCGATTTAGCTTAAAGAAATGAGCTCTACCAATTTCACGATAAGGACAACCTGTAGGTTTTAAGAAAGATGCTGGTTGCAAAGATATTATTCCAAACCGTTTCCGTTTACGCTTGCAATAAATATTATTTTAGCTGCTCTCCCCACAGAAGTTAGAGAATGTTTGTTATTTTTCTTTCAATTATCTTAATAATTTTTCACTGTATAACAGGTCCGTCTCATCCACATTTTAAACCTGGTCTATATTAAAAACAAAACTGTTGAAGTGGTCGTTTGTTGCCTGCTTTAACGCAAAAACTGCTGGATGGATTTTGAATAATCTTTTTTTATTATGTAGCTTTTAATGGCTTTAATTGATAATTTTTTATAAGAATTTCAAAAAGACAATTTATTTTTCAATGCAAAGTGTGTATTTATTATTTATACACCTTATCTTGTATGTGGCAATTTCATACCTTTTGGAGGAAGTACTTTTTTTTATTTAAGGATGTTCTCGTACAAATAGACCTAAATACAAATGTACCGAGATCATAGATTGGGGCAGAAGAGGCCATTTATTAATTTGAGATTTAAAGGACTGCAAGTTAGGATGCGTGGGAAAGACGTGGGAAGATAAGGAGTTCCACAATCTGAAGACACTGGGGATGAAGGAACGATCGAATTGATCCGTTCTCGATGTCTGGCACTGAACAGTATAGGGGTGCATGGAGTTGGCACGCCGCGTTGCTTTGGCTGGTCGGGCAAGTGGAGGCACTATAGAGCGGAGATCATCTGAGCAAAATCCGTTTAAGTATCGGTAAAACAGGGATAGATCAGACATTGCTCTTTGGTGGGACAATGAAGCTAGGTTTTTGGAGATACTAATGTTGTTTATTACTTGAACTGCTCTTCTCTGTATAGCATAAAGAACTTTGAGCCTTGACAGAGCTGCCGATCTCCATACATGCGATCAGTATTCAAGATTAGGTCTTGTTTGGACTTTGTAAAGAGTAGCTAAGTTGGATAAAGAGAAATATTTCCGTTCTCTAAAAATAAAGCCTAGCTTCTTCCCTGCTGCAGTTGCTATGGATGTAATATGTTCGTTCCAGAGTGAGTCCTGGGAGATCGTTATACCAACCAGTGTAATGGAGTCTCTTGCTACTAGTGTCTGATCGTTCATTGTGATGGATGAGTCGTATGTTTGCCTTGTGTTGGATAGGCCACATGTCTTTGTCTTGGAAGCGTTGAAATTAAGAAAAATTCTTTTTTCTCCACTCATCTACAATTCTCAGATCTTGATTGAGAGAAGCCGTTGTGAATCTTCTGTCCTCTTCCAGAATATTTAGGGATATGGGACGATTGTGCGCTTTGCTACAGTGTAGGTTGTTATCATCTACAAAACCGTGTATCGGGTTATTATTGGCTTCTACTTATACTAATAAATTATATACATTTTTTATTTTTGCAAACATATACCGCAATTTTGTTCTTACATTTAAAAATTATCTTTACGTATTCATATATATTTCAGGTTAGCCGATGGTGGACCATTTGGTGGCAGTTGCCAAATACACGGTCCTTTAGCTGCAGCACTTCCTCTAGCTGAAACAGAAGACTTAGATAGTGGAGGAGGTGAAAATGGAATAAAAAGTCCTGTACTATGCAATCCAGCCTATTCGCATAGTAGATGTCCGCCAGAAATTCATAAGTCATGTTTTTGCGTAAGATTTATTGCAGAACATACGAAAATGTTAGAAGACTCGACAAAAGTACGTTGAAACAATTAAATAAGTATTAATTTTAAATATCTTAAAAAATTTTAGGTAAAAGAAGATTGGAAGTATGTTGCTATGGTTTTAGATCGTTTGTTTCTATGGATATTTACGTTGGCAGTATTTGTAGGAACAGCGGGGATTATTCTTCAAGCGCCAACATTGTATGATGACCGGATACCCATAGTGGAAGAAAGTTCACGAAGAGGTGTGCGTTTTTGATTACCTTAATAAAAGACATCTTACTGTTACTGATTTTCAAATAACAACCCTTTAAATTTACCAAATATTTTAAAATAATCCGTTTTGGGATTATAGGTATTCCAAATGAAGCTATCATGTGCAAAAACAAAATGCAAGCAAAAGTTTTCAAATTAATATGATTAGGCCAGTGCTTGTAGATGAAATGGGTTTTGCCTGGCAATGCTTTTGGATAAAAAGGGATTAGTTCTTAGTTTTTTTAATAGTTATATTGTGTAACTACCTACTCACTGAGCTCGTAAAGAGTAAAAACTACCTCTTACGATAAAAAATTCTGAAAAAAATTCTTATGAGTATGATTTTTGTTTAAAAAATCTGAATAAACATATCTTTAAATTATAGAAACTAATTTATATTTCTTATTTTTTCAGCAACCTCTAACGACTAAATTTAAAGCTACATAATTAGTTTCTAACAAATTTTAATATTTTAAAAGTACATTTACAGTGAATTGTAAACTAATATAAAGCTCTAAGGTAATTTATAGTTTCTCTAGGAAATTTTAATCCTCTTAGCACAGACATTGTGAAAATAATAACCTGGAAATAACGTTGAAATACGAGTAGTTTGTTTATATACTTATTCCGAATGAATCATGTGAAATATAATTTATGATGTTCTTCAACATTTAAACACTTAGGAAACAACCCTTTGTGATAATGTTAAACAGATTAATTATTTTTGCAAATAAAAATATTTTAATTTTGCATGTTGTTAATGTCAATTTAATTTTTTTTAGTTATTATAGAAAAATAGCAATAAATTAATGATGAAAGTTTTATAATCGATTAAATGATCTCGTAAAGAGTAAGGTCAGATGTCTTTTAGCAAAGTTATTCAAAATTGTACAAGTTTGAGTGTTTGTATGTGAATATTTCTCCATTACCATTAACAAAACTTTTTCAGCATTTGCCACAACGACTGCAGTCAGGTGTCCACCTCCCGTTTAAACGGACATGGACGTTACGTATCGATTACGTCCATCCACATTTAGAAAAAGCTACTTTTTGAATGTGTTCTACAAACCTATTAAATATATGGACTTACAATTTATGTATCAAAATGATATCAGAATAACGGGCATCATTATAAACTCATTAATTGTCCATTAAAAATAGAAAAAATAATACCTGCTCATTTATTAATGCTACAGTAAGTAATGGGGCCTAGTTTCTGCAAAAATTTTGCAATATATTTTATTATAAGTATTGCATATTTGGTCGGTTTAAGCAAGTAACTTTAAGGAAGCAATTTGGGTTGACCCAATTAAAGTATAATTCATTTTTTCAATTATACAATCGTTATATAATATAAGGCTTATTTTTTAAATCACAATATCTTTGTACGCTATCAAACTATTACTAAGACTCCAAAAAAGGCTATTGTTTGCTATTTTTTTACATTGCAATATTTTGTAGATATCTGATTGTTCACCATGAAAAATCAAGATGAGCATTAGGTTTTGTAATTTTTCAAAAATTATTCTTATTTAAAGAGTTGAAAAGTTAAATATTTAAATATTAATAAGTTTTTGTTAATTTTTTGTTTGTGTTGTCAGGAGAGTATTATTGATTAAATTGTCATAAATGAATTAAGAGATATGTCATAAAAATGGAAATGTAAAAATATAAATGAATTAAAAGGTTATGAAAGGTGAATTTTGAATAAAAATAAATAATAGGATGGATCAATCAGAGAAAATAAATAAATATTGAAAAGGAGGAGCAAATAGAAGAAGAGACAATAGCTGGAAAGTGAAGGAGCAGAAAGAAGGAGATAGAAAGTTGTCTAAAAGGCAGAATCCACAACCCAGAGATTATTATTGATTAGGAGCTCCGAGAAGGAATTTCGTATCATTACATACGGATCCGGAAAAACGGGCGCCGACGATTAGTCGCCGCCGTTCGAGCGCTTGACCGTTCGGGCGATGGCGATGGCCCTTCGGGCGATGGCGATGGCCCTTCGGGCGATGGCGATGACCACCTATAAAAATTCTTTTACATGAAAATATATCATCTAAATTTATTCAAAAAAAATAAAAATAAAATTTTCACTGCGATCGGCGCAACGTGCGCTAATCCCAAACTTGGTTCCATATTTGGTAATAAATTTGGAAATTTATACCACTAATGATCAGATTTGATTATAAAATTAGTTTATCTGCAGTTGTAAATATAATGTACTATATATTTTTGATACGTTGCCTGTCTGGCGGTAAAATATATAGAAACTATATAAAAAAAAACGTCGGACTGATTCAATAATATGACTTTATTATTTCTTTTTTTTATTGACACTGACAACTATATAATTATTATCTCACAATTGTCTTTTTAGTGTACTAAGTTTTTAACATTCTTCCCCGCAAAAATAAAAAAAAAACAATTTAACTACAGGAAATAACTAAGTGAAAATTTAACAAGTATAACAATAAAATAAACAACATTTAACAATAAATACAACAACATTTAACACTGTCTGACGACAATCATTTTATTGTTCTTCGTAATATCCTTTTTTTTTGGCTTCTCCTATTTTATATCTACTCAGTGATTTTCGCCAGTCTACTGGTAGGTCTTTTAAATAATCCGTTTTTTGTTTGCACCTCTGCTACCCTGACTCTACCGTCTGGTCCGGGAAAAACATTTATTATTCGACCTAATTTCCACTCATTTCTAACCATGTTGTTATCTAAAATTAATACAACGTCATTAACCTTTATGTTCTCTTCATCTTTAGTCCATTTATTTCTTCTTGTCAGAGTTGGTAAGTACTCTTTTGTCCATCTCTTCCAGTAATCTTTTACAATTTGTTGCGATTTTCTCCATTCTTTTCGAAGGTTGTAATTTGTTCCCAACTGTTCCATGCAATTATTTGCCCCAACTAAAAAATGGTTCGGTGTGAGAGGTTCGAAATCATTTGGGTCGGTAGACATTTTTGTGAGAGGACGTGAATTTATGATGTTTTCTATCTCTGCAAATGCTGTTAATAAGGTTTCGTCTTTGAGTCTTGTATTCCTGAAAATTACATAAAAGCATTTTTTTACGCTTTGGATTAAACGTTCCCATACTCCACCCATAAACGGAGCTGCTGGAGGTATAAATTTCCATTCTATACCTCTTTGGGTCATTTGTCGATCAATTTCATCAAATTTTATTTCTTGTAATGCTTTTTTCATTTCTTCGGAGGCTCCTCTTAAGTTAGTTCCGTTATCAGAAAAAATACATTTTGGGGTTCCTCTTAAGCTCATCATTCTTCTTAAAGCCATGATAGCCGAATCAGTACTTAAAGAATGAGCAACTTCGAGATGTATTGCTCTAATACTAAAGCATGTAAACAATACACCCCATCTTTTCTCCGTTCTTCTTCCGATAGCAACTGCGAAAGGACCAAAAAAGTCTACACCAGTATGTGTAAATGGTCTTACATTAGGTGTTAACCGTTCTTCAGGCAACTGTCCCATTAACGGTGTCACTGTTGTCGGCTTCAGAAGTTTACAAACTTGACATTGCCGGAAGACCTTCTTAACTGCTGCCCTGCCGTCTATAATCCAAAACTTTTGTCTAGATTCATTAAGAACAAGTTCGACACCTTGATGACCAAGTTTATCATGTAAGAAATCCAAATAAAGTTCAGTAAATCGATGACTATTGGGTAATATCGCTGGACTTTTTGCTGCAAATGACATATTTGGAGCAAGATCAGTTCTTCCCTGTAAAACTAAAATTCCGAATTCGTTTAAAGCCGGTGTTAATCTCCTGATTTTACTTTGTCTTAAAATTTCTTGTCCTTTTTTTAAGGCATCAATTTCCGACTTAAAACTATCCTCTTGAGTTTTAATAACCCATAATTTTTCGGCTTCCTTAAATTCTTGTACGGAAATTTTTAGAGAATAATCATTTCTCTTTAATTTGGCAATAAAAATGTTTTTTGCTTTTACTATTGTTGCTGTTACTGACATCAATTTCGAAAATTTTGAATATTTGTTGATATCTGGCAGGACATTGTTTGATGTGACGATATTCGTTAAAAATGCAACTTCTTTCCGTGTAGATTTGGAATCCCGTTCTTTGATTTCGTGGATACTTTTTATTGGCCACGTACTTTCGTCAAAATTATTTAAAAATTTAGGACCTGAGAACCACTCTTCAAAGCTTAGTAAATTGTTTCCATCCTCAGTATATGATCTAGTGGCTAAATCAGCTGGATTACATTTTGAAGGAACCCATTTCCAATCTAAAACTTCAGTTAATTCCTGTATTTCACCTACTCTATGTCCTTCAAACTGTCCTAATCTTTTTCCATCTCCTTGTAGCCAATAAAGTACTGTAGTAGAGTCCGTCCAATAGTATTCCTTGTCTATTTTCAGTTTCATTGAATCTTTAACGTGTTTCATTAATCTACTCCCTATTAAGGCTGATTGCAATTCTAAACGTGGTATTGAGATTGGTTTAGTTGGAGTTACTCTTGATTTTGCAGTCACTAAACACACATCAATAGCATGAGCTGAAACTACTCGTAGATAAACGAGTGCAGCGTATGCTTGCTTGCTACTGTCACAAAACAGGTGCAACTCTAATCTCTTAGCAATCGGTATATTTATTGACAAACATCTAGGAATTTCCAATTCAATAATTCTTTTAAAATCATTTAACCAAGTTAGCCAGTTTTTAAAAATTTCGTCATTAATAAAATCATCCCAGGAAATTCCAGTTCGCCATATGTCTTGAACTATTAAGCGTCCTCTAATAGTGAAATTAGCAATTAGTCCAATTGGATCATAAATAGACATAACAATCCGTAGGACTTCTCTTTTTGTAGGCCTTTTTAAGATTCCTTCGTTAATTACATTTTTATTAGATTTAAAAATAAAGGTATCTTTCAGTGAGTCCCAATATAATCCTAAGACACGTTGCAGTGTACTGTCTATTAAATTTAGGTCTTTGCCAATATCTTCGTTTGAACTCGAAATTAAATTTCTAAGTTCCTGTGAATTTGTAGACCAACCAACTAGTTCATATCCCGCTACTTTGTGAACATCTTTAACTTGTTTTACAATTTCGAAAGCCTCAAGTGGTGTGTCAAAGGAGTCTAGATAGTCATCCACATAATGACGTTTAGTTATGGCTTCTATTACTCTTGGACTTCCAAATTTTTGAGCATTGTAATTTTTGACAAATTGTGCACACGAAGGTGAACAGGTTGCTCCAAATGTCATTACTAACATTTCATATATGTCGGGTGCCTTTCTTGTATCTCCATCTCTCCATAAAAACCTTTGAGAATGCCTGTCTTCCTTCCGTATTCTAACTTGACAAAACATTTCTCGAATGTCACTTGATACTGCAATTTTCCCAGTTCTAAAATTTAATAAAACAGATGTAAGAGGCGGTACAAGATCAGGACCAGATAAAAGATTAAGATTCAAACTAGTACCGTTTGATTTTGCAGCAGCATCAAAGACCGTTCTGGTCTTACCTGGTTTATTCGGATTTGTTACACCAAAATGACTAAGATACCAAGTTAGAGGCTCTTCTTTGATGGCTTCTTCTTCTGTTAATTTTCTTGCATAATTTTTGTTCAAATTTTTCCTCATGTTTTCACAATATTTTTCTTTAAAATCTGAATCTTTCTCCATTTGTCTTTCTACATACTGTAATCTTCTTAATGCTAATAACTTACTTTCCGGTAATTTACTAACATTTTCTTTCCATAATAGTCCAATTTCATATCTGTCTC
The DNA here is from genome assembly GCA_964028335.1 of Altica lythri. NCBI lineage: Eukaryota > Metazoa > Arthropoda > Insecta > Coleoptera > Chrysomelidae > Altica > Altica lythri. The sequence continues at coordinate 60,679,756 of OZ034805.1, read as the reverse complement.
CTACATATTTAATTGTATTGCACATTATTTCCATAGCCCGTTTATTGTCTTTGTCTTCAGTTGAATAATCTTTTGCAGCTATTCCCTGAGCTTCTAAGGAAAATGTTTCCTTCATTAACTGATGAAGATCTTCGTTTGAAATTCCATCAGATTGTTCTGTCTTACAAATGTGAAACGAAAAATTTTTATGAATAGTACTACTAGAGCTTCCACTAAGGATCCATCCTAAGTAGGTTTTTGTAGCTATAGGGTAATTGACTGGACCCTCAACAACTTTCCTAGGTACCGTCAGTCTTATGTTGTCTTGTCCAATTAAAAGTAAAGGTCTGGTTTTAATTTCTTTAATTGGTAGTCCTTCGAGATAAGGTAACTTTTTAATTTCGTCAAAATTACATTGTTGGTTAGGCAACCCTAAATTCCTTACTGACCTAACATTCCTCAATTTTAGCATTCTTGCATTTTTAAAGTTACCACAAATTGGTAAATCAAACCGGACTGAGTCATTATCAGTCATTTTAATGTCATTAGCCCACTGTATACACAGTGGTTCCCTAACTCCATCAATTTGCAGGTGATCTATTACTGATTTGTCTATCAGTGTCACAGTAGACCCTTCGTCGCAAAGTGCAACGATTTCTATTTCTTTATCTGAACCAAAAACTTTAACATGGACCATTCGAAGTAAGGTGTTAGTTCCTTTACTTCCTGCTGTCATTGTTAGTTCACTTACATCGTCACTTTTAATATCAGTGCAGTTAACAATTGAGTTAGTTTGTTCAGGTCTTTGTTTAACATTTTCCTTATGCAGCAGATGATGATGTGGACGGCGACAGCTGTTAATTCCGCATTCTTTTTTGCTTCTGCATTTAGTAACACCGTGATAACCTTTTAGACAAGAAAAACAAAGCTTTTTATTAGTAACGATCTTCCATCTTGTATCTACGTCATCCTTTTGAATTTTACTACAATTTTCGATTTTATGATCTTTGTCATTACAGTATGGACACTCGTGACTTTTTTGTATTGTTGAACTAGTGGTATTTACAAAAGATCTTTCATACCTATGATTGCTTCTAGAAATACTCTTTGTTGGTAACACGTAGCAGGCTGCATGAGAAATTTTGTTAAGCCATTTTTCAAAGTCTTCTAAATTTACAGCACCATCTTTTGATAAAGTTTCTTCCCCCCATCGAAGTTTAATTGTATCGGGAAGTTTTTGGACAGCTTCTTTCAATAAAATTGGATTTTTTAAATGATTATTAAAGTTTAGGGTTTGTATGGTCGATACTAAACTCGTAATTTGAGTCCCAAACTGAATAAGGTTTTCAAAGTCGTTTTCTTTAATATGAGGAAAATGTCTTACCTTTCCTAACATAGCATCAATAATTTGGTCTGGCTTCCCAAACCGTAATTCTAAAGTCTTCATTACCTGACTAATATTTCTTGGGCTGATCAACATTCCTGATACTGCGGATCGAGCATTCCCTCGAAGACATTTTTGAAGCTTAATCAACTTTTCCTCATCTGATAAATTACAAATATCTGAAATTTTGTTAAAAGTGTAAATAAAAGTTGGGTATTCTTCAGATTTTCCGTCAAATATTGGGAAGTCTTTATGTAAAAATGATTTATATTGAACAGATTCATTTAATTTTGGATTTTGAGGAATATTGGTTAATAGATTACTGAGAGTATTACATAACTGATTAATAGCTTGATTCGAATCATTATTTTGAACATGGTTTTCTTGACTAAATTTTTGTGGAATATTTGAATTTACCATGTTATAATTTTCTGGCAAAGGAAAATGCTTGTCATGCTGATGTTCATCATTAAAGGCAAATTCACTATTTAACTCTATGGCTTCAATACATGGTTGCTCAGCAGATTGGACCCAGTTGAATACATAATCATAATTATTTTTATTAGAACTGATATGAGATTTTGTGTCGGGTATTGACAGGGTAGCTGGTTGCAATTGCACAGAAGAAGGAATAGCAGAGTTTAAGGGTAGCGTACCTGATTTTTCCGGTTGCACTGGTTCTGACATATTAGAATTTCTACTTACAAGGGATCTTCTAGATCTAACTTCTTCCATAAGGCTTAGCTTTTCCTCCATTTCTATGAGTTTTAATTGCTGACCATACTTTCGTTTTTCTAGTTCCATTCGTTTTTCTAGTTCTATTAACTTATTCTCAAATTCTTGTCTTCTTTTTTCTTTTAAAATCTCTCTTCTCATTCTGAGTACTTCCACGCTAGAGTTACTGTTTGATGCTAAAGATTGTGGGTGATTGACTGTTTTGGTTGAACCTTCTGTGTCGTCATGTAATCCAAGGTGATCGACTGTTTTCGTTGAACCTTCTGTTTCATCATGTAGTCCAAATCCATCCGGCCAAGCAAAATCAGGATCCAAGTGTTGGTGTCTACCAGCAGTCGTTCTTTTGGGTCTAATGTTTGCTCGAACAGTTTTATCCATGGTTTATTTTTCTGGCTCTTGAAAACGGTCGAAGGACCAATGTAAATATAATGTACTATATATTTTTGATACGTTGCCTGTCTGGCGGTAAAATATATAGAAACTATATAAAAAAAAACGTCGGACTGATTCAATAATATGACTTTATTATTTCTTTTTTTTATTGACACTGACAACTATATAATTATTATCTCACAATTGTCTTTTTAGTGTACTAAGTTTTTAACAGCAGTAATAATACATAACAATAAATAAAACAAGTTATCAGTTAATGATTATTAATTTATATTTTTTTAGAAATAGATACATTTTCACATATAATTCTGGGGAATGCCACGTAAAAATGTAACAATATTTCTATATGAATCATCTAAATTTTTTTATTCTTTTGTCTGCGTCGACATATTTTTTCTGTTTCATTTGTGGTCCTTTGCCACCAACCAATTGTTCATATTGAACATCTCTTCTTCGCTGAATTTTCTTTAGACTACTAATTAACTTCCAAATCGTGAGATAGCTCACTGCTAATTCTGTTTGTATTCTGTGTCGTGCCTGGGCATGATTATATGTTCTGACCGTATTAGACAGGACGCGATTGTGGACAGACCAGATTTCTGGAGAAAACATTGGAGATCTTCTTTCATTGCCTTAATGATTTGGGCGTCCAACATAGTTATCCTCGAACCATGGAAGAAGAGGTTCCAGTTCTGGGGGCAATGTAGTGGATACCTCATCGATGGCGCTATCCAAATCTTCTATAGGGACAAATGCCAAAGAAGTGATCATGTCATTTTTGTTGTCTCTATTAGATGAAGATCTCCCAACTGCTTCCTCATGTTTTGGGTTAAATGGAAGACACATTCCAAAATTTGAGTATTTGAAAATGCATTTCTGAAGGCATTAATTGCTGCTAACTCGAAATAGCAAGAGATCTTCTTAGGGTGTAAATTCGGCTCAACTTCTTTGATGAGGTGAATAATCCTCGCATATTTTGTGGTCTGCTTATTTGACAAGATAGCGTAAAATAAAGTTTTCTCACGAATAAATAATAGCTAATGAAAAGAAAGCCCGAATGGCAGTGCCAGAACGGCGGAGTCCCAACTGCCCGGACAGAACGATAAGGCACCCGTTTGTCCTAGATCCCAATATTTACCCTTTGCTGAAAAACAGATTTCCAAGATTTTTACAAATATATGTCTTTTATGGTTTGTGGATGTTTTCATTCATGCTCCTTGAGAATGCTGCTCAGAAATAAATTTCTTACTTTTGTCACATTTATTTAATAAAGAAAATACAATAAAAATTGTTTTTATATTTGTAGATAATATTTAAATATATCTCTTCTGACGTATTTTACAAAAAAAACAACGTCTTGATTTTTCAAGATATCTGACAAATATTTATAAGCTTTTTCTTTAACGCATACAGCAAGGTTAAAGGAGTAAAAATACATTTAATTGGGTGACTCCTCATTAATTTTAATAGCTATCAAACTAATTTGATTTAAAGTATCTGTATATGATTTAAATTTCATTATCTTCAACATTTAAAAAAAGAAAAATATGCTTCTTTTCCCAGTGATTTCCTACCAGTGCTTTTCCGTGATTATCAACACTTTAAAAAGGACATTTACAAATAATTGTGTACCATATATTCAATAGGTTCGTGAATCCCAAGTACGTGACTGATATTAAGAAATAAAATCGACCAATCCCTCTAAATGTATTGCTCAATTATATAAAGTACTTTCTAGATGTATTTTAGACATATAGGGTTGTGATATGGATTCTGTTAAGTCAAGCATATGTAAATACGACTATTTGTAAACATTAAAGTTTATAACTCGATTAACATTGAATTTTACTAATTCTGACTTAACATACCCGAAACATGCTCTCTAAATACATATAAAAAGCAATTAATCTTTCAGTCATGTACTCGAGAATATATAGGTTGTTCTATCAACAATAAAGATATATTAACTGGAAATACTATAAAATCAAATTTTAACCATTTACCTCAAATTTTCTTATCCGAATATTGATGGATTACGAAATGCAAGGTATATTTGGAAACTTTTGTTCTTATCAGTCCAAAAATTGATAACTTATGCTTTTTGGTACAAGAAAAATGAAAATATGGCTGTTTTGAATTGATCATATGGTTCGATTTTGCAGTTTAATCGAGCAAAATGGTCTTTGTTCAAAAGGTGTTTTCGTGGCATTTTGATATTTCAAGGAGTTTTCAAGAATAATCGATTAATGGAAATTGCGCTTTAAATTTTGTATTGCATTTACTTCTTTAAAGTTTAGTATCATTTTATGTCATTATTATAAAGAGATAATATAATTCATGTGACCCTAAAATATAAAATTAGGTTTATTTTAAAATTATATTATACACATTTTCAGAAGGGTGAGCTGTAACTAAATACTAACTAAGTAATAAAATCTATTGATCTGAAACTTAAGATAGATGTGTAGTTTGGAAGACAATACAATTTGGCACCGTTGACCTGATCTGATAATAAAGTCTAAAGTAGATTAAATGGTCTAGGAGGTAGTTTGACTAAAGATGGTTTTCAGGGTCTCATGATGAAAAACATAGGAAAATACTGGATCTTCGTAACAGAAAAGTGTATCCAAACCCCGTTTGAGCTCGATAAAATGATATTGGGAGGTGATTTGACATTTGACTAAAGATGGTTTTCAAGATGTGATGATGGAGTAGATTTAGACGGACTGAATCTTTATAATGGAATACAACGTATCCGAGCCGCAGTTGAGCTTGTGGCAATGGTCTTGGGTTGTATTTGGACTACAGATAGTTTTCTAGGTGAGATGATGGAACAGGTAGATAGAGGTTGATTAAATCGTCTTGGGAGGTAGTTTGACTAAAGATGGTTTTTAGCATCTGATGATGAAGTACGTAGGCAGATACTGGATCTTTGTAATGAAAAAACGTATCCAAACCGTGTTTGACCTTGATAAAATGATCCTGGGAGGTAGTTTGGCTACTGATGGTTTTCAAGGTGTGATGATGGAGTAGATAGACAGACACTAAATTTTTATAATGGAACAACGTATCCGTGCCGCAATAAAGCTTGTAGTAATGGTCTTGGGTTGTAGCTTGACTATAGATAGTTTTCAAGGTGTAAAGATAGAGCAGATAGACAGGCATTAAATCTCCGTAACAAACTAACGTATCCGAGCCGAGTTTGAGGTTGATAAAATGGTTTTGGGAGGTAGTCTAACTACAGATGGTCTCCATGATTTAATAATGGATCAGATAAGCAGTCACTGAAACTCCATAATGAAACAAAAGTTCCCACCCAAGCCAAGGTGAGAAACTTGCCGAGGGATGAATGGTATAAGGGTGGTTAAAAATTAAAATCTCTTAGTGGTTTACAAATCAAGCAACTTGAGTGTTCTAAGAGAACAGGAAAAAGCATACAATATGTTTTGTAGACTAAAAATATAAAAATGAACAGAACGAACCTTTAGATGGACATGTGTTACTGTGGGTTGTCGGTGACGGGATTATTATTTAAGAAATCCATCTTATTTTATCGTTTATATTCCCGCTGAATACCAAAAATTACAAAAAGGTCAATCTTTAAGCCGTATGAATTTTAAGTGTCCAAATTATTCAAGTAAATAAATTTTAAACTTTTATTACTTTCTATTTATTCAGTAATCCACTATAGGTAAGATAAATTGAGGTCAATTTTCATTATTTGACACATAGTATTTCCAATAAATAGATTTCCTATTGTTATCGAAGTCTCAGCACAACTGTTTTGTATATAAGACATTTTATACATACCGTTAAAACAAAATTGTAATCTTGAGAATTAACTACAAAGTATAATATAATGAAAAAGAAATTTAAAAACAGTTTTGATGTTTCAGCAAGCAAATATTTTAATATTTCTTAAAAATTGTACCTATACCCCTACGAAGTTCCTCAATTATTACAGACTGGGAAGTTAGTTCTGTTGTTGTATAAACGTTGTTTAAAACTAATAACTTTCTGTGATAAGCGAGTCAATCTTCATATAAACGTATCAAAACTTCAAGGAATAAATATTTATTGGTCTTAAGAGTTTTACAATAAAGTTCTTACGCGAGTTATTCTTAATAATCATCAATGCAAAAAAATAAAAAAATGAGGATTTAAAAAAAACTTCGTGGCTTTTGTGCGTTCCGAAATGTTTAACTGCATTTCCAAGAATCACTGGCACCTCATGCTGAATGTCTTCATTTCTATTCACTTTAAGTAGATCTTTGTTGGATTTTTTCCATTTCTTAAATTTGTCTTGGGTATTTAGTATTGTACTCTTCGAATACATTTTAAAGATTGTTTGTAAATTCTTTTACCTTCCTGTACATATTGAAGATTCATGTCTCTCTTGTAACACGTCTATTTGTTTACATATTTTCTTGAGCCATTCTTCTGATCATTTGTGTTCGGGTATAAATTAATCGTATTTGTGTGCTGCCTTGTTCGTTCATCAAATCCAAGGTTTCCGCTATCATCCATTTCTTTTCGCTCTTTAAACTGTTCATTAGTCTGTTGTGGTATTTTGTAATACTTGTTTTATACATATCCATATTTAATCAGCGTAATATACTTTCTCATACATATCCATATTTTTCGAATTTTCTAACCCTCATTGGATACAAAAGGCGCATAATTAACATCTCCAAAAATTATTTAAATAATATTTTTGTTTAGCTGAATCTTTAACAGTTGACAGATATTTACATCTTACAGAAAAATATATCCAACTGCCCAATAGTTCTGGTTTCAGAAAAAATCAGCACCACATTACACTCGCAAAGTTCCAGGTTTTCTCATTATGACTGTTCATGATTCTTGGTTGGGAAACGGAGTACTATTGAATAGTCTGCGCAATAACTGCACCTTAATCTATTATATTTTTCTCACGGGTAAAGGTTAACCTTTATGTTAGCTTATCAAACAGCTTGCAGGAATTAGCTGAAAAGGTGACCGAGGAAATGTTACAAGAGAATTCACAAACAAACTTTCCTACTGCCAAGTAATCGGCGATGTACAATTTTCTTAACATTTTATTATCATTAATTGAGTAATTTGTACCTAAGTACATTTTGAAGACTGTTTATACAATCACTGTTATACATAAAATTATGAGCAATATTGTTAGGTCTGTTCCAACAGACCAAAAAAACATTCTAGAACCGTTACGAAACAACAAAGGTATTGAGATTTCGTCTACTGCGCAGTTCCTGGACGGTTCTAGAATGATTCTTTGGTCTGTTGGAACAAACCTGGTTGTATAATTTGTTTTACCTTAGCTTTAAATATTTTTTATGAAAAAACTCTCCAAAACCTTTACTCAGCTTTTATACTGCATCTTGCCAATTAAATGAAATTTCATGGAGGTGTGTTAATAAAAGAAGTAAATGCATTGATGATCAGTAAGGCCCGTTTCAGAAAGAACCGATGATCAGTGCGGACGATCCGTCCTATTCATTGTTTTATACATAATATGTTTCGTTCACATATCCGCGTTTCATCGGCCGGCCGTTTAAAAACGCGCAGGCATCGGTCTAGCCCGTGGCGTTCGCAGATCATCGGTCGAAGTAAGAGCCATTGGGTAAACGGAGATTTTCACATGCAAGCATATCATCAGTAGTTGTAGTTTCGATACAGTGTTGCATTTGAGCAAGTTTATGCTATTTTTTTACGGTTTTTGTTGCAAGAAATATTAATAAGCAAACTGGCAGTCAGTGGTAAAGAAAAATACCGTATTGACACAGAATTATAATTTACTGCAATTGAACAAAAAACATGTATTTGGGATACATCTTCAGAACAGTATAAAAAATAAAAAACTATTAAGGCTACACTCAATCTTTCCACTGAAGAAATTGAAGGTCTAATAGAGTCTGAAAATTTCAGATCGTTTTCTAGCTTGTGGTGTAATTCTTCAAAAGAAGAAATGGACATCCGAAAATACATAAAGAATTTGCGCGGGTCTTCCCTTAAATCTGAGTAAAGGGCGACGAACGCGCCTTTTATTGGTCTTTCTAGACATATTGGATGCACCCATATCCTGTTTGATTTTCGTTTCTTTTTATTTCTTTTAATTAATCTTTTTACGCATAATAAAGCGACAACAACGCAATGCTCTGTGCTTCTCAATTTCATATTGACAACTGATGATACGTGTATATGTGAAAACAAAGAAGGTTACCGATGATCGGCGACGACCGATCATCAGCACTGATCATCGGTCCTTTCTGAAACGGGCTTAAGAGTTTAAGTTTTTAATATAAGTACCTACAAAAAAATTCGAAAAGAGGTTAACCTTAAAGGCCATCCTTGCAACTTCCCGCTAGTTTTAACCGCAAAGCTATAGTAACGTGACGTATTTTGACGTTTTTGACTTTTTTTGAAATGTTTAAAAAGCCATAACTTTTTAACGCCTTATTCGATTTTGATGTTCAAGATGGCATTCGACGCAGTTTTTTGAGACCTAAAAACGTAACCGGGAGTGCAAAATCGGTTAGTCAAAAAATCTCTAAGTTATTGAAAAAAAAAACACTTTTTTTTAAATTTTTCGACAACGATATCTCACGAACGAATCAACCGATTTTAATTTGCAAAACGGCATTCGACGTGGCTTTTTAAGCTTGAGAGCTGATTAGGTTATGAAATTGATCGATGCAATAGCCAAAAAGATATGCCCAAAAAACATCATTTTTACCAATTGTTTTTTTCGGTTATTTTGAAATTTCTCGAAATCTACCGGCTCTAATCGGTTCAAGCTTACAGGGAATCTAAGTTAGATGGAACCATTTGGAATGCTTTTTATTCCATTCCGATCGGTGAAGCCGTTCAAAAGTTATAGGAGGTTTACATACATCCACACACACATCCACACGTACATACAGACATACAGACACCCTCGTAAAAATAGTCAGGGGAGGTTCCTAAGACCTCAAAACGTTGAGATCCGATGAAAACTCGATTTTCGAAAAACGGGGTGAAACCAATAACTTCCCGACTTTAAAAATTTTTTTAATTTTTTTTAGCGGGAAGTTAAAAATGATCTGGTTTCAACTATAGAATTTTAAATCTGATACCAAAATTAATTACATTTTAGAATCATTAGGGGATTGTAATGATCGAAATTATTGCCTCAACTTCTCAAGATTGCAGTTTCAGTTTTATGACATAATTGTTGTCGTCCCAAATCGAGCTAATTTAAACAATGTAAAGAAGCTTATGATATTTTATAAATGACAAAAAAATACCTGATATTGTATATAATTTTACAATGAATATTCATATTCATGTTTTATCGAAACACCGACATATTTTGTATTACTAGTAGTAATGACGATATTGTAATGTATTAGTAGATTATTCATTTGTGATATTATTGTGCGATTTGCTAGGTTGAATGTGGATCGTAACATTACGCAACGAATATTAATTACAAAGTTATTGATACAAGTAGAATTAAATTAACCGGGTATATAATTATCCCTTTTATAAAACTTACCGTATTATCTGAATTGTTGAATTCAGGGGTGGAACTGTTTCCATTTTACTTTATTATAAATATTATATTTCATTAAAACATAACCATTTCCTCATTACAATCTGCCCAATTTCACTTTAGCTCTGACGTTGAGATGCGCACTGGTTTATGATGAACCAAGGTGGGGAGACGCTCAGATCGTCGGTCTCGAGACAATGTCTTCTGACTTTGTTGCGATGCTCTCTCTTCTTCATTTACGCATATCACAGCTAAAGTGAAATTGGGCAGATTGGCAGATTGTACTTTTTTACTTTACGTCTGTAATTATAGGGTGAAATATTGGAATCTATGTAGTAAACGATTATTTGAGATATCTCTCATGGGATTTTTGAAAGTTTTTATACAGTATACAAACAAGCACATATTAAGGAGAAATTGAAAAAATATCGCACCCAGTGAGACTCGAACTCGAACCTGCAGCTCTACGCGCTGACGCTCTAAGAACTAAGCTATGAGTGCCTAACCATCAAATCGCTTATTGGTCGTTAAATTCTACTGCTGTCATATGTGACACTTTCTCATTTAAGTCATACTATATGTGCTTAGGGAGAAAGTAAGTCGCATGTGGCAGGAGTAGAGTTTAACGACCATAAAAGATTTGATGGCTAGGCATTCATAGCTTAGTTGCTGAAGGTTGCAAGTTCGAGTCTCGCTGGATGCGACATTTTTTTCAATTTCTCCTCAATGTCATTTAATATATTCTTGTTTGTATACTATCCAAAAACTTTCAAAAATTTAAATCTATATTTTCACTTCTTTAAAATTCTTTACAAAAGCTTTATTTCGGCTTTAAAAATTTATCCTTGCATTTTTTTATCATTAATAACATTATTTTTTATCTGTTACCATAGTAATTATAGGACTTTTTTTCTTTTTAACGGTTTAATTTAGGTCAATGAAACACCGTTACAGATGAATTTGTATTTCTATTAGTTTCGAAATTGATTAGGCTATCTTCAGAGCAACTCGTGTAAGTGATAACTTATTCTACCCTAAGAATGGCTTAATTTGGCTCTCAACATCGGCAGATATAAATGGTTAATCTCGACAACTTTTTATTTGGTCTGATTCCAACTCTCAATAGGCTATTGATTATGATTATAAAGTATGGTAAGGAACAATTGCGTTGACGGGGTTTTTTGATTAAATGTATTATATAATTTAAGTATACAATTTTAAGAACTCGATCACAAAAGAAAATTTAAAAATAATAATAATAGAGAATTTTTTTTTGAAAATTAAATTTTGTATTAGTTTTTAATTTCAATATTTTGTCGAAAAATAAATAATTAAAAACAAAATTGCAAAATGAAATATCTTGCACTTCGCAATAGTTATGAAAAATCATAATTAACAAATTAATAAACTTTTATGAACATTTATGGCAGAATCTTGTAAAGTATACATATGAAAAGGGCTCCACGAAGTTTCAAATTTTTAGGCCAATTATTTATACCGTTTATCCCATTTGTTTATGCCAACAGAGATTAGGAAAAAAATTGTTAGTTAACAATTGAATAAAACATTGAAAAATAGTGACAAAATGTTTTTTCTAACTGAATTATATTCTTTTAAGTGTTAGGAAAATACTAGATTTTTTTCAAATTTTTAAAATCACATTTTATGTCATAAAAAAAAATATTTTATCTGATAAACCCCGTTTAGCAGCAGCGCGCGAATGCCGTAAAAGCCGAGCAGAGCCCTATTTTCAACGTCAAATTAAAATTATAAATAATGGAGATAGAGTTCTGGGAGAAGGACTTTTTTATTGGAAATGTCCTCCTCTTTAAGAATCTTTTTTTTTTAAATTCCTTAACTCTTCATATTTCTCGAATTATAAGCAAAAAACGAAATGCCTTTTTTTTCGTCTTAGTTTGTTAATAACAATTGGAATTTTTTGCATGCTGTAAAATCCTCAAAACACCTTTTTTTAATTGTCATTCCGGATCGAATGAGCTATCGCTCATATTTTTAGGACCTTTATCACTATTTTTCACATTTTTTAAGATGTTGACTAGACTATTAACCCATTGGGTGTAGGGATGTGTTGTGCAATTAGTCATGCACAAATATTTTCCATTTCTTTCTGTCCCTTGTCATCACCTTCGCTTAGTTCCATGATTTTCCTTTGTTTTCCAGAATTTTAACAATCTCGCCATCCCATGTTGCTCCAGGACTTGTAGGGATGTGTTGTGCAATTAGTCATGCACAAATATTTTCCATTTCTTTCTGTCTCTTGCCATCACCTTCGCTTAGTTCCATGATTTTTCTTTGTTTTACAGAATTTTAACAGTCTCGCCATCCCATGTTGCTCCAGGACTTCCTCTCTTCTTCTTGCCTGGTATTCTGGCTTGCCATATTTTCTTCACCGTTACTTCATCTTGTAGCCGCTGCAAGTGTCCCCACCAACTCAGTTGTCTTTTTGTAATAGTCCATCATAGATTCTACTTTCAATTCTTTTCGTATTACGTTGTTTTTTATTCGATCCATCTTTGTTATCCCTGTACTCTTCTAAGATCTCATCTCTGCGACCTGTATCTTGCTTTTTTGTCTTTTAGGTAATACCCAGGATTCGCTTCCGTACGTTAAAATCGGCCTGTATACAACTTTAAAAACTTTCATTTTAGTATCCAGATATTTCACGTCTGCTCAGAAATCCTCTATTTATTGCGTGGAACGTTTTATTTGATTTTTCTATTTTGTTATTTATGTCGACTTCTTGCTCTCCTGTTTCTTCTATCGTTACTCCTAGATATTGAAATGTTTCTACTTGCTCTATTTCTATTCCATCTATCCGTACGTGTGTGTCTTGTTTATCCTTCGCTATTACCATTACTTTCGTTTTTTCTTTATTCATTTTCATTATGTATTTTTTTAAGATCTCGTTCCATGTCTTTAGACTTAATTGGAGTTATTTTTCGCTTTCAGCCAGTATTGCCACATCGTCTGCGAATGCGCATTCAGATATTTCGATTCTTTGTAGGTTTCTGTATCCAATGTGAAGTGACTTTGTTTTTACCCTAGTTTCTTTAAGAATCTTATCCATGATGAGTAAAAGGTGACTTAAACTTCCTCTTTGTCTTACTCCTTCGTTTGTTTTAAATATACTAGATTTTCAATTTCTACTGATTACACAATTATTGGTATTTTCGTATATAGAAATTTTTCGTTTACATTTCTCTCTTGTAGGCTCTTCCATATTTCTGATCTCTTACCCTGTCAAACGCCTTTTCCATATCTATAAAAGCTGTGTATATTTTTTTCCTCTTGAAAGTTTTTTGTTGATTATTTCTTTTAGTGTAAAAATATGGTCCTTCGTGAAACCACTTTGCGAATCTTCTAACGTAGACTCTACTAAATATCTTAACTTCGTTTCTAAAAGTTTTTCATATATTTTCATTGCTGTGCTTAGCAAAGTTATTCCGCGGTAATTGTTACAGTTTTTCGTGTCACCTTTCTTGTATATTGGTACTATCAAGCCTTCTTCCCAATCCGCTGGTATCTTCTTTCCAACATTTTTTAAAAATTTCTTGTACCTAATACTTGAAGGCCTTTCTTGCCCATGTACTTTATCATTTCCGTTGTAATTTTGTCTCGTCCGTGAGCTTTGCCATTTTTCAAATTTTTAATTTAGTTTTTCAAATTCTATTTCGTCATTTTGTGCCTCTCTTCTATCTATATCTTCTTTCATGTCTTCACAAACTGTCAGTATTCGATAGTTTCTGAAAATGTTGTCTCTATCTTTCCATAATTTCGTCGTCATTACTATTTTTTGTTGACACTACAATAAACTACAATGTGCCCAATATTTTGGTTTAAAATACAATTAGTTGTTTTTATAGGTTATTACTAATACTACAAAAAAATAAAGCTTACTACAATCTTTAGAATCGTTTGTAGTTATACTTAAGCAAAATCAAATTAAATTTTATTGAAATCGGGTTCATGCGTGACGGAGCACATTAACAACTAACTTTTCTTAATTTTCCAGTATTATCAATAGTCTATCAACTAAATCTATTTTTACAACAGCTCTTATCCATTGTTTTATATTTCCTTGTTCTATTAACAGTTTCTTTGATACCAATTTTTGTCCTCACACATATTATAATTGTTATACGCTGCATTCGTATTACTATTTTAATTGTTGTTAAAATAATACATTCGGTAAATAAAATCAGTTATTAAAAGAAAACATTGAAATTACTTTGTAGACTGCTTGAAGAAATTGGGACCAGTTTAGCTTCAGCTTAATTAACCAAATAAATTATAAACGCACAGCCTTAATGTTTTTACTTATATTTATGTATATTGTTGTTAATTGATACAATTCAACTGTAATAATAGCAAATCGCAAAACACGTAGTGCCATTATAGATGTAATGAAAACTATATCTAAATGAAACAAGATGAATAGAACTGTAATAATGGATGTATTTTAGAATAAACGGTTTTAAAGGTTTTAGACTGGAACGAAATTAAAATGTATATTAAAAGTTTTAATTACAGGAATCCAAATTTAAAAAGCATTTTATTATTACTTCTTGTAAGTATATTTAAGTGTAATTTTTTTTATAATCCAAGTTTCTATAAATTTAAACAATATTTTTAATTAATTACAGTGATTTAGTTGATAAAAGTAAAAAAATGTAATATCTCTTCAACAAGAAACAAACTAAAGTTTTTTCTTTCCAATTATGAGTAGATATTGACCATCATAAATACTGTAAACTAGAAAGAACAAATTATGGAGACAATACAGAATACAGATAGCTCACTATAGAGCAAATTTGGTAAAGAATTTTGTGTAACAGAAAATATCCACATGCTGACATAGGAGAAATCTCTCTTTTGTCTCTAATCCGCTTTGCTCTTGTCCGAATCCCAGCAAAGGATTGCAAATGATGACAAAACAGAGGAATCTCGCTCTAGTATGTTACCTTCTCTGATAAAGGCTCGTATAAATACAAGTGTTGTGCTTAAAAAAATGAAAAAGAGAATCGGCGGAACCATAGCTTCATTTGAAAAAGTTATACGATCGTGGGATTCTATTTCTCTATTAGTCGCGTCAAAGTAAGGCTAAAAACCCAAAAACTTAAAACTTTGGGCGGAAAGGTCCGATCGAGCTCATTTTTTTTTGAAATGTTCATTGAGATCTTAGATTCAAAGTTGTATAAAATCTGGATGCCGCTCGGCCCCCCTTCCCGGGGGGGAAGGGGGGCCCAAATTCGACCCAAGTTGGGGGGTTTTCAAGATGGTATATACATGATGAGACTGTTCTTCCAACCCGGCCAAATGTTTCACTCGGGGGTTTTGAAGTCCCATCCATCCATTTCTTCGGTCAGGTCGCCTTTTCCCTTCCCAGGGGCGTCTAGAAGGGCCTCCAAGGGTCCAAAATATAAGATATTTACAGAAATGTGCTCGGCCTGTCATACTGGGTTAGGGGGATTCCGAAGGGCGGGGTTTTCATTTCTGTTAAAAATTAAGGCTTTTTAATCCATTAGGGCCCTATAAAAAGGGGCCCATGGGCCATGGGGTCTTAAAATTATGATTACGCGGGATTGAATTTCAGTGTACAGAATTGGTACGATCAAGTATTATAAGGCTACCAACCATTTATTTAAGCAGCCTGCGATTCTGTGACCCATCCAGGGGTGGACAAAAGGGTTGCCGGGGCCCAAAAAATGTGATTTGATTGGATTCGATACCAACGTAAAAAGTTGATATAATCTGTCCAGCGAATAGTCTCCTCAGCCTTTCTGAGTCCATGTCACTCTCTGTCGGATCCAGGTATGGACGGGAGGCGTTCCAAGGGGGCTCAAATTGAAATTTTCGTAAAATTCCCTTATCTCATACAAACTTGATATGTTGAGGGTTTGTAGGGGTGTACTTTTCGGTTGCCCTGGCATGCGACTATGCCCCCAGGTATTTACGATTAAGGGTGCTTGAGGGGGTGAAACTCGCATGTTCATCTAGCACTCGATTCGATTTGATTTCATTAGCTTTATATTGAACTGATTTGTATAATAAATTGTTAATTAATCAGTTATAAAAATTTATTATACAAATCATACCTGGATCCGACAGAGAGTGACATGGACTCAGAAAGGCTGAGCAGACTATTCGCTGGACAGATTATATCAACTTTTTATGTTGGTATCGAATCCAATCAAATCACATTTCTTGGGCCCCGGCACCCTTTTTGTCCACCCCTGGATGGGTCACAGAATCACAGGCTGCTCAAATAAATGGTTGGTAGCCATATAATACTTGATCGTACCAATTCTGTACACTGAAATTCAATCCCGCGTAATCATAATTTTTAGACCCATGGCCCATGGGCCCCTTTTTATAGGGCCCTAATGGGTTAAAAAGCCTTAATTTTTAACAGAAATGAAAACCTCGCCCTTCGGAATCCCCCTAACCCAGTATGACAGGCCGAGCACATTTCTGTAAATATCTTATATTTTGGACCCTTGGAGGTCCTTCTAGACGCCCCTGGGAAGGTCGAAAAGGCGACCTGACCGAAGAAATGGATGGAGGGGACTTCAAAACCCCCGAGTGAAATATTTGGCCGGGTTGGGAGGGCAGTCTCATCATGTATATACCTTCTTGAAAAACCCCCAACTTGGGTCGAAATTGGGAGGGGAGGGGGGCCGAGCGGCATCTAGATTTTATACAACTTTGAATTTAAGGTCTCAATGAACATTGCAAAAAAAAATGAGCTCGATCGGACCTTTCCGACCAAAGTTAGAAGTGAAAACCTACTTTGACGCGACTATATTCCTTTTTTTGAGTAATGCATGAATGAAGCACGCTCGCTTACCAAATTTGTATAAACTCTACTAGAGGAAGATCGCAGAACCCCAGACCTACATTGTTTCAGTAAAGCTGATATATTGAGGATTATTATTATAATGACTTGTTAAGAGGTATGCGGACCCACTAGCTTGAAAGCGGCTAGGGTGAAATACAGGTAGGTACATAAAAAACTGTAGGTACTCACCTACGTTAAAGTAGAATCGCTCGTATTCAAATATGATTTCAGAATATTATCTAAAATTAAGATTCGTTATTACCAGACACTTTCCGTGGGCCACTACTTCTACTAGACGCCTTGAAGGTAACTACGTTATACAAGCATACCTAAATTTATTACATAATATTTTAAGACCATTTTTTACACCGCCAGACCAATCCGAAGAGACCATCATCTCTACAGACGTTATGAAACATTCCCTGTGAATGCGAGCATGAGAGCGTTATTCATTCATACGCATGAATGCAAGAGAGAACACTACATGGCTCCAAAAGACTATGCACGAACCCCCTTATACACTTCAATCTAGAACCTGTGCAAATTTAGACCCTATCAATGAAATTTTTGGTTGAGAATGACATTAATCGATAGGTCTCAGTTAGGTCCTTTAAGGTCCTGCAAATTTTTTGTTATGTCCCTTATAGTTTTTTTTACAA
Source organism: Altica lythri (assembly GCA_964028335.1). Taxonomy (NCBI): domain Eukaryota; kingdom Metazoa; phylum Arthropoda; class Insecta; order Coleoptera; family Chrysomelidae; genus Altica; species Altica lythri. The sequence goes on along the minus strand of OZ034805.1, from coordinate 60,662,210 downwards.
ATATTTTTTTTAATTT